>NW_004624790.1:7806568-7891484 GCF_000247695.1 Heterocephalus glaber | reverse complement strand
CTTGTGGAATGATTGCTTTTCAGAGGTGTCTTCCAGATATGGCTTGTGTTTAGGTTTTGAGGCTCTAATGACCCTGAGGCTATTTTATTTTCCTTATACCAGAAAGGAAAACTGATTAGATCAATCACAACATGTTTAACCAAATGATACAATCAGCAATACATAGCATCTAGCACAGCTTAGAAAGTGACAATTTGTGGTAGTTATTAATCTATCACATTTAACTATGTGAAGTATAATCCCCTGTGCCTCTGTAGCGTGGGACCAGGTAGCAGAAGAGCCGGAGGGCGGGGGTGGGGGGGTGGGGAGTGGAACTGGGCCTTGCAGCTAAGCAGAGCACCGGATGGGGGCGGGGCTCCAAGCCCAGCCTGGGACTTCACCGTGGCATGGGCAGGAACTGGGACGCCGCGGAGGAGCTTCACACTGCTTGGCTGACCTGCAGAGCGGCTGAGTACCACATTTAACAGTGAAGAAACTGAGACGCTGTGGGATTAATTTGCCCAAATCACTAGCTGGCAAGCAGCAAAGCTAGGCTCTGGTCCTAGGCTCCAAAGTTGTCATTTGCTGAGCCCATTGCAAAAAGAGCTTCATGAAGAATTGCAAGGTGGTGACAGCAGAGCTTGGACTCAAGTGCAAGACTATTCCAGGCTCGGGCCCTGGATGACTGCACAGGTCACATACCTGGAGCTGAGCCTGGCCCCAGCCCTTCTCCATGACTGGGAATGGTACCCATGATTCCTGCGGCTGCCTGCTGTGGAAGGACAGAGACCCTGGGCACTGGAAGTGGGTAAGGGAGCAGCAACTCCCCTGGCTCTCAGGAGCTGAGCAGGGTATCGGCATGACAGGGTCTGGAGCAGACTTGCTCCTCACCCACGTTGTCACCACCTAAGGAGCCTCCCAGCCATTTCCCTATCACACCTCCCCTCCAGGAAACATTGAGACTGCAGAGGGGTCATACTTCACTCTCTGAAAAGTACATCTGCACTTTATACAGAAAAAGACTAAGATTCTTTTCTTTTTTTTTTGCCACTTGAGACTTCATTTTCAACACTTGGGGACAATATTGCCCTTATGCACTATGGAGAATGCCTGGTTGGGAGTGAAAATATATTATGCTCTTTTATGTCGGAAGGTCATATGCATCCAAGTCCTAAAGAGATAAGCAAAATACCTGTGGGGTTAAAATTTTATGGTGGAAGGTAATTAAGAAAAAATGGGATCAAGTGTGATGGTGGCACAGGCCTGTAACCCCAGCACTCTGGGAGGCTGAGGTAGAAGGATTACAAATTCAAGCCAAGCCTGGGCAACTTAGAGACTTAGCAAGACCCAATCTCAAAAGGGGGCGGGGGGGAGTTGCTGAGGATGTAACTCAGTGCAATGGCTCTGGGTTTAATCCCCAGCATGTACAGAGAGAGAGAGAGAGAGAGAGAGAGAGAGAGAGAGAGAGAAAAGCTCTTTAGGACAGCAATACTTTTTAGAAGGTTGCGAAATTCTGTTCTAAACAGATGGTTTGGAATTGGCCAGTGAGGTTCCCATAGGATCAGAAGTGTTGCAACTTGCCTGCAGGGAAGAGCATCACCTCGGGGGATGCTGGCAGGACAGGGAGAGCATTTCTCCCTCTGGCCCCAATCAGCAGGCCGTCCACATGCTGTCATCAAACCTCATCAGGACACTCAGTTGCCCCACTAAACAATTTTCAAAAATTTGAACTCATTGCTAATAGTTAAGAATTGGACAGTTTCACATCAAATATGCATTTATGGTTCTTTTGCAGTTAGAAGACCTGACCACATTGGAACCACATTCCTGCTTATCAACAGTTGGCGGGATTGGTTTGAGACAGCCCCATTCAGAAACGCATAACTGTTCAGCTGGCCACAGACCCTGCCCCTCCTGACTGGTGCCCAGGGCTGGACTTGTGTGTCAGCATCGCTCATGAGTTTGTACATCCCATTACTATTTCTATGATCAGTATATTTTGCTTACTTACATTCCTCGTCTGGCCCCGGCCCTAGGTCAAAGAAGGAGGAAGGGATCTGGGGAAGAAAAGCAATGCCTTTCCCATTCTTATTTCTATTTGTTAAGGAGACTTCAATAATTAATAGTAAAGACTTGCATTAGACACTTACAATGTACCAGGTGGGTTGTCTAATCCAATTCTTCCCATGTCTCTATGGAGTATGTATAATGATTTTCATTTCCCTGATTAACAGCCCCAGGCTCAGAAAAGTAAAGTAAATCACCCCATGTCAAATAGTATGTTAGTGGCCCTTCAAGTTATTATCCCTGTATAAAAATTAGCCCAAACTAGTGACATAAAACAACAAGCATTCTGTTGTGCTCATGTGCACTATGGGTAGAGAATTCAGAAAGGACATAATAAAGATGGTTTCTCTGTAGCCCACAATGTCCAGGGCCTCATTTGGAAAGACCTGGAGGCCGGGACCTGAGACCACTCACTCATATGTCTGTCACCAGAGTGAGGATGACTCAGATACTACACTCAGTGGACATCAGACCCACCAGACCACCACCCTTGGCTTCCCCATGAGCTTGGCCTCCCCCGCAATATGGAGGCCTTGGGACACTTCCCATTGGATGGCTCAGGGCACCAGCAGGATGTTGAGCAAAGAAAGGGGCACAGGCTGGCGTTTTCCAACCCAGCCTTGGAAGTCCCTTCATTTCGCTTCTGCCCTCTTCCATTGGTTACAAGCAAGTCATCAGGTTCAAAATAGGAGGACTGTTAGGGTTTGAATGAGTCCCTCGTCACTCATGTGTTGGAAATTTAATCCTCAGTGCAGCAGTGCTGTGGGTGGGACCTTTAAAATGTGAGTGAATTTGTGTTGTTACAGGAATGGGCTCATCATGAGAGTGGATTTGGTCTCCTCTTGCTCTCATGCATGCTTTTTGCCCTTCCACCTTCAACTATGTTGTGATGCAGCACAAAGTTCCTCACCAGATGCTGGCACCTTGATCTTGAACTTCCAAGATCCAGAAGTGTGAAAAAAGAAAGTTCTTTTCTTTATACACTACCCCATCTCTGGTATTCTGTTACAGCACCAGAAAACAAAACAGGTTGACCAAGACCTCAGCTCTGGATGGGAGGAGGTTCCATGGTAGAAGAATGTGTGGAGATAATGTTGTAGCCATCTTAGAAAAATATGATCTGCCATGTGGCAGAACCAGGACACAAACACAAGCATGTGGTTCTAGGGACATTGTTCTTAAGCACCCACTCTGCCCTACAAGGTGGCTATCAGAATTAAATGAGATGAAACACACATGGTGCTCAGGACAGGGAGTGGTACAGAGTATAAAGTCAGTAAATGTTACCGTCCTGATTCTATGCACTCTGCCTGTGCATCTGGGCACTGGTTCACCTATGAAGCACCTGGCTCCGTGGGTCTAGAAACCAGGCCTCCATGAACTGGGCTTTTATCACCCACCCTGTGCCTGGGCCATGTCTCTGAAAACCCAGGCAGGGCCTGAGAGCTGGTGGCCCAGCCCCAGAGGACAACCCAAGGGCTGAGATTCAGAGTTGAAGAGTTCAAACCCTGCACAGTTCACAAAAGTTCCTGAGCCCCAAAGAGTAACCCGAGAAATTGTTTGTATCAGCGAGGAATGACTTAACTCTTGGCAAGTCTCAGCCAACAGCCCCTCTTCCTGTTTCAAGAAGCCTTCCAAAGAAAAGAAACCGTTCGGGTTTTGCTCTGCGCTGTGGTTGACTAGAGACTCCTGCCCCATGAGGGGGCCCTGGGTGAGGTCTCAGCTCCTATGCTGGGGTGAGGGGGTGTTCAGGGAGTGTGGACCAGACTATTTGGTTTTCTCCAGCCAAGGGGGCCTCAGACCACCAAGAGGTGGGAAAGCTGTCAACACTGACCCTGGAATCTCTCCTCTCAACTACACCTTCCAACTAAGCAGGGCTGGTCTCCTGCCACCTCCATGCACCTAACCCCATTCCCTTCCCACCACCCTGCTTGTGCACATGCTGAGCCACCGTCCTGGACCACCCTCCCTCCCTTCCATGACCACGAGAAGCCACCTGCACTTCCAGGACACAGGTGGAGCCCTGCCTCCGTGGCGTAGACCTACCCTGCACACCACAGCTGCACAGCGGTTCTGCTTCTTCTATAATTTCCACCCAATTCAATTCTTCCTTCATGAATTGAGCAGATACGATTTAGGGGAGCTGGTCTCAAGGCTTGAGGCCTCATTACCCCCTTGACACTCTTAAAAATTATAGAGGATCCCAAAGTGTTTTTATGTACGTAGCTCATCTCTATGGCTATTGACCATATTAGGAATTTAAACTGAGGCATTTTATAAATATTTGTATATTTGTATGAAAAGGACAAGAACATACCCATTACGTATTATTATCATGGGGATGACATCATCACATGTCACGTTGCTCCTGGTAGGCTCCACTGCATATCTGTGAGAGAAGAGATGGAGAAAACAAATAATGCCCAAACAAAAATAATTTCAATCTGGTGGACCCCTTGAAAGACTTAGGGGAGTTCTGGGTCACCAAAGCACACTTTGAGTGTACTCAGGAGGATAAGGAGGAAGACCGAAGGTTCGAAGCCAGCCTCAAAAATATATATATATATATACAGTGCTGAGGATGTAGCTCAGTGGTACAGCACTTGCCTAGCATGATCAAGGCCATGGGCTCAATTCCCTGCACTGTAAAAATAGATAGGTAAATAGGCAGATAATAGATAGATAGATAGATAGATAGATAGATAGATAGATAGATAGAATAAAGTCTAGATGTAAGTATAGACCTAGATGGATACAAATATGGATGTGAGTCTATATTTGTTACCATAGATTATAGGTTGTAAGATTTTTTAAAACAGTACATTACAAGCTCTGTTTTTGGAGATTCCAAGGTAAGGCAATGTATAGCAAAGTGTGGAGCATTTCCCCTTGGTAGTTTGGGAAATAATGTTTGGTTGCATACTGTATGTGGATATGATATCAAATAGCACTTCACATAGCGATATTATTAATAATCCCTGTTCAATTGTCTTTCAATCATTCTGATTACATCCAAGAAGAAGTCCCCTGGGATGGGCCTGGGATGTCTTTAGCACTCTAACATTTGCTAATCTCTCTTTGTAAACCAAGACAAGAGAGGCTTCCGGCTGGGAGCTCTCAGCAAGCCATAGCGTCCAGCTGGGATCCAACAAGTGTTTCAGTTTCATTAATGTACACACTGTCCACACTTATACATAAGTACATAGGTGTTAAATATTACAGCTCCCGTCTATGTGTGACAATCATGCTAATTTGATTTTGAATGGAGATGTAATGCTTCTTAAGTAAATTTATTGCAATAATAAAATGAGTCAATTCAAGTAAGTACTTCAGGAAATAATATTGGAGGTGGTGTGCATATCTGGCAAAAAGTGTGTGTGGAAGGTGGTTACTAAGTGGTTGAAGTTTGAAAAGTTCTCTTTCACTAGAAATAGCACTAGATGGAACCAGACATACGTAGATTCAAATTCTGCTCTGCTGCTTACTGACTTTACAACCTTGGGCAGAAAAGGACTGCCCAAGGTCATTCAGGGACTCACTGCTCCTTTGGGTTCTAGAAGTTTTCAAAGACATCCAGAAGTGACATCAGAAGAGAGAAAAAGCTCACTATGTACCACACTCTATGCTAAATAAGCTCTTTACAGGCATTATCTCATTATAGGCTCAAATAACCCTAAAATAAGGACCATTACTTCCGCAGATGAGGAAAGGGAGGGTGGGAGGATGTGTGCAGGCTTGACCAAAGCCACACATCTGGAAAGTGCAGGCAGAAGGCTTTGAACCCACGTCCATCACGAGATGAAATCCATTTTGCTTCCCACTGTACTTCCCCACCGTGGGGACGGGGACAGAGGCAGGAGTGGCCACTTGGCCACGGCTCCCTCCACCACCCACCTCTCTCTGCCTCCTCTGCTAATGCTACTGAACATGGAGAGAAAGGTTGAGATCATTTTAACTACTTCTGCTATACTCGTAATTTACTTCTACTAGCTTTGTAAATTTTTACTAGCTTTTTACATTAACAAAACATATAGAGTAGTGACTCAGTTCACAAACTCAATGATCTCCATGACTCTGGTTGCAAACTAGGTGAGAACCAAATTAAATTTCCCCATAAGGTCAAGACTGAACCTAACCACTGAATTGGATTCAGTTCTTGTCCAACTTGGTTTGCAACCAGAATCATGGAAAGAATTAAGTTTGTGAACCGAGGTACCACTGTAGTTGAATTCAATTTTATAAGGACAAGTTGTTGGATATCCATAACTCGCTTCTGATGGGAAAAGAATCTTTCCACCTACTCTCCATATATTTACATTTTGATATCTTCAAGATCTGTCTTATAAGACCCAACAGCTCTCACCCACAGTGAGATAATCAAATGTAATGATTAGCCTAGTGCTTTAGGGTATAAAGTACTTGTGTCAACAGCTCATTCATCGCTTTCTCTTAAGGTGCTATTAAAAATGTATGGCTTGGGATGGGGATTTAGCTCAGTGGTTTTGCCACCTGCTGCACAAGTGCAAGGACCTGAGTTCGATCCCCGGTACCAAAAAAAAAAAAAAAGTATGGCTTTTATTATTTATACATTTAATTTTATTCAAGGGTGACTAAAAGAATTTTGGAATCATAATTTTAATTGCTCCCAAATGATCAACAGTCATGGTTTCAAATTCAAATTTCCCCCAAGGAGGATCATTGCTGGGCATAGCTTTCCTATGAGGTCATCCTTGGGCCAAGGGAACAGCAAGAATAACGATCTTGAAATGACAGTGACCCTGAGCGTGTGAGAAGCAGCGAGACGGGGCAGGCCAGAGAGGCGATGGGAGTCGGGAGGGAAAGATCGCCTGGATCGGCTCCCCACTGTGAGCCTCGGGTACATGGAAGCCCCGTGTATAGGCAGGGTGACTGATCACGAGGATGCTGCATTCATCGAATCCACCGATGAGGGGTTCGATCGCTAACGTGCTGTTAGGAGGTAGGGCTGGTTGGAAGAGGTGGGTTGGTGGGGGCATGACCCGGAAGGCTCAGTCTCCCTCCCAAGCCCCCCTTCACTTTCTGCTTTCTGGCCCCCGTGACGTGAGCAGCAAGCCAGCCCGCCGTCGTCTGTACCAATGAGCCAAAATAAACCTCTCTTACTTTAGTGTCGGATGTCAGGTACTGTGTCCCCAAATGGGAAAGTGACTAAGACATGAATCAAGGTGGGGGGCGGGGGTGAGAATCCTCCACAGCAGGCCATGTGGGTGATGCTGTCTGCCCGTGCTGGGGGTGCCCCTGGAAGTGGTAAGACAGGCCAGGATCTGATGATGGGATGAGTGTGGGTGTGTGACAAAGGGAGAGGTGAAGGATGATGGCAAGGTGTTTACCTGAGCCTCTGAACAAAGGAGTTGGCGGATGGTAGGAGGACCAATGCGGAAGCTAAGGAGTTGATGAGCTAGAAGTAGAGAGTAGAACCAGCGTTTCCAAAAGCTGGGCAAGGGAAGAGGGAGGGACAGAGAAAATGGGTAATGGGGACCAAAATATAAGCTCCAGTGTTCTGTAGCACAGCGGGTGACTGTGGTTAACAGCAATTTACTGCATATTTCAAATTTCTGGAAGAGAAGAGTTTGAATACTCTAGATACAGTGAAATGATAAATATTTGAGATGATGGAAATGCTAATTACTCTGATTTGATCATGACACATTGTATGCAAGTGCTGAAAAATCACACCCTACCCCATCATCATGGACAATTAAGAGGTGTTAAGATTTTAATAAAGTAAACTTGAGCTGAAGACTTTCACATTAAAAAAATGGCTTTCTTGAAATCTTGAAAGAAAAAAAAAAGGATGAACAAGGAACGAAAGAGAGAGATAGAGACAGAGACCAGAAGTTAAGCGGGGCCATATGAAGTTTGAAACACCCATTAGATACACAATAGGAGATGATGGGTAGACCATAGCAGACCGAATCTGGAATGCAGGGAAGTCTGGGCTGGAGGTAAATATTGAGAGTTGTTGGGAAAGATTGTATTCAAAACCTGCAGATTGTTTGCTGAATGACTAAAGGTTTCCAGAGGGAGAAAAACTTTTTGTTGAAAAGGAAATTTGAACACTGCAAAGTTTGAGCTTCTCAAGAATTAGTGCTCTCATTCAAGGCAAAGAATAAATGGAACCCTGGGGGCATCACCCCACTGGGACCCTGACTTGGAAGCCAAGATTGCATACAGGATGTTGGGCCAGTGCAAACCACCAGTTTTGGTGACAACATTACCCCAGGCGGGACTTTAAGAACTGTGACTGGGTCACAAGTCGTTGCCACTTCTTTCCAGTATCCGCCCCATCCTGGGCTCATCACTCCTGCTTTACCCCTTTCAAGCAATGGACCCTGGTCGGAAGAGCTCAGCTCTCCTGGGATTGTTTGATGGGCACATTACCTCCCAGGGCCAACCAGCTAATCAGAAGCACACCCTGATCACACCAATGCTGTGTTCCACCATCAAGGACATGTGGGGAAACATCTCTGGGGCTGTTTTACTTTTCCTCCTAGCCACCCACTACACCCCACCCTTCTGCATTAGACTTGGAGCCCTGTTCCAACGCCATGGAAGTGTCGGAGTTTCCCCACCAGGTGGGAGATTTTGATCTGCAGTGATTTGCCTTTTGAGACATCCCAGATTCCAGCCTAAGGAGAAAACACTGTGTCTCTCACCAACACCATCCAGATCAGAGATTTTCCAATCTTTGTTGCTGTTTTTAAAAAATGCAATCAATAAACTTTTTAACTTAAAAGCTTATTATTAGAACAACTCCATCTCCCTTAGAAAGAAAACTATATTTCCCAAACATATAAGTGGTACCTCGGTTCACTTTTTTTCCATAATTCTGGTCATAAACCAAATTGGTCTCAAACTGAATCAAATATCCCCATAAAGTTAACATTGAACCTAACCATTGGATTGATTTGGTTCACAACCAATTCAGTTTTCTACCAGAATCATGGAAAGAATTAAGTTCATGAATTGAGTTCCACTGTACACATTTCTTTCTGTCTTTGTTTAACACGGGGTAGGGTAATATAGTTGCAGTTTTAGGGTTTGCTTTGCTTTTCTTTTTCAGTACTAGGGACTGAACCCAAGGCCTTGAGCATGCTAGGCAGACACTACCTCTGAGCTACGTCCTTACCCACCCCCACTCCCTTGGTGGTACTAGGAATTGAACCCAGGGCCTCTTGTGTGTGTGTGTGTGTGTGTATGTATGCATATATGTATTACTTTGAGACAGGGTCTTCTAAATTGATCAAACTGGGCTCAAACTTATGATCCTCCTGCCTGGCCACCCAGAGTGCTGGGGTTACAGGTGTGTGCCATCATGCCTGATTCCCTGCCCTCTTCATTTTTTATTTTGACACAGAATCTTTCTGTGTTCCCCAAGCTGGCCTCAGATTTCCAATCTTTCTGACTCATCCACAGAGTAGCTGGGAATATGGACGTGAGCCATTGCACCCAGCTTGGGGTTTGCTTTGTTGTTGTTGTTTTTTTAAACACTTGATAAAATAGTGTATGCAGCAGGCTTCAGCACACTCCCCCTGAAAGGACGAGATGTTTTGAGGCTTTGCAGGCCATAGAGTCTCTAGTGCACTACGGAAGTCCATGCTTGTAGCACCAAAGTCACCAGAGATGGCAAGCAAGTGTTAAGGTGTGGCTCTGTGCCAGCAAAACCCTTTTATAAGAACAGGTGGCCAGTTTGCCCACCCCACTATATACTTTTCAGTATGCAATGTAGCCTCATGGTTAGGGGCTGAGGGAGGTGGGCCTGGGTTCCAATTCGGGCTGACCCAGCACCAGTCATAAGTTCTAGTTGTGCAAACTAGAATGCCCCTGTCCAGCGTCTTCACCCACACAATGGCAATGCTAAGCGCTGGCTTGCAATGAAGATTAAGTCGGATGAGCTCAGGTGTGTAGGAGATCAGCTCAGTCCCTTGCATAGTGGAACCTGCCAACCCCGTGGCGGTTGTCACTTGCTACTGTGAGCCTGGCCTCTTACTTGTCTTCCACCAGTCTGCATGTTGGCCCATTGAGTAAACACACACTAATCTGCTTCCTTGTTTCTCCCAGACTGTCTACTTTACAAATCATTCAGCACCCTTGAGGAATGAGGATGAAGGGGAGAAGCTGATTTTCAGTTTGGGACTGAATGTCTGCATCAGTGTGTGCTTTAGGGGAGGGACAGGTGTTTAAACACATAGCTAAGAGTGAAATATTTGCTTGTGATGATTTTTCTCCCCTTCCCCAGTCACAGAAACTTGTATTAAATGACATGAACTCATTGCAGAATCCTTGGAGGAATAGAGATTGAGGAGGCCCTTCACTGAAAGTAAAAGAATAAAAAATAAAGTAAAAGAAGCAAATAAAGAATAAAAAATAAAATTACAATGGGCACCTTTGAAACAAAGCAAAGGGATTTGTTATAGGGAGTCAGTGGTGTTGCATGAAATCTAAAGTCCAAACATCCAGGTACAGAACAACAAATGCAGTCACTTGGGCCAAGACGATGGCACCTGTCAGTCTGGGATGATGGGGGCTCTCTTCTCCCCAACTCCCTGCTGAAGGAGGTGCACTTTAATTCCACCCTCTTCTATGTGCAGCCTCCTCAGATCCAAGCCTTGGGACTTCTTGTCACATGGGCGCCAGGAGGGGAACAGTTAATCAGACAGTAAAGAAAATCTCTCTCTGTGTCTATGCTGATGATCACCTTCCCCCTATGGTTCAGTGATTTTGATTAAATAATTTATTTGATCAACAAAAGTGACGGAGAGCTGGGGACAATGGTGCAGAGCTGAGCACAGTGGCAATTACAACACAGAGACTCATTGTGTGGTTCAGGGTCTAGGGAGAGACTCAAAGAAGCAAAGTGGAAACAACAGTACAGCGATGTAAGTGTGCAGAAAACACAAGCTTCTGTGACTGCACAAAGAAGGAATCCAACCCAGACGTGGAAACTGGAGAGGCCTCTAAGTAATATCTAAAGGATAAGCAGGAACCAACCAAATAAAAGGGAAACTTCTTGAGGAACTTTTTAGTTGCAATTGATAGAAACTTACCTCATATTACCTTAAGCAAACAGAACAATGCATCCAGTCATGTAACTGAAATATACTGGCTCATGTAGCTAGAAAGTTACAGAGTAGTTTGTTTCAGGTATGGCTGGATGCAGCTACTCAAGTGATGTCATTAGGAATCTGCCTCTGTCTTGTGGATCTGCATTCAATATGGCTTCATTTTCAAGCTGGCCACTCTCTTGTGGGGGCAAAGATGTTCCTGAGCAGCTGTAGGATCACATCTTGCTTGCTCAAGACTCCAAAAGAAAGGGAGTGATACCAGCAGATGTCCCTAGGCATCTACACAGAAGGGAGAGCCATGCTTTCCGAGGTCACATAGTTTGCTTGTTTGCTTGATTGATTGGTTGGTTGATTGATTGATTGATTAAAGGGGTCTTGCTATGTAGCTTAGGCTGCTCTTGAACTCCTGGGATCAAGTGATTTTCCCACCTCAGCCTCCCCTGCACACAACAGGTGTGTACCACTGTGCCCAGCTGCAAGATTGCATCTGGAAAACTCCCCTGCTGGGGCAGACATGGCATTTGCCCGGGAGGGTCCACAGAGGCCCATTCACAGCATCCGTGCTCATAGGCTTTTCCAGGACAAGGTGGTCCTCTGATCCTCGGACTCTTTGATGAAATGCTGAGAAAAGAAGCAATTGCTTGTGCCAGGGGCCTCGGGCCACTGCGCCCTGCAATTCTTAAAGCTGTGACCCACACAGCCTGCAGTGCCACAGAGGTGACCATTCATTCAGCACCGTCCTGCCCCAGCAGGCTGCCACTTCCATCCCGAGGGGACAAATCTGCCCGGAAAGAACTAAATGGGACACGAGAATTCCACTGTAAAGCTCGTAAATCAGCATCTCCAAGTCCATTCCTATGCAGATAGATGGCATGGGAAGCCCGACTGGATGGGTCCCACTGGGGACAATATAAAGCGGAGGCGGAAGTTAATTGAGGTCAGAGTTCACCCCGCCGGGACTCAAGCAAGCAGGTCGTGTGTCACGCGTGTTCTGGGAGAAGCATTTTCTTTTTGCAGGACTGTGAACTTCAGAGAGCAGGTCTCGGGCTACAGAGGGGCTCTCATCGGCATTGCGGGGTCAGGCCTCCTTTTCTAAGAGAAACCCCACTCTGAGTCAAGAGGTGAGAGAAGGTGATGAGCCCGGCTTCTCAGCCGGGCTTACAGAAGCCTTGGGTAGGAGCAGAGGCCCGGAGCCAGGTCGGGGACTTTTAGGCGTCAGGGACTTGACTTCCCTGCGTGCACCTGAAGGACTGCAAGGGCCTAACTCAGAAGTGACCGTCCTCTGGCCTGGGAGAGGGTATGGGGTGACCCAAGCTCAAACAGTCAGAGGAGACTCCCCTCCAGAATCAGAGTGGCTGAAGAACACTGAAACTCGAGTGAGCTTATTCCTCAGTCCAGCAGGTTCCCCCCTCAGTTCTGCAGCCCTCCAGGCAGATCCCAGAGTCCTAATAGCCCTGCTCTAAAGATCTTCTCAAGACTGCAGAGAGCAGTGCTGTGACTCATGGAACAGAAAGGCAGTCAAGCTGGGTGCCACGGGCCTGTAACTCCAGCATTCTGGGAGGCTGAGGCAGGAGGATGGAAAGTTGGAGTCCAGCCTGGGCAACTTAGCAGTTTAGCAAGACCCTGTCCCAAAATTAAAAAAAAAAAAAGCAAATTGATGAAGGGGCTTGGCTGTGCAAATCTCCCGGCTGGGCGGGGGGGAGAATGGCGATCAAGTGACATACAGGTGTCCCAGACTCTTGACAGCTCTCCCAGGCCACACGTTCGTTAAAAGTCATGATTCAGACATTGGAAATTGTGAGACTGATCTTAAATGTGTGTGCTGAAAAACCTTTCCAGGGAGTGCATTTCAACTTTAAAGAATTCTTAGCATACTTCTTCAGCTTATGCTAAAATCCGTGTTTCTCTCTTTTGCTCTCCTTTTTTCCCTTTGTTTCTTCCTCCCCCCTTTCCTCCTCCAAGTTTTCTCCCCTCCCTCTCTCTCTCGGGGAAGATTCACTTGTCAACCCACCAGAACCCAGGCGGTCTTGGTGGGTCAAGCAGCTATTCAGGTGGGTGTTAAGAGTCCTGGCCCTGAACACACGCAGCACTTTCAGGCTCTAGACATTTACCCGAAAGCAAGGCAAACCTATGTTCATGCAGACCTGCCCACAACTCACATAGTCAAAAGTAGAACAAGCCAAGTAAAAGTAAAAATAAGTCTCCTGGAAGAATCTTTAGGAAGACGTTTTGCCCCATAATTAAAAGGCAAGGCGGATTTCTGCTCCTGGCCTGGCCACACTTCCCCTTCCTGCGTTTGCTGCATGGAGTGGTGACCTCCACTCTACTTTCATGAGGCACCGTATCTGACCACAAACTGCCAATACAGTAGGAATGATGAAGCTGAAAGACAGAAAAGGCCTGGGAAATTGATGTACTGTTGCAGTTCTAGACCAGCCCTGAAATTATTAACCTTTAGATTTCTTAAATATAAGCAAAAACACTCTCATGATTTAAGGCATCAATAGTGACTTTCCATTATTTCCTGCCAAAAGTGTTGTAAATGCAAGCTCACTATAGAATTCTTGAAAATCATAGTTTCTCTTAAAGACAACGGACATTATCCAAAATCTTAGTACCTGGGGATGAGCACTATTGATATTTTGATGTATTTCTTTCCAATCATAGAAAGAAATATTTTCCTCCAGTTTACTCTCTTGTTTTATTTTCTTAAATTAAGAGTATTTTCCATGTTATTAAATAGTCCTTGAATTGCAAGGGCAAGGTCCCAAGTTCAATCCCCAGTACCAAAAAAAGTCCTTGAAGAGTTGATTCCTACATCCATTCATCCATTGCTTGAAGGCATGGTCTAAATAACACGTTTGGATTTATTTCTATCATGAAGGGTTTTTTTTGGCAGGGAGGTTGTTTGTTTTTTTGGTTCCAGGGATCGAACTCAGGGCCTTGTGCTTGTGAGGCAGGCACAGTGTCACTGAGCTAAATCCCCGGCCCACAAGAGGCTTTCTGCCCGTGTGCATTTGTGCTTTTTCTTTCCCTGCTTCCTTCATTTCCAGCCTTTGCTATGTGGACTTTTGACTCTGCCTGAAAAAAATTCCCTTTCTCTAGTGTTATAGAAGAAAATTCACTCTTCACAAGACTCTGGATTTCAGATTTATGGTTTGATGTTTGTTTCCTTGATCCTTTTAAGAATCTCACATTGCTGCATCCTGAATTCCAGCTCTGGAAGGAGTGTTTGGCTTCCTCTTGCCTCCAATGGGTAAATCTCATACACGCTGTTTCTGGCTTAGGAGGACTCTCCAGATGGGAGTGCTTTCTGGGCACGTCTTCTAGGGGCCAAATCTCCCCATTTCATGATCTTTGCTGGGATGTAGAGAGGACAAAAGGAAGAAAGGTTTTCTCTGGTAGGTCAGAGAGATGCTGCAGGACAAAAGCATTGCATGTGATGTCTCTTTTAGCAACACCTGGGTGAGGGTGAGGGTCTTTTCTGTGTGTTGAGTCTTTGAGCTGAGAGCAGACATCATGTGTAATATTCTGCTCAGTTCTTTCTGAGCAATTCTTCCTAGAAGCACAGGAGCAAGAAGGGGAGGTGAAGATGGAGGAGACGGAACAGACTGGCTTGCAAATTCCAGCCTCAGCCCTTGGGTACATCTGGGCATAAATCTTTTTTGATACTCAATAGCTGCTTTGCTAGAATTTATTGGTTTCTTTGTTATATTCCACTGATTGTCCATTTAGGGTTTCTGATGGCTAATGTGCTCTTTGCCCTTCATTACAAATGCTAGAAATTAAACTTATTGGAGTAAAATGCATCAAAATATAGGGTCTGCAAGGCCCATTTAATTTCCCCCAAGAGCTGTCTCAATGCACTTTACATTCCAATGCAAATATACTTGGATTCAGGAAAAGTGATTGTGTATTTATGCTTTTATTTGTACTGCCAGAGAGACATAGTAGGAAGCCCAAGTACCCAGGTTCTCCTTCTGGCCCAGGTAAATTAGGATTAGTGAACTGCCTTAGCCACTTCCTGTGTGATCTTGGGTAAGTTGCCTAACCTCTCTAAACTCAAGTTTCTTCACCTTGAAAATGGGTATATAATGCTACCGTTTTATAGGTGGTTTTTTTAAGTTAAGGCATAATTTATATTAGTGTGTATTTAAAGGTGCACAGTTCTTACATGCTGAGTGTTTACATTTATATGCACATAAATAAGGAACACCAAAATAAGAGATAGAATATTTACAGTCCCCCTGTAGAGATCGCCCATGCCCCTTTTAGTAAACATCCCCTTCAGGTGACATTATTTACATCGCCAAGGAAGAGTTTTACCTTTTCTAGAACTTCCTATGAATTGAATTATAAATACTACTATTTTGTGTCTGACATCTTCTTCCTAACCGTTTTTCTGATTCTCCATGTGTGTATCAATAGTTTGTTTCTTTCTGTTACTGAAAAGCATTTTACTTCCTGGATTCATGATTGGCTTATCCTTTTATCTATTGATGGGCATTTGGATTCCTTCTAATATGGGGGCATTACAAGTAAGCTGAAAATTTAACTGTTGGCATATTTCAGTTCATCTATTTTTTATTGTTGCTTTTATGTGTGTGGGGGGGAGGGGGTTGGTGTGTGTGTATGTGTGACTGTGTGTGTGTGGTACTAGAAATTGAACCCAGGACCTTCACACGGAGCTGCATCCCCAATCTTTTTAATGTTTATTTTTATTTAATTTAATTTATAATTTTATTTTTTCTTTTATGTTGGGGATTGAACCCAGGAACTTCACACTGAGCTACATCCCCAATCTTTTTCTATTTTTGTTTGTTTGTTTGTGACAGGGTCTCATTAAGTCACTAATTTGCTGAGGCTGGGTTTGAACTTGTGATCTTCCTCCCTCAGCCTCCCGGAGTGCTGGGATTACAGGCATGCAGCACCACACCTGGCTTTGTCTATTTTTTAAATACAGCTAGTGCTTTTCATGTCCTGTATGAGAAATCTTCCTCGCCCTCCTCAAGGTTTTCTTCTAGAAGCACCATGCTTGTAGGTTTTGGACTAAGATCTGTGATCCAGCTTGAATTTATTTTTGAGTATGGAGTGAGATAGAGCTGAAGGTTCAGTTGTTTCCTCCGTGCACATGTTCAATTGTTCCAGCACCATTTGTCAAAAAGATGTTCTTTCCCCCATTGAACTGACTTGCCAACGTGGTCAAAATCAATTGACCATGACAGTGTGAACCTATTTCTGGATTTTCTCTTCTGTTACATTGGTCTATTCAACCATCCTTATGCCAATACCATACTGTCTTGATTACTGTAGCTTTCTGTAGAAAGGGTTTTGAAGTCAGTGTAAACTCTAGTGTTCCCCCTCAGGTTGTTTTGGCTGATCATGAGTTTGTGGCTCTCTATGCCAACCCCCTCATCCTGGCCCTGGCTCCATGCACCTCACAGTCAACTACACCTGATAAATCCTGTCTGCTGATAATGTACTTTTGATTTCCAGCGTTTTCATTTACCTCTTGAAATTACTCAACGCTCCACACATACTGTCCACCTTTGGTACTATATTCTTTGCATTTTTTGTCCTACTTTTAAAACTTTTGTCTGATAATGCTAACTTTGGGAACATTGATGCCTTCATGTTACGTATTTTAACTTTTTTGTGCTCTTTTGTATGTCTTATAATTTTCTACTGTATATCAGATATATTGTATAAAAGAACAGTGGGGACAAAAGCAGCTAGCCAGAGGGTGAGGAGGCCTCTAGGGAAGGCCACATTCCCTCTTCTGTTCCCCTCGATGGTGGGGCGGGAGCTGTTCTTCGTGGAAGTGGGGCTGGGCTCCATTGCATCCTCGACTGGATCCAGTTCTCGAAGGGCTTCACACATTGTGAGGACAGGTCAGGACTCTGGGCTGGAAACACTGTGGAGACTCTGGGGAGCCCTGTGATTACAGCTAATCCACACACCTCCAAACTGTGGGGGGTCCCTGCTTTCCACCCCTGTTCGCTTGATCTGTAGAGCTCAAGTCTTCAGTGGTCAAAGTAGAGATCTGTGAGGGAACAGCCCCAGAGTGGACCAACAAGCAGAAGACCTAGAAGGCTGAGAGCACTGCAGAGAAATGAGGCCAGAGCCCTTTCGACACCTGGAGCCTGACCACATCTGGACAGACATTAGGGACTCCCTCATCTTCTTTTGAGAGAAGTCAGCTGGAGCTGTATTTTTTGCTACCTATAAACTCTTTCAAATGTATTTTTTTTCTTTGACAGTGCTGAGGATAGAGTCCAGGGCCTCACACATGCTAGATAAGCACTCTACCACTGAGCTGTATCCCACCCAAAATCTTCCTAAATCTTTCAAGGATGTTCCAAAATGGGTTCACTCATGCAATAACTCTTTGCTGAGTGTGGCTATGCGCTGAGCACTACCCTAGAACCCTGCGCTGCAGCAGTAAGCAAAACACACAAACCCATGTCCTCCCAGAGATGGCAGCCAGGAGAGCAGCCAGCTAACTCTCACACCTATCTGCATGCATGCCTAATCATCGGGAAGTTAAAATGTCTGAGGAGAAATTGAAAGCAGGGAGGCAGGAGAGAGAGTGCCAGGGTTGTGGGTAGGACAGAAAAGGCCTCACTGAGGAAGTGACGTTTGGGCTGAGACCCAAGGAAGTAAAGAAGTGAGTGAAACAGATATCAGGGGAAGGGAAGTTCTCAGGCTGAGGGAACAACAGCTTGTGCAAAGGTTCAGATGTGGGCACATTTTCAGGGAAGGGTGAGGGAACCAGTATGGTCCAGGGAAGTTGAGTGAGGGAGAATGGGAGTGTGAATAAAGATGATGTGGGGATCAGACTGTGAGGCCTTGTGGGACTTTGTCAGGACTTTGGCCCGTCCTTTACCTGAGATGGGAGCCACAGCAGGGTTCTGACCAGAGGGGAGATGTCATAGTGGCTTTGGGTAAGTCACTTTGGCTCTGTGACCCTCGTTTGCCTCACATATGAGATGAGGGTGAGTCCCCACTATATGAACACCACGGCAATAACGATAGCAGCCCAGATCTACCCAGGAGTGCTAAAATCAACGGGTGAAAGTTTGCAGAGAAACAGGGAACCTCACATAGTCTCCAAGTATCATCCTCAAGATGCTTAGTAATTGCCAAGTATAATGGTCAAGGTGGAGTGTCAATTTGATTGGCTTTGGGATCCCGCCAGGGGATTGGTGAAGCACATTTCTGGGTGTGTCTGGGTGAGTCATGAAGGTGTGGCCTTAGGGGTCTGTCTAGACCCGCCTCTCCACTTCCTCTCTGGCACTATTCCCCTGCTCTGCTTTCTGCCCACCATGAACTAAGCAGAACTATCTTTGCTCTGCCACTCCCTTCTGCCATGATGTTTTTGCCTTGAAGTTAATCAGTCATGAACTGAATCCCCAGAAACTGTGAACCAAATTAAACCTCTCCTCCTCTGAGTTGTGGACGTGGGGTACTGTGTCCCAGCAATGGGCAGGCTAAATAATACACCAAGGGAAACCTAGTGTGTTAGGTTTCCATCACTGTGACAAATACCTGAGATAATCAAGGAGGAAAGGTGTATTTTGGCTCATGGTTTCAGAGGTTGTAGTCAATGGTTGCCTGGCCCTTTTACTTTGGGCCTGTGGCAGCATGGCACACCATGCCAGAAGCATGGGATGGAGAAGGCCTTCTCACCTCTTGGTGGCCAGAAATCAAAGAGAGTGAGAGAGATAGGATCAGGGGCCCAGTATACCCTCAATAACCTAACTTCTTCCACAAGCCCCCCCCAACTCCTAAAGGTTCTACCACCTTTCAATAACACCTAGTAACTTTATAGTGGGGATATCTCACACACAACACCTTAATAAGAGATCAAAGTTGACATCACCCACAATGAGACATGTCGACAAGGCAGCCCTTGAGACTACGGCCTGAGGTTCTGTAGCATTCTTGCCAAAAGTACACCACCTCAGGCTAATCATGAGAAAATATCAGATTGACCTAAATTGAAAGACATTATGCAAAATAACTGGCTATTACTAATCACAATATTCAAGGTCAAGAAGAATAAGGAAGAAGAAGCTGGGCATGGTGATAGCATATGCCTGTAATCTAGCTACTTGGGAGGCTGAGGCAAGAGGATTGCTAGTCGAAGGTCAACTCAGGGAATTTAGCAAGACCTTGTCTCAAAATTTAAATAAAGGAAGGAAGGAAGGAACGGAGGGAGGGAGGGTGGGGAAAAGGGAGGCCTGGGGATGTAACTCAGTGACAATACAAGCACAAGGTCCTGAGTTCAATCCTCAATGCTGCAAAAAACCGAGAACACAAAACAAACAAAACCAAAGATGATGGAGAGAGTGTCACAGACTGGGGAAGCTCAAAGATGACAAATCTTAATGTCAGGTGGGCTTCTGGATTCAGTTTTTGGGTGGACAAAGGACATGAGTGGAAAATTTTGAGTAAGATATCTAGTTTGGTCAACAGTGTTAGTTGTGCCAGTGTTAATCTCGTGAGCTTGGTACTTGTACTCTGGTTGTGTAAATTGCTAACAGTGGCAAAGCTGCATGAAGAATAGACGAGAAATTTCTATACACTTGCTATACTTTTCCTGAAAGCCTGAATTTATTTCAAAATGTAAAATTAAATATTGGGGCCAATAGTAGCACTTCCTGGGTGGGGATGGCGTGCAAACTGAACACCCTCAAAGTGTGCAGTGCAGTGCAGTGCTAGGGACATGTTCTGTCAACCCTAGCAACCACTATGACAGGCTCCTTTACATCTATTAGCGACGTGCTGGGGAGTGCCAGCGTGGCCCACATCAGTGACTTCTCTGTTTGGGATTGAGTAAACAGATCCCGCAGCTCAATCCTAAAAATGCAAGAGTTAAACAAAAGCAAACTGCCTCCTGGCTGCCTGTATCACACTGATTATAAAATAGAAACCAGAGGCTCCCCGAGTTCTGAGAAATACAAACTAACCCTCCTACCCACAGTGCCCCGGAAGTAGATGGTAACATTTCTTTGAAAAAAAAATATCTCAGAGGAAAAAGAAGTAAGCATGCATCTTTGGATTGACCAGCCAAAACATCACTGTGGTTGGTTTTATCCAAAGTCACATTCTCTCCTAAATTCAAGGTCTGCAAACTTCTGGCCAGGCACAAGTGTCAGAAAAATGTTTTCATTTTGAAGCAATTCCTCTCATAAAATCGAATTATTTAGTTCATTCATAACATATCCTGTGAATGGAAATGCATAAAGTAAAAATGTAACAAAATGATAGAGCAGAAATAATGTTGATAAATCTATTCAATGACATAAAAATTTCTTTAATCTCGCTAAATTGTTATTACTATTTGAAGATTGAATAGCTTTCATTATATTTAAGTGCTTGGCTTATTGGTTTGTTTTATTTGGTTTAAAGCTATGTGATCCAGTTTCTATCAATACTTGGTTGACTTGGTTGTCAACAATAAAAAGATAACCTTATAAAGATGTGTCCTGCAAATGGAAGAAGGCTATCACTTACTTTTCTTTCATTCTTTTTTTTTTTTTTGGCTTCCGGGGATTGAACTCAGGTCCTTGTGCTTTCGAGGCAGGTGGCAGAACCACTGAGCTAAAGCCCTGGCCCACTTACTTTTCTTTCTTTCTTTTTTTTCTTCCTGCTGTACTGGAGATTGAATCCAGGGTCTTCACAATGAGCAACATCACCAGCCCTTTTTTGTTTTTTGTTTTGAGACAGGTTCTCACTAAATTACTAAGTTGCCCAGCCCCAGCTTCAATTTGCAGTCTTTCTAAGCCTCCCAGAGTGCTGAGATTACAGGCAGGCACCACCTCACTCAGCTACCATATTCATTTTTTAAATTGCCTTGCATCTTTCAATTCCAAACATCATTCTTGCAAAAGTTTGATTGGAATTTGTCTGGTCATTTCTGTCTTCCCTGTGATTAAACTGCTGTTCTTGAAAACTGAAAAGTGTTTCAGTTTTATACTTTTAACACATTTATTTAAAAGTCAGTGAAATGCTAGGTGAGAATGATTTAAAATCATATTAGAAAATTTCGTTTCCAGAACCTTATAGTGTGTGCAGATTTGAGCATTTCTTTGGAAATTTATATAATTTTAAATAATGTAAATGTACAAACAATAATTCCTTAACAAGAACTTTTCCAAACATTTCCTTTCAAAATGTCCTCTCTATATCCCATGATTCCTTTTTAAAACATTCTTTTTCTCTCATTTTTTAAGTGCTGCCTTTTGATTTCAAAGATCCTGAATGAGTGTGTGGCTGACCAAGTGCTTGGACTGGGAGAAATGTTAACTTTGCCCTCTTCCCACTGTTTGCGTGATTCCTATTACCCAAGAAGTCTCTTTGGCCACTTGCCCAGTTCCATTTGGGAAGGGTGGTTCAACTCAGGCTACAAGGTCCCCATCTGATCCCTCTCCAGCTGTGCCCCCTCTGTGGGAGAGAAGTTAATAGCCCCCTGCTGTCTCCTCAGCAGGCCCTGGGACCCTGGACTCTCCTTCCAGGGCCCTGTGAGCCCCTTCCCCAGGCTGTCCTCCAAGAGTCAATTACATCCCCATCTCCCCACAGAGCAGCCTGCTGAGGGCAGGACAGAGCTGGAGGCAGAAAGAATGAGGAAGCTGGCTGTGGGCTGGGTCCCATTCAGCCAGAGTGGGGAGAAGTCCAAGAATTCTCAACCTGAACCTAACACACCAGGTCTTTATGAAGCTATATTGCAAAAGAAGCAGGCTAGAACATCTTTTCAACATTTTGAGACTTGGCCAGAAGGTCAGTGAGCCTCTATTTGTATTGATTGAAGTGGAGCAGTTGCTTGCTAAGGACAGTGCTATGATTAAAATCTAAAATGTTCTCCAAAAGCCTCATGTGTTCAGAGGTGGGGCTTTGGAAGGTGACTGAATCATGACGGTGCTATATTCATCAGTGGATTGATCCATTGATGAGTTCATAGTTGAAAGTGCTGTTAGGAGATGGCATCTGGTCAGAAGAGGCGGGTCTTGGGGGTGTGACCGGGAAGGGTATATTCTTGTCTCCAGCTCCTCTCTTTGCTCTGTTTCCTGGTTGCCATGAATTGAGCAGCTTTCCGCTGCCATGCCCTTCCACTACACCATTTCTGCATTGGAGCCAGCCAACCATGGACTGAATCCTCTGAAACCATGAGCCAAAATAAACCTTCTTCCTTTGAGTTTCAGATACTGGTTATTTTGTCCCCAAAACATGAAAGTGGCTAATACAGGCACCATCTCCTAAAGTCATCTGATAAGGCGCCACTATTTTCCCACAAATGTTGAGTGAATTCTTTCATGAACTCATTCCAGCTGCCACTAGTCTGCAGTCCAACGGTGCCCCTGAATTTCTTGGTCTCAGTTAGAGGCCGCCCTGCTGAAAAATTCAGTGAACTGTCACATGATTGTGAATCTGGAAGTCCAGACATGCCAATATGAGATGATTTGCTTTGGGGGACTGGGAAAGAGGAAAGTTCTCATCTCTTCCCAAACCTGAAACCTCAACCCTCATCAACTCCAGCTCCTCCTTCCGGGGTCTGAAACACTTTTAAACACCTAAGACATGGTGAGGAGGGGAGTATCACTGCCAACAGGAATATTAATTATTGGTAAGATTTAATGTAATTTTCTTTAGATTAAAATAATATGTATAAGTGCTCATGTTGTTTCCTTAGGTCTCAGTGCATAATTTGACCTACTCCACCTTGAAGACCCTGCCTTAAGTCATGAATTGCAAACAGAGACTCTTCAAAAGGCTCAGAGAAGCCTTTCAGCTAAAACAGATACTGAGCAATCAAGGTGTATCCCTTTTGAAAAAGCAGAAAATTCAATAATACATCTTAGTCACATAGTTGGAAAGCAATTTAGAGAATTTCAACTCCTGGTGATGAATATAGAGAATTGGAGGCAGGGTCTTAGCAGAAAGGGGATTTGCTTGGAACTCAGGATACTGGGATATAGCTTCACTTCATCCCCTAACTAACTGTGTGAATGCCTTAGTTTCCCCTTTGTGAAATCAGTGAAAAACTGAGATAAACGTTGAATTAAGGGCTAGAAACTCAAATTCCTCAAGTGGCCAGGGAATAAAGATGGCCAGGTGTGAGACAGTAAGGAGTGGTAGAGTGGGGTGAACTAGAGAGACTAATTCCTAGACAATTCCCAGGCAGCTGATGCCCTTTAGGCAAGAAAATATGAGGCATGATTGAAAAATATGGTATATATTTAAATAAAAATTTAGTCCAGTACAAGACACATTGCCATTAATCTCTCTCAAGATCTTCTCTCTCTCTCTGAACATACTTATCCCATCATTCTTGCCACTTTCTGAAGCAATTCTGGAAGCCCTCTTTCTTCAGTGTTTTTAGTTGTTCCATCATAGTTGCCTTGAGGTATGAAATCAATGCAAAATGTTTACCTTTCATGCTCATTTTGACTTTGGAGAAGAGCCAGAAGCCACATGGTGCCAGATCTGGTAAATAAGGTGGATGGGGATGCACTGTAACGTATATTTTTAGGAACCTGCCTTTCTGTGGGATGGCACTTGGCAGCAGCACTCACCATATTTTTTTGATCATATCTTGTAAAGACACTCACTAAAGAAGACTTCCAGACCACTTCAGAAAGTGAAAAGAATGATGAGATAAATGTGTTCGAAGCAAGGGGGAGTATTTTGAAAGAGATTCATGGCAATGTATCTTCTGTAATAACAATTTTTTGAAAAAAAAATTGAAACCGTCACCATATTTTTGATCACCCTTTGTAGACATGTCTTCTAATTTTTTCAGAAGTCAGGAATCCAGATATTACATGAAATTTCCTTGTTATAAATGATGACACCTAATTTGTTTTTAAAACCTTTTTAAAACACTGTGCTGGACAAACAAAACCCACCCGAAGCCTTTGCAGCCCATTGCTTAAGAGCACTCTCGCAATTAGCCACAGCTCAGCCTCAGGGGCAGCGGCGTTACGGGCGGAACCGCACTTCATCTTGCCCAGTCCTGACACCCTTGATGTTGACTTCTACTGAAGATGTTTATCCGCCTAGAAGTGTCTCCCTAACAGAAACATTTGCTTTTGCCGTTCTGGCATGTGCTGGCCGTGAAAAACAGCTAAGCTTTCCCCTACAAATGTTTCTTTCGGGCTGCTTAGGAAAGCTTTGGGAGTTGGTTTCTCTCCGCAAATGCAGCTAGTGTTGCCTTGGGATGGGACACTGTCCGGTGCTGCGGATGGCATGGGGACGAGTTTACCTCCCAATCCTACAGGCCCTTGATAATAGCTGTGGCAATTCCTCTCCCCCACGAAAGCCAGCTCGACTCCCTTTCTCATTATCCCCCTCAACTCTACTATCTGGATTTGCTTCTACATTGACCTTGCCCTATTTTTGAGGTAATTCCTGGTTAATTCCTATCCTCTATTCTACCCTCCATTTCATGCAAATGATCACTGACTAAATGCACATTTCAAAGGGGACACCCCTTTTATTTAATCCTTCTATCTTAATTTTGCCCTGCAAACATGCCAGTCACCCAGAGCCTCAATTTTTAATTTAATATAACTGTACAAAAATTACGTGAAAATGGATTCTAAACAATGCCTTGATATTTTTTAAATAATCAGATAGGACTTAATTTTCCAACATAATTGTCTAGAGGTGATTCAATTTCACATGCTCTTTAAATATGTATTTTTCAGTGCACTATGGCTTGCAGGGATGATTTAAAATTAGTGTAAATAAATCATAAAATGATTCTGACAGTTAAGTTTGTCATCTCTTTGCTGTGAAACTCCAATGTAAAAATTAAATTCTACCTTCCTGGTAAATCCTCTTTCTTCTTCTCTCCTCCCCTGCCAAAATAATTTTATCAATGGAAAAATAAAGGATTGTTTTAAAATATGAGAGCAGAGATGTTATAGCAGGCAGAACTAAGAAGGTGATCATGGCTTCCACTCCCTGTGCAAAAGCTTGCGTTGATCCCTTTCCTGAGTGAATGACACTCGTGCCTTTTTGCTGGCCACAGAATTTGACCAAGGTGGGAGGATGTCACACTCTAAGCTGCATCATATGGAAACGTGGGGTGATACCATGCCTGTGATTGCATGCAGATCTAGTCATATATCATGGCATGCAGGGGATGAATATCTCCTATTTGAAATGACTGGGATTGGAAGTGTTTGGGAATTATATACATAATGAGCTATCTTGGGGATGGGACCCAAGTCAAGACAATGAATTAATTTGTTTCATATACACCGTATGAAATTCATTTTATACAATAGTCTTAATAATTTTGTACATGAAATCAAGTTTCATGGTGTGGAATTTTCCATGCGTGACATCATGTTGGTGTTCAATAAGTTTTGGATTTTGGACCATTCCAGACCTCTGATTAGGGATGCTTCTGCTGGACTTTAATTAAAATATTTATATGTTTTTTCATGCCTCTATGTGACTGTTTTTCTAAGATAGGTAAATAGAAGTTAAATTTCTGGGCTAAAGGATTTGTACATGTAATTTGCTCATACATACGAATATATATAAATTTAAAATACAAAAATAAAATAAAATGTCAAGTATAATACAATAAACGTATACATACATGTGAACTTTCCTCTAAAAAGGTTAAACCATTTACTATACAGCTTCCCATACTTGATGAGCATATCCATTTCCTCATAACTGCAGACAAGCTGGTTGTTAGGAAGCGTTTTCACATTTACCAATCTGTAGGCACAAAAGGACCTTTCAGTATGTTTTATTTGGCTATTCTGAATTTTTAATGAGCCTGAACATCTTTTTATGTTTACTGTCCATTTCCATTTTATGGCTTGTTAATTGCATATTAATACTTTTTGTTCATTATTGCAGCGGGTTGTTTGCCTTTCTTTTCTTTGTTTGTAAAACTTATTGATAAATGTACTTTGAACTATTAATAGTTTGTTTTGTATTTATCAAATGTCAATTCTAATCTAGCCCTTGCTTTCTAATTTAATTTGAGATATTTTTTTTCTAGACAACATTTTTAAACCTTTTGTAGTGAATATGTATCAGTCTTTTTTATTATGGATTTTGCTTGTTTGTTTTGTTTGAGTTGTTGTTTGGTCTTTTCAAAGAAAGTTGCTTTGTCTTAGGAAACAGTCCCATGCTTCCATCTAGTATCTTTATGCTTGCTTGTTTTTTCTTTCCTTGCTTCCTTCTTTGCTTCTTTCCCTGTGTTTTGAGATAGGCCCTCTTTACATAGCTGAGGCTGACCCCAAACTCATGGTCTCTTGCCTCACCCTCCCAAGTGCTGGGATCACAGGTATGCACCACCATGCCCGGCTCTCTTTCTTTTCTTCTTTTTCTTTTAATGTGCATTTCAGTTTCATGTGGAATTTATTTCGTTTTTACAGTTTGGGGATTGAATCCAGGGCCTTGCCCATGCTAGGCAAATGCTCTACCACTGAGCCACATCCCAGGCCTGGAGTCTGTCTTTATGTTAGACGTGAGGTGAGAATTAACCTTTCCTACCAAGCCAGCTGTGCAACAGTGTTCACTGATCCATGCTTTCCCCCTGAGCAAAACAAATGTGCATAAACGTGTTTGTTCCCAGACACCATATTTTATTACATTGGTCTATTTTGTCTCTTTGTTCCAACACTTTTTCATTTCAATTATTATAGCTCTACTTACTGTTGTGAAATCTGATAAGGCAGTTTGTCGTTTATTTCCAAGCTTTTCTTTGCAGACATTTCCTCTCCCAAAGGAATTAGTAAATCTGCTTATTGCACTGAAAAAAATCCTTTTTGGACCTCCCTCTGCTCTTATTCCCCTTCCCTTCTTTTCTCTTCTCTTTCTGTTCAATTCAATTCCAAAGCCATTTTAAAAAAAGATAGGCATCCGTGGTGGGAACAGGTGGCAGTGGTCCAGCACAGGGTACTTGTTGCTATGGGGCAGGTGCCCCCCATTGGGGGGCAGCAGTGCTGGAGTCTCACCTTGGTGAGGTTCTGCATCTCCTGGCCTGAGAGCAATGAGGAGGGTGTACTTGCCAGAGGGAGGCAGCTCCTGGCCAGGGCCCGAGCAGGACAAAGAATGGGTTGCAAACAGAGGCCACTAACAGACACATCAAGGATCCAACCTTCTCACTATTGGCAAAGGGGATATAAATATGTAGAGAAAGCAAAAGGACCCTGTCGAGCGGGGTTGGTATTGGACTACGAGTAAAGTCTGAGGCCAGCTTCCTGTGTGTGTGACCAGGGCCCAGTACTGAGAAAGACCCTGTGGTTAGACTCTGATGCTATGGAATCACTGTCCTGAAATTCTTAAAAATGCTACCTTTGAAATGGCATTTTTAAAATCAAGTCTGATGGGAAGTGGAGCCTTGGCTAAGAGCCATTCCGTGTCCCACCAACTTCCTGCCTCCCTGGGATGGGCCTCAGTGACCTTCCCTCTGCCGTGGAGGCTCAGACTCTTCTGGTCTCCCTGTCCCCACTCCCATCCAGTGACCACTGTCACCCTGTGCTCACGGCATCCACCCTGATTCAGGTACCTGGCATGTATGGGCTGACTGGTTGTCCATCCCTGTGGGTTAGAGGGTGACCTGGGGCAGGGAAGATGCCTGGCTTTATGTCCCCTCCTTGGCAGGGGACTGAACATTAGTCTAGCAAGTGGCAGGTGACAGAATGCCCAGGAGGTGGCTTGTACTTTTTCTGAGCTGCAGGGTAGGGCCCTGCCACCTCGGAGCATCTGGATTCACCCAAGAGTTTCCCCCATGCACAACTCTAAGCAGCAAATGTCAAACACCAGGACAGGGCCAGAGAGAGATCATAGAAGAAAGAGGAAAGCTTGAATTTTAGTAACTCTCACATGGTTCTGTCTTTTGAACAAGATGCCCCACATTTTCATTTTGCACTGGGCCTCTAAACTTGTAGCCAGTCTTAGAATAAACACATGGTTTTCAACATACATAGACATCTAGAAAACTATAAATGTCATGTGTGTGCACACACACACATGTCTGTGTATCCATGTGTACACAGTTCTATCCACCCCAAGGGCCTTAGGGTAGCAACATCACAGTAGCAACAGCCTCACTCAGGGCCCAGAACTTGGCTTCTGAAAATTATTTTCCACTAAAAGGAAACAGAAACTTTTGGAGAAATGGCTAATTCCAGGACTGAAACAAGAAAAGTAGAAGACAAAGCTGAACATCTTGTGTGTGCAGAGAGAAAGGAAGTAAGTGCTCAGAGAATGAAGTGGACACGGACACATCAAGGGGATTGAGAAGCCAGCATGAAGAGGCTCACTGGCCATCTCTGGGACATTATGGATGTCAAAATAAATAAGGTAATGACAGATTATAGCCATGGTTATGATTTATAGCTAGATGTCCCCCTTCGCCTCATGCCCTCATGGGTGGGGCTTTGGGGAGGTGATTAGATCACAGGGGCATGGTGCTTATCAGTGTAGTAGTCCGCGGATGGGTTTATAGCTGACTTGCTCTTAGGAGGTAGGATCTGGTCAGAAGAGATAGGTCACCGGGGGCATGGCCTGGGAGGGTTAATCTCTTCTCCAGGCCTTCTTTCACCCTCTCTCTGCTTCCTGTCTGCCTTGCTCTGAGCAATCTCCCTCTGGGATGCCCCATTCCATGCCACTCTGCCTTGAAACCAGCTGATTATGGACTGACGGCTACAAACTGTGAGCCAGAGTAAGCCTCTCCTCCCTTAAGTTGCAGGTATTGGGTACTATGTCCCAGCAATGAAGAAAGTGACAAAGACACCCACTGACCAAAAGGATAGCAATGAGTTAATTGATTAATGGAAGTTTGATGAGGAGTGGAGAATATGTACCTAGTCTTAAAGTATTTCCCCAGGAAGACTTCTCAATTACAAAGGAGAAGAGATTAACTTGATAGTGGAGCAGCCTGGCAGACAACAACTTAATTAATTATCAGAGTTAATGTCACACACAGCGTCACTTCTATAGTATTCTCACCAATGATATGTAGTAACATGAATCTAATCAGGGCACAATGTCATGTCATTCTAAGTGAGGGACACTCTGCAAAATCAGTAGTATTTCAATAGTATACTAAGCAATAATATTCATTACTTGAACTATACAGTGCTGCCTCGGTTCCCAAACAAAAGCATTTGACAAAATTTTGTTTTTATTTACAAACTGCATTAGATAACAAACACGACCACACCATCTTTCCCACACAAACATGAACGTGGCCATCTTTTCCAAGATCGTAAAACAAATTAAGTTCGTAAACCGAGGTACCACTGTATTTGGAATATATACAGAGCCCACCAAAAAAAATGTATACATACTTCAGGAAAAGAAAAATAGCATGTTGTTTTTCAACAGACGGTGTTGCCCTTGTATGGGGAACTCTAGAGGATGTCATCGCAGAAAAGTCACTATGCTGCCAGCCCTTAGACAAGAAATGGAAAATGCATGGGCAGCCGTCTCAATGACCAAGGTTCCCCAAGCAGCAGTTTGCCGTACTAATGAATGTCTGGAAGCTGGTGGCCACCACTCTGAGCACCTGTTGCAATTGGAGAGGCCAAAGGTAACTTGTATTAATCTCATGATACCTCAGTAAATTTAGTATTAAAGTATTTATATAAATTTTTCTTTTCCTGAAGTGTGTATACATTTTTGGTGGACTCTATTTTCTTTTGAAATACATATATATCATATAATAGACATACTTTTTTTAAAAATTTAAACCTGTCCATTGTGTGTGTGTGTGTGTGTGTGTGTGTGTGTGTGTGTTTTACTGGGGGTTGAACCCAGGGCCTTCACAATGAGCTATATCCCAGTCCTTTTTATTTTCTTGTTTTCGGGTTTTTTGTTTCTTGTTTTTTGTTTTTTTTGTGGTACCGGGGATCAAACTCAGGACCTTGCACTTACAAGGCAGGTGCGGTGCCACTGAGCTAAATCCCTGGTCCTTTATTTTCTATTTTGAGACAAGATCTTGTTAAGTTTCCCAAGCTGGTATGAAACTTTCAATCTTCCGGCCTCAGCCTCCCTGGTGCTGAATTTACAAGAGTGTGCCACCATGCCCAACCAAATATTTTTAACAAAAAATTCTTCCAGACGGGACTCTGATTATGTACAAGCATGTGTGTGTACATTATTTATGTTCTTTTTTTTTTTTTGGTACCAGGGATCGAACTCAGGTCCTTGCCCTTGTGCAGCAGGCGGCGAAACCACTGAGCTAAATCCCCAGCCCAGTTTATGTTCTTTTTTAAGTGGATAAACACTGTCACTCATACTATTCGTGATATTCTACAGATTACATTTCCCATACACTTACGGATTCCACGTCATTTGGCCACTGTCCTTTGATTGTCATTCATTTTGTTTCTATTTCTATTTTTAGATAATGCTAATACTATACTATTGTCTATGTATTATCTATGTATTGCAGGCTATTTGATATGCTTCTCCAGAGAGAAGATAGAAAGTGGAATTACGAGGTCTCACTGAACTGGTTTTCAGTGCTCTGATGGACCCCAGGGCCTGATATACATTAGGTAAGCTCTCCCTGAACCATCTCTCCAGCCCACACCTTACATTTTAGCAGATATTTCTAAATGAAGTGTTCACAGCGATCTAAACTGACAAGGAATATTTTACAGGAGAAGTCACATGCACAGTAAACTCAACATCTGGCTGAATCTCATGTTTAACATAGCAGAAACTAATAGCTGTCACTCGGTCCCTGTTCTCCCTTTCTGCCACCATAATAAGACAGTTAGCTTGGGGCTATCCACCTGAATAAAGACTAAAATTCCCATTGTCTCATGCAACTAGGCAGGGCCATATTATTAAGTTCTGGTCAATAGATATGATAGAGGCGATATGTTCTACTTCTGTGTAGTTTCCTCAGAAACAAAGGGTATGCCCTACAGCTCTATTTCTGGGTGGAATGCAGATGTGATGACTGGGGTTAAGGCAGCCATTTTGGACTACAAAATGAAAAATTTCGGCTTTGTCAGAGCAACAAAACAGAAGAACCTTGGCACCCAGATGATTATGAGGTCACCGAAAGAGCCACCAACTGCCTACCTAGTCTTTTATGTGGGGAAAAAAACATGTATCATATGAAAGCCACTTTTTGAAGATGTCTTACTGTCACAATAGCCAAATGGGTACCCTAAATAATTCAGTAACTAAATATTGAAAGAGACAAATAGGAAAAGGAAGCAACCATTCATATTGGAGAGATCACTAATACAACTGTTTTATTTGATCTCCCCACCAATCCTATGAGGAAGACGTTTGAATGTTGGTATGTAGCTGCCATTAATCTTGCAGGTTGTTAAAAATGCTGTTGTGCAGCTATTTTTTACCCCTTGGGATTTTTCTTCACTGTCAGAGAGGGCAGGTCAAGGGACTCAGCCCTGCCGAAGCAACCTGGAAAAAACTGCTTTCTAAACCAACTGGGGTTTTGGCAAGGAATGTTCATTTGTTCACCAGTAGAGCATTTGTTTAGATTCTTCTGTTTTGAAAAATTAAGTGATTTAGTATTTTAAATTTGTTCCTAAGCCCAGTGTAATGAATGACCTCTCTCTTTCTTAGGTCACGGAAAAGAATTTTCTTGTGTTTGTGGCTAATTCCTCAATGGCAGCGGCCCAAACAGGGGACAGGAGGGATGCATGCCTCGGCTACTTAGGTCAAAAATAAACACAGGACAGAGGATCCTGGGATTCCTGTGGCTGTTCCATTGCCAATCACCCATGCTACATTGTGTGAGTCTGAGTAGGTTTGGTCTGCAAAATCAGCTGCACACAAATTCTGGGAAATAACTTTGAATTACTAAAGTTGCAATTTACCAAATCTAGCTTTTTCCTTGAGTTTTTAAGTTTCCTTTTAAAACCGCTCATTCTACTTAAAGGACTAGAGTAACAAAAAATAAGTCATTGTTTTTAAGGAAATCACTTTAATATTTGGTACCATTTATAAACTTGGCTTTCAAACTTTTCCTATTTAAATGTCCTGAAACATTTTAAACTATGTTTCTAAGTTTGATACTTGGGATGTTCTAAGTACTTCAGCTGTCTTATGTTTCTGCTTACTCTAGTAAATATTTATAAACCTAATAACTCGTATCTTGTGACAAATCTTAAATTTTCTTAAATATTTCACTGATTACATATCAATTTAGGAAAATGTCTACTTAAAATTGTACATTTTAAGCAACGATTCGATTTCATTTGAAATTATGGTTGACAAGTTTGACTAATACATTATCAACATATAAGTCTAATTTGCATTTCCCTCAAGACGAATGATGCTGAACATCACTTTAGGTACCTTTTAGCTACTGGCCTATCTTCTTTTTGAAATATTGGCTCAAAAATTTTGCCCCATTTTTTTTTTTTTACTGAATTGTTTATCTGCCTACTATTGAGTTGTAAAAATTCTCCATGTTATACATTCCTTTTAAGTTTTTCATATCTATCTGATAGATGTGTTGGATTTTCACTGTTCTTAACTTGCCTTTTATTTTCTCAGCTTTGATTTTTGAAGAGCAAAAATTTTAAATGTTGATGAAGTTCATTTGATCAATGTTTTCCCCTCATGGTTTGTGCTTGTGTTGAGAAATCTTTCCCAGATCCAAGGGTGCGACGATTTTTCTCTTATGTTTTCTTCTAGACCTCTGATGGTTTCAGGATTTTATAGTTATGGATTTAAATCTGTGATCCACTCTGGGCTAATATTTGTCTGTGATGTGAGTTAGGAGTATACGTTAAATTTTCCCTATCAGTATTCAGTTTTATGACACCATGTGTACCTTACATGCATTTTTGTGCAGTGAGAGGGATTATTCTAAGAAGTCCCTAGATGTCACCAGCCAGCAGAAGAGGCCCATGACACGTGTTTCAGAGATTCCAGCAGAGCAAGAGCTTCGGTCTCTCGAACCTCCAGGGACAGCATTCCCAGGAGCCACACCAGATCCTGCTTCCTCCCATCCTGCTTCCTCTCACCCTGCTGGAGAAGCCATTTCTCAGTGTGGAGGTTGCACAACAACCAGCCACTTAGGCCAGAGAACCGCCTGGAGTCTGCTCTAGATGGAGGTGGAGAGCCGTGCCCTCGTCGGGGCATGGAAGTTGGCAGCTGTCTCTTGTTTGAGCTGTGATCACCTGCCACTTGTCTTTGGTACTTAGGGGAGATCTGAGTAGTCCAATTTAGGTGGCAAGGACAACTGTCCCAGTGTGCTGGGGACAGTCTTGGTGTATGTGCCATTGTCAATAGTGTCTCTTTTGCTTTCAGAAGAGTCTCATTCTCAAAAGGCATCTAGACCTCAGCTGACCCTGAGGACTCTACAACCTCAAGACCACAGACTATTCCAACAAAGAATGAGTGTGGCAACTCTGGAAATCTCTGCCATCTGTCTGTGCCCACCAACAAACATACTCTATTCAGCTGAAAGCAAGAAGAAAAGACAATTGCAATGTATTAAGCCAGAATCTTGTCATTCTGTTTGCTTTTTCACTCTGGCAAAAAAAAAAAAAAAGGAAAACAACAGGTCTTCGAAGGAGATGACAAGGAGGTAAGGGGTAGAAATTATTGGGGCTACTGTTAGAAAGCCAGTCTGCCCCCCGCCTAGTGGAAAGAGCTTAGTGAAACTAGTAGTAGTCAGTTTTTCATCACTACAGTGAAATACCTGAAGCAATTAGCTTACAGAGGAAAGCTTTATTTTGGCTAATGGCTCTGAAGGATCCAGTGATTAGCACCTTGTGCTGGGCCACTGGTAAGAACAGCATATCCTGACAAGAGTGTGCGCTGGGTGGAGCAAACTGCTTAGCTCATTAGCCAGGAAACAGAGAGAGACAGAAAGAGAAAGACTGGGGTCCTACTCTGCCAGCTCCAGTGAACTAAGGACCTCCCAGTAGGCCTCATCCCCTAAAGATTCCACCACCTGCCAAGAGTACCATCCTGGGAACCAACTCCAGTTAATTTCCCCTCATTTTAAATAGGAAAAAAATTATAATGCATGACATGCTAACTCAAGCCCTCAAACAGTTTCCTGAAATGAAACTGAACACTTAAAATGGTGCCTTAGTTCATTTATTCTGCTATAACAAATTACCTGAGACTGGTATTTCATTTTTTTAAAAAGAAAAGAAATTTTCTCACAGTTCTGGAGCCTGGGAAGACCAATACCAAGGCTCTGGCAGGCTCTGTTGTCTTGAGAAGGCTTTTCTCTGCTTCCAAGATGGCGCCAGGTCACTGCCTCCTCAGAGGGAAGGAATGTTGTATCCTCATGTAGCAGAGGCAGAGGTGCAAGCAAATGTCTTTTACAAGAGCCTTGATCCCATTTGCAAGGGAGAAGCCCTCATGACCTACTTATCTCTCAAAGACCCCTCCTCTTACTACTATGACATTGACCATTAAGTTCCAACAGCTGAATTTTGGAGAGGATGTGTTTAAACTGCAGGAATGCCATAGTACCCAACCTGCTTATTAGGATGGAAAATGCTTAAAGCATGGCTATCTGATCACTATAGTCACTAAAGTTTTCGACAAAGAGTAAGTTTGCACATGATGTCTCAGTGTCGTGGCCATATCCAGCTGTGTGTCCCTCCTGTTGCTTCTCCATTGCACTTTTCAGAATGTGGCCCTGCTACTCTTTCACTGCAATTAAAATGCTACTTTTCTCTTGTGTTATTTTGGTAGAAAGACTGAGTGACATTTTGGAGGCATATGTATCAGTCTTTCTCTTTGTGTTGCTATTTTTCTTATTTTCTTTAAAAATTATTGTTAAAGATTTTTTTTCTAATTGTGAGAAGCGTACCTTCTATAAAGTTTGGATGTTAAAAAAAAAAAGCCATTCTACTGGGAAACTATTTGCAACAGTTGTTTAGAGGCTGATGTATGCCTGTATTTGTCTTCTGGAGTTAGGGAAGATGCAAAATTTCTTTCTTGAGGCAGGGGATGGGGTGGATGGGTATTTTTGTACTATTTCAAAAGTTTGCCAAAAGCATCCCCTCACACATACCCTGTATCACAGACTGCCACTTTTAGAAGGACACGGAGGAAACCTCTTTCCACTTGCAGTATCACATAAAGCTCTAATTTGACATGTAGCTTGGGTCCTTTCTATCTTGGAGGCACTGTGAATCATAAACAAAATGAAGTGCTTTGAAATTCATGACTTTCCTTGTTGATTCTACAAAACTTTGGGGGATTCCTTTAAGACCCTTTACAAGTACCCACAAGAGAAATGGGTGAAATATGAGTCTATAACTGCCATTCTTTATCTCCTTTGTTCATGTTGTATTTTTTTACATGCTTGCTTTTGAATAAAAACAGTTTGAATATCCCTGATGTAATTGATTCATTTCCCTCTTTGCACTGGCTGCCAGGAAGCTCAGCATCTAATTATTGGTCCACCACTGGCAAGTACTCAAGACTTCCAGTCCACATTTGGTGTTCCAACCCTGTCCTTGACTTTCTTTTCATTCTTATTTTTCTCGGTCAACTTGTTTTCTTTATTATGCTGCCATACATGTTTTTATGTACTACCTCAAACCATTTTTGAAAAGATCCAAGGTTTAAATAAATTCATTTAAAAATGGGGTACTTTTTCTGTAGAGGCGATCTTTGTAGGTGAGAAAGGAATGTGTATAGAAATGAGGCATGATTTTGCATGGAGAATACGTATGTATGTTTGTGGGATATGTATACATGTTGAATACATTATGAAATTCATGGTTTTCAAAGTTAATATGGCCTCTTGGCTTTAGAGTACATTTACTGGGAAGATGGGGGGGGGCAGTGGGAATGTGTTTTACTCCAAGGTAGATACGCCATGGTTTACACCCTCAAGATTCTGTTTTATGGCTTGGCATTGTCAAATTTTGTTTGGGATTGTTTTATGTGTTATTATAAAATGAGAATAAATACCAAGGAGAAATCAGGATAAAAGAGACAGAAAGGGGCCCTCCTATAGGGGAGGGTGGCTAAATTTTCCATGTCCTTAAATACAAATTGGGGCTTTAGGTCCTATCTCAGCTTCTGCTCACCTGCTGTGGCTCTTACTCTATCAAAGACTGGCTTCATCTGTCATCCCAGCATTCTGGAATGCTGAGGCAGGAGGATCAAAAGTCCAAGCACAGCCTAGGCAACTTTGTGACTTAGCAAGACCCTGTCTCAAAATAAAAAATAAAAAAGGGCTGGGAATGTAGCTCACTGCAAAGTGCCTGGGTTCAATCCTCAGTATGAAAAAGAAAAAACATAACAAGAAAAACAATGGGGAGTCTGGCCTTCTGCCTTTCTTTGACATCACCTGAGGACCTTTAAAAAATGCTAAAGCCACAGTCCTGTCTCCAGAGAGCCTGGCTTACTTGGTTTGAGGTGGGGCCTCAGCATGGGGATTTTTAGAAGCTCCTCTGGAGATGCTAATGTGCATGGGGGTTGAGAACCACTGCTCTAAGAGAAGGAAAAATAAAATTAATAAGCACCTGCCTCCTCCTTATCTCTCAGGGGTAGACTGCAATTTAGGAGATAATGGGCCAGATTCTGGTGATGGAGTAAAATGATTTGAATGACACAGATTAACCCTTTGCATTCCATAGGGTACCCTAGTTATTAAGTGTTCGACATATCCTGCTGTGATCCACAGGAACAAACACTCTTCCTGTCCTGCTAACCTGTGTGTGTGTGTGTGTGTGTGTGTGTGTGTGTGTGTGTGTGTACAAGTATGCAGTCATCCCTCATTCTGAGACCTCTCAGGGACCCCCGGAGCCTCCCATGCTCCAGTTCCTTCTGTAAAATAACTTAATATTTCCATGCACATCCTCTCAGATGCTTTAAGTCATCTCCAGATGACTCACAATGGCAAATAAAATGTAAATGAATGTTTTAAATTACACTGTATTGTTTAGGGAATCATGACAAGGAAAAAAGTCATGCACACTCATTTCAGAAAAAAAAAGTTTTCCCAAATATTTTTGATCTAAGGTTGGTTGAATTTGAGGATGCAAAACTCACATGTACAGAGGGCCAATTCACTTGGTGTTTCCTGCGCCAATCTATTCCAGTTTATTTCTTAAGTGTGTGCACGTGCACACACACATATGTATTTGTATATACAGGTTCAGAGGTCAAGGCCAACTAAACACCTCTGGAGGACATGAAGCTGCTCAGTTTCTAGCAGCTCAGGCTCTCTGAAAAGATGCTGTGGGAAGTGAAGTTGTGTGCACAGCAATAATCTGTGCTGGTGCTGAGCCATAGCGAGCACCAGCTGCTATCACAGTGGAAGAGCAACATGAGCTCAGTGAATCCTCACGGTAATAGTACAGGGAGCACTGTTCTCTCGGCTTCAGAGATGAGAAAATCAAAGCCACGTACATACACCATCTGCTTCTAGAAGACAGAAGAGGTGTGGCCCCCATGCCTGCAGCAGCAGGCCTAATACTTGCTGGCTCCTGGGAGGACAAACCATGTTTACTGAATACATTTGCTCTGGTGTAAGGTTTGGGGAACATAAGGGGGACAGAGTAAGCTAGGACCAGAGGTGGGGCCGTGGATGGTGGGGCCTGATACAAATACAATTTTAGGCCCCTATTTCAGAAAGAGAACAAAATTATTGTGAGTCCAAGATTAGATATGAAAACGAATCCTTAAGTTAATAAAAGCAATCACAACTTTAAGAAGCTGAAAAATTGTACAAATGTCACAAAATGCCTGGGCAGGTGGGCTGTCAAAGTGCTGGCCATTGCCACCCTTCCCTCTTCAAGGGCAAGGGAGGAGTTACAGCGGAAAGAGCCCTCTTTACTGACTGCAGCCCATGTCAAAAGCAGATGACGATAAATGTCACTTGAACAAGTGGCCATCAGAGCCCATTTTGAGCTCGCTCCCTGTCAGGGCCTTCGAAGGAGGCTGAAGCTAATGCAGAGCCCGGGAACTTCACCTCTTTCCACTTCCCAGAAACCTTCAACTGGCCATGCAGACCAGATGGCGTCAAGAGCAAGGCCAGAGCTGGGGCTGGAGCTCAGTGGCAGAGCGCTGGCAGAGCAAGTGTGAGAGCCTGGGGTCCAACTCTAGTATCAAAATAAGAAAATAAAGAAATAAAGGCAAAGTCTTTGCAGCCAGCCAGCCAGCCCTGAATTTATCCCTGGTGCAGCTGCTTTCTCCCTTTGTTGGCCTCCTGCTTGCTCATTTATAAAACGGGACATGCTAACAGCACCAGCTACATCTGAGTCACTTGGGGGGATTAAATAAGGAAGGACGAGCTCCGCACACAGGGTGAGTTTAAGGTTGGCAGATTCAGCAAATAAAAATACAGGAAACCCCATGAAAGTGGAATTTCAGAAAAGGAAGGAATACATTTCAGTATAAGTAGGTGCCACTTATTGCACGGGACATACTTAGGCTGTAGCTTGTTCCTCTGAAACTCACTTGTGCGTGTTTGAGGCAGTGCGTTACAGAGGAGACTGGAAGGAGTATCTTCATCTGGGCCGTGGGCAGAAGGGGATATGCAACTTACTTTCAGTAAGGCAGAGAAGGTTTCGGGACCTTGGTTTCCTCATCTGTCAAACCTAGGAGACGATTCCTGAACTTCCTTCCCTTGATAGCGATCACCACCAGTGGCACTTACTGTAATCCAGATGTTACTTTCTCACAAGGCCTTTCCTGGCTGTTCCAGCTAAGATTACCCCCACCCCACCCCAGCACAGATTTTTTTCCCTCCACCATAGTAATTACAACTTTCTAAAATCGCTTTATTTTTTATTTGATTGTTTATGATGTCTCTCCGCGTGAATGTAAGTTCTGGGAGGGCAGAAAAGTAGTAGCCCTGTTCTGGCTGAATAACTGTACCTGGTTTAATAGAAAGATGCCCACTATATGCTGAACGGATGAAAGGGCGGAAGAATGAATGAATAAATGAATGAATGAATGAATGAATGAATGAATGCTGGTGTCATTGGTGAGGTCCCTCGGCCGGCCCAGCCTTTCCTTTCTCCCGGGCCGGGCCGGGCCTGGGTGCAGGGAGGGTGCGTGGCTCTGGGGAAGAAGGCGGTGTGGGGTGGCGGTGGGTGGGAGGAGGCTGGGCCCTCGCCTCCTCGTGGACGGCGAGGGCGAGCGCTGGGCTGGCTGCTTGCTCTGAGAGCAGCGAGCTCGGCGGCAGCAGCAGGGCCGAGCCCCGCGTCGCGTCCTGCCGCTGGCTGTGTGCGCCGCGCCTCGGCGCCCCCACGCGCCCACGCAGCGGCGCGGGGACCGGGCGGGGGCAGAGAGGGCCCGGCCCAGTGAGGGAAGGGGCCGCTCCTCCCCGCGCAGGCAGCGGCCGCGGGAGCCCAGGAGGCGGAGGCAGCGGCGGCAGCGGCGGCGGCTGTACCGTGCGGGCCGCAGGGAGCCGGCTGCGTCCGCCCCGCGCCGGGCACCTTCTCCACGCGCGCGGTGAGTACGTCCGGGGCGCCCGGGGCCCAGCTGGGCTGCGCCCTCGCCCCACCGGGCCCGCAGTTGTCGGGCCGTTCGGGGAGGGCGCGTGGGCCGCAGCGGAGCGCAAGGGCGGCGGGGACCGCGGGAAGAGCCCCTCTCGGGAATGTTCCTTCCAGGCTGCGCGCTCCGCTGTCCCCGCGCGTTTGGGGACCCGACGAGCAGCGGCTCTGAAGTTTGCACTCCGCGCGCGGGACAAGTGCATGGCATGGCGCGCGGACAGTGCAGACGCGGCCGGGTCCGCAGCGTTTCCTTCCACTGCTAACCCGGGGGTTCGCGAAGAGCGGCGCTCTCCTAATGCGATCCGAGAGGTGTGGGGAACCGAGGGGCAAACTCACGCCCTGCGTCAGCGTTTATGGAGTCGCTGGGCAGCGGAGCAAACCGCTGCGGACCGAGATATGGCCTCGTGCTTCGCGCTCGCTGCTCATCTTTTGAAAAGTCGGTTTGCGGTCAGCCCGCGGGTGCAGCCCAGCGCGTCTGCAGCGGAGCAGACTGTCCTGCTGAAGTTAGAGGTGAAACTTGGAAAACTTTACCTCAGAAGTGTGTTCAGAGGGAGCAGAGGGTTTTGTGGCGATGGGAGAACCCGAGGAATGGACTTTGAGGCTTGCAATCGGGAGGTTAAATGGCCGCGCCAGCCTGGCTCCTGAAATGTACTTGGTGCCCCCCAGATAGCTTACGTGCGCAGAGATTGTTAGAAAGTTGTGAGTAACAACTATCGAGAAACCCTCGGAGCGCTTTCTGCGCGCCCGGCTCCGAATCCCGAAGCCGCGGCTCGGCTCCGGTTGACAGCGCGCGCCTGCTGTATTGCACTCGGTTTTTTTGTTTTTTTTTTTTCAAAACAAGGCTGGTGCTGCAACATTTTGAATACCACTTTCTTTTCTCCCCTCTTCCCCCGAGATGCTGTGTAATCTCTGAGTTCTTTTTTAAATATAACATTAAGGTATAAACCAGTCCTGGTGGAGGTAGGTACCTTTCCATGAGGAGGCGCAGGGAAGTGGGTGAATGTCGCTGTCTGGGTAGGGGAAAGGGGGTGATGTACCAACGCTGCTGGGAAGAATCTGAGGGCTGAATTACGTTTGAATTACGGAGCTCCCTTCAAAGGAAATTATAACTGGTGGACAATTTTTGCTTTTCAAACCAAAGATATTAATTCCGAGAGCTCTTGCTTGCCTGAGTGAAGTTTCTGTTATCAGAATGAGTACCCAACTGGTAGCCACAGTATTTGCTTGCGGCCGGTTTGTTTGTTATCTTGTCGCCTAGCACACACATATGTCCATGCTGCTGCTGAGAGGAAAAAGAGAGAGAGAGAAAGTCAGAGAGACAGAGATAGAGACAGAGAGAACTTTTACAAAACTTTCCAAAATAATTTTTATTTCTTTATTAAAAAATCTTTCAGGGAATTTTACTCAAGAAATGTTCATTCCACCTCCTCACCCGCTATCCTTTATGCATCGTCTTAAGCCCCTCAAACTTAATATTTCCTTAAGTTTAGATGTCCTTGGACTGGTAAAAATTAATGGGTCATTTATATAACAAATGATAATGATTTGAATCTTGCACTGTACCCCGCATAAAATTATGTTTGTGTTCAAAATCTCCTTACCTTTGGAGGAAAACTAAATTTTGCAATTATGAAAGAAGCTAATATGGCTAGATCTGGAAGAACTTGAGCTTTTTAATTTTTTTTTAAAGCAGTTTGTATGTCCTCATTCTTCTCTTGTAACTTTAGCTTCACAACATTATTGACTATTTTATCTTAAAGGAATTGCCATATTTTCCTCATCTTCAAATAGTTCACCTAGTGTAGTGCCTGTGTATATATGAGAATACCCCATAAACAAATTAATCACTTTCCTACTATCAAGTAACCATGCAAAATATAAAATTAAAAGACATTTTGAGCTTTTTTAAAAAAAACATGTTTTAATCACTTAAATTCTAGGATCTTCTTTTCATGTTTTTTTGTGTTGTGATAAACACACCACAAAGAGATATGATTTGTTGACTTGCTATAGGATTAGCATTTGGCAAAAACACCCCAGACATGCTGTTTCAAGTATGCAATATGACTTCTGCTTTAAATTGCATGCAAGAGATCGCAAGCCTTGCTCCAGACAGATAAATTGATAATATGCTAGCTGCTGTTGGGAGAATGGAAAAGCCCTTAGCAAAGGCTCGATCGTGCAGCTAAGTACATTTTGAATTAGGTTGAGCAAGCTATGGAGACCCTGGCAGTTTGTGAAGACGTCCGCTTTAAGACATTTTTGGTTCCCCCATGTTGAGATGACTCCTTTCCCACAAAGAAGAAACCATTTCCTTATTTTTTCAGTTACTTTTCCAAAGATAACTTGTGTTGGGCGCAAGAGACCAGAGTTATGCAGAAATCCAACCATAACCAGCTCAGAACGAGGGCTCATTCTCTCTCCCTCCACCAGATGTTTTTTAGGTGTCTTCAGCTGGAATGCCCAGTTTGAAACTAATTAGGCCAGCAATAAACTCCTTGTATAATAAAATCACAGGCTGTGAGGGAGAAAGAGTGGGTTCCCACCCGTTCCTGACAGATACCTTTCTGGACAGAGAAAGCACACCCGTGGCTGTCAGGAAAAAATGCAGGGAAGGGAGAGGTCTTGCTTAGACACATGACTGTCTCTAAACACCCTCGCCCAGTGTCTTCTCCAAGGAGCTGGGTGGCAGTTACATTTGGGTCCGGGATTTTGCTGGGAAGGCTTCCTTGCCACAGAGCATGTTTGGGGGAGAAGGACAAGTACACACAGTAGGCAATGTCCACAGGCCTGAAGTGCGTGTGCTGTGCAAAAGGGCAGGGGCTACTTGTCACATGGAAAGGGACTCATCTGGGCACCAGATAAAAATCCAGACTATCTGGCCTGACATGGATCATGTAGGGGCGAGAAGAAGCCCCTTCCCCAACCACTTCTGATAAGGGGAAATGCTTGGCTAAATTTGTAGTTCTTCTGATCTGTGGGGTTTGTGGAGAGGAAGAGGCTAATTAGCCTGTTACCTCTAAAGGCCGAACTTTCTGACTGTTGCCAAGACTGGATTTTGTTGGGGAGGGGGCTTTTTTCCTAGCTAGCTGCTCTGTAAAAGAAGTTGGTAGAGTCTGCTCGAGGGGAATCCCTTTACAGAGAATTAACCCCAGAGTTGAGAAAACACAGCCTGTTGACAGAAAACACACACCGAAAGACACAAAAATTCCTCACTGCCTCCCAACCCTCTTCCTGAACCCCATCTGCCAGTGTCATAACAGCTTCCTGAAGGCCTCAGCCCACCCTCCCATCATTTGTGACTGTTCAAACAGCCCCAATCCTACAAAACAACAAGAAGACTCTGATAGGGAGACAGTTAACAGGGAAATCACTGGAGACAATACTTCATTTTCGCTATTTGAAGATCTTAGCTGGCCTAATGGCTTTGCCTAACACCTTCTTCTAATCCCAGGAGAATAAACTCCCTCAATCAGGTCCTTGAATCAAATACTTGACACTCTGGTGATGGTGGCTGAGGATGAGGACCCACCTGTCTTACTATAAATGAATGAGAGGGCCAGGAATTGGGTCTTTATTACCTGTGATTTGAAATCAGCTTCCTGGTAGGAAAGTACCTGCCAGTGTTTTTAGGGGAAAGAGCCAAAGGAAGCCATTGGTTTTACATTTATTGTTATTGCTTTTTTCTTTTTGCTCACTTCCATCATATTGAGTGCCTTTGCCATTCCTTTTACTTACAAAGTACATCCTTATAATTTCATACTCAGGATGAAAATAGCTGCCATTGATTGAATACTTGAATGGCAGGCCTAAAGTCAACTCCTCCCGGATATTTTCAGGGTGCATTGTCAGCTGGGCCTTCGAGTGTTGTCATCACCCCAACTTTAACAAGGAAGTGGAGTGCCGATGAAATCTAGGCCTTCGGTTCTCTGCAGATTAGGCCTTACCCATGTGCTACGAAAACTCTGGCTCTGAGAACACTTCTGCTCTCATTCCCCTCGGAGGCAGACACTGAGCTTGGATAGTTTTTAATGTGCAGAACGAATTATTTTCTGAACCTGGCCTGTTTTTATTTTTTTCTATTGTTTTAAATGGAAGAAAAATCATATTGAGTATTTAGAAAACATATATGAACCTTTTTGAGTCATATTTAGCAGGTTGGGTATGGGTCTGTCAAGGAAAATGTCTATTTATGAAGCCTAATTTGATTTGTTCCTTCGATATTAACGCTACGCCTTTCAGTTCCTAAAATGAGTCAATAAATTTACCGGCAGTGGAAAGGCCCTAAAACATTACGGTAGGCTCAGCTCAAGTCAAGTTTACTGGAAGGTGCCGGATCGTTATGGGTGGGTGTTATTAGGGGTTAGATTATAAACATTTGGAGGGCAAAGAATAATTTGGAACAGGTGGTCCTGAGAGTCAGGTAACCGGAACGATTCGTCTTTGCCTCTTTGAACATGAAGGGAGGCCATGGGCAGCCGGAGTCTGGGACAGGCGGCTGCGGGTCAGTGGGGGTGGAGAGCCTCGTCCTTGGGGGGCCTGCAGGATGGAGCAGAGGGCCTCAGCCTTCAGCCGGGACTCCATAACGCAGGGCTTCGTCTGTGCTGTCATCGCCTTCTCCCTATAGTAGTTCCAGGCCAGATGTGTCTGCTCGTGCTATTTTGAAAAGTCTGTCTCTGCCTTCAGATACACGCAGAAATTTAAAACAGGAACTCAGATGCACGAAAAGCCAATTTAAACATCTTTAGAAACAGACAAAGGATTTCACAAAGGTTAGGAACTATTTTATCATGTAATATCAATTGTGTTGTGTCATAACACACAGTAAGTAACATAAAATGCGTGTGATTTCAATGGCATTGGACTTTCTCCCCCTCTGTTTTCCTTCCGAGCAGCCAGTAAAGTTAGATTCTTTTAAATCAGTGCATGCCCAGATGTAACAGATACAAACATATCTGCTTGAAGTCATTCGGAGGAGAATAATCAACTCTCTGGGAACATAACTAAAGGAAAGATGATAAAATCGACATACTTTTCCCCCAAAGAATATGGAATCGGAGGGTCTGACTACTGCGTGGATGTAGCAACTTACTCTTGTCTTACAGCAGCTGAATGTGTCAGAGTCCCCTTCTCTTCTAGTCATTCCCCAAGAGCAGTCTTTCAGAACTGAAATATATAGTATATTAGCCAAAAGACATTTTAATTTTGTAAAGAAAAATCATGCCAGAGACAGCCGGGTCTGTTTCCACCATTATTGTTTCTGCAGCGTGCATACTTGGGGTTTCATGGTAAGATGTGGATTTGCCAAGAAAGAAAATTACAGCAAGAAACTATGCTGAAAACATATACACTTCTGTTTAAGAAATGGGAAAAACATGGAAAAGTGCTTCACAGTAATTGCTTTAACGTAAGTTTTAAATGTCATTGTTTGACTGATGTCAAAGAGTCCCCCTTAGCTAATTCTCACAAATGCTGTTACCAAATATCTCACCTTAAAAATGACAGATTGGGGGGCTTCACTCTGATGATCTTAAGGCTTTAAGAGATGGTCTTAGTCCTGGTGGAAATGCTCCAAATTTTTAGATTATGCGGGCCTTGTTTAAAGGTTACTTAGATATCAATTTTGTTTTCTTGACCCAAAATGAGAAAATACAGGGAATTCTCAAAAGCTTTTTACAGGCTGCTATTATGAGAAGAGAAGCCAAACCTACATGTATTAGGTCATGAGCTTGAAGTGCATAAATAAGCTCTATGAAGGTCACCAAAACAGGGCGAAAACCACTAGTGCTCAGCACCCCAGCCAAGTCCAAATTCCTGCCTGTTAGACGTGTCGGGTGGAAGTGGACACAGAAAGGGGGTTTCTGATCTCAGTTTGATTTGGATCCTGAGGACTGGTGAAGCCACGTCGTAGTGAAGAGAGATGGGGCTGGAACTGTGGACTCCTTTGGAACTTTCTCTTTCATAGTTCGAGAGAAAATTCAGGTTCTGAGACCGTCTGTCCCTCCAGTGCTTTCCTCCCTCCTGGTGTTTCATCTCCAGAAGCCAAAGATGGAAATGTTCTGTGTCCCGCTGGTCAGTTTCTCCGTCTCCCATCCCCTTTTTATAGTCACGTAGTGGTTAAGGCATTCATAGTCCCCCAAACTATTTTTTTCTTGTCATTGTTCCTGTGATTTTTAGCATCGGAGGCTCAAGGTATAAGGACAAATTTTTATATCATCATTGATCAGCAGCTTCCTGAAATATATAGACAGATAGAGACAGTGTCTGAGCATTTTCAACTCTGGTACCAGCCCAGGTGCTGATAGAAATTCTGTGTAGGGAGTAAACCTCCTCTTTTGAGAGATGGAGGTGTCAGTGCAAAGCAGCTGTTTTCTTTTGTGGGTGTGTATTATTTGCATGCATCGAAACTTTTGTTTCAGAAACCTTTCTCTCTCCAGCAAGGTCTGGATGCTCTGCTTAGTTGAGAAGGGGTAGAGGAGAAGGGAGGGGTCATGCTCCTTTGGCCTTTTGTGTGACCGGTACAGTAGAGGGAAGCGGAGACTCCTCACCCGGATGGTGTCATGTGACACAACAAGTTGTGACTTGCGTCTGTGTTGTCACAGAGAATTTTGGCCCCATCACATCCTGAAAGAGAACGGAGCCCAGATTATTCACCTCCGGTCTGCCAGGGCCTGAGTTCCCTGGTGCCCTCCCCTAGTTAAATAGACCGTATTCCCTGGAGAAGTTAATGGTCGGGGTGTGGAGGGGAGGGGAAGGAAAGGAGAAAGAATGTCTTCAACTCAGCAAATGTCTGAAACGCTGGGAATGTCTCAGCACGGCTCCCGCACCCACAAGAAAGAAAAAGTGATAAAAGTACATAAATGCAGACTTCAGGGGGAGGCACAGGGAGATTAGAGGATTGGCAGTGGTTTGATGTAGAGTGAAGAGTTTTCTGAACCCTTGCAACTCCTAGAGTACCTTTAAGAACTTGGCTCTGGAAATGTTGTCAATCATTCTTATGCTTATTTTCAGTGAATTACTTTTTCATTTGTTTTGTTTTTTTAAAGGCACAAGTTGCAAGACTTGCTTGACCAAACCAAGTTGCTCATATTTATTGAACACGTATTATGTGCCAGGCACTACGTTAAGGAAATTCTTTATGTTTTTGTCTCCAAATACTGGTGGGTAGAATGTAGTGTTATTATCCTCTATTTTACACATGTGGAAACTGAGTCTCAGAGAGGTCACGTAACACATCCAAGGTCACATGGCTTGTGTCAGAGACAGGATTAAATCCAGTTTTTGATCCCTAACTGCTACGGTATCCAGCCCAGCCCCTTGTGTAATAAGAGCTCACCGTCGTCTTCCTGTGTGCCCTGGAGAGCTGGATTTTAAAGTCAGTCTCCACTCTCATTGCTGTATGGATATTAACTGATGCTCAGGTGCAGGAGTCAGGGTCAGAGAGTAAGAGAAATCAGCTGCAATCACAGGATCCTGGACCTGCCCTGGTAGGAATGAGTGCTTGCTTGGGGCTGGCAGCTGCTGAGGTGATCCATGGCCGGATCCCTGCCCCTGCCTGCCGTGTTGTTCAGTACTGTAACTCGGGGCTGGCTACTTACTGCAGCACCCATGGCCCACAAATACTGACTACCTGGCCCTGTCCAGAAAAACTTGCTGAACCCTGAGCTATTGCAGTATGACAAGACGAAGTTTGTTGATAAGGAAGAGCATATCCATAGGACATTTCATAAACCATTCCCATGATTTGTTTATCAGGTGCCATCCAGGTGCCTGCTACACTCCACGATGATGGAGAGAGATCACCAAGGCCTTTCTTCTTTCCCTTTATTCGGTGATACTTCTTTAGCTGTAGTCCAGACTCATTACTGAAGATCCAGAGTAAGATCCTGGTGTACTCTCTGCCTCTTTTCTCCTGACAGTCTGTGAGGGGACAGATGGTGTTGCAGTGACTTCTGGAGTTTTCCATTGTCCATGCAGCAGGACTGGAGGAAACAACCAGCTCTGCAGCCCTCACCCAGAGATGCCTTCCTGGTTCAGTAAAAGTGATGCATTGGATTCCATGCGTAAAACTATGCTGGGCATTATGGGACTTGGCCATCACACACACACACACACACACACACACACACACACACACACACACACACACAGCTCTCTGCTTCCTTACAAAGTGGTTTGGAGTGTGCAGGACACTGGAGAGTAAGACTTCCTGAACTTGACCCTTGGCACTGACTTACCAGGACATCCAGAGCCTGAGCCAGGAGCCCAGCTGCTGGAATTGAAATCCTTGCTTGGTGTTTACCAACTATTTTTGTCTTGTTTTGTTTTGATTTGAGACAAGGTCTCACCATGTCCTATCATCTAGTAAATTTTTTTTTGTTTTGGTTTGGTTTACAAACTATTTTAACTTTGGGCGAGTCATTAAACTTCTTTGTGCCTCAGTTTCTCCATCTGTACAACAGGGTGGAGAATAGGGCACCTTCCTTAGAGATTTGTTGTGGAGATTGAGTTAATAAATATAAAATGTGCGGCACCGTGCTGGGCAGAGTATGAGTAAGATCCATGTCAACTCCTGCTGTTGCTATTCTTATTCATTGCAGGCTGTATGATCTAAGGCAGAATAGTTAAGCTCTTTGGGACTCACTTTTTCCCTTTGTAAAATAGTGATGGTGGGGATGATAATAATAATAATAATAATACCTGCTTCATAGGGCTATTGTGAGAATTTAAGGCAGACAGTAAGTGGCTGGGGCTGTAATTCATTGATAGAGCACTTGTCTAACATGCAAGAGGCCTGGTGTTCAATCCCCAGCATTGCAAGTAGTAAATAAATAAATAAATAAATAAATAAATACAAGCAGAGGATACCTGGGAATTATGTGGCTCTGCTATTGTGCTTGCCCACGTTGAATAAGCCAGCTACTGAGATGATAGGGAATTGCAGTTGCATACGAGACCAATAATGTGCCATGAAGCTCTTGGTCCATATGGGCAGGATGCAGGGTGTGGTCCAGAGCACAGGCCCTGGCCTCTGAGCCAGCTTGAGTCTTGGTCACTCCAGAGCTCACTAACTCTGACACCCCAGTTCTGACCCTCTCAACTTTCTGGACAGCAGGACAGTGGCTGCTGTTCATGGGATAGCTGTGAGCAATAAATGAGGTGGCACATGTAAAGCTCATAGCAGGGCACTTGGCACATAGTAAGCACTCAATAAATGGTAGCTTGTATTATTATCACCCTCATTCCATGCTGCACCCTCACCCCTGCAGAGAGCACTGAACATGAGTAAATTTTAATTTGGAAATAAAAGAACACATTTTAAAACTGCCAAATAGATTTAAAATAATATTCATTAAACAAAATTAAAATATTTTATTAAAGCCAGACTTTGGGCTCAGACCAAATTTTTATATCCAAGCATAAAGGCCAGGGAGTCCCCAGCCACAATGGGGACATTGTGATTGAACTTGAGATTTCAACGCTGCTATTGAGCAGTCTTTGAAATGCACGTTTCTCCATTAAAATGAAAGGGAAGTCATGGGAAGAAAAAAATGAGGTTCTTACTCCCCTCAACAAGCCTTAATGAGTTGAAAAAGAAAAACAAAAGATTTCTCCTGTTGCTTTATCCTGCCAGAGGCGCATGGCCCGCTCCTAACCCAGGCTTTGAATGCCACACCCTTGGAATGATCCAGATCTGATGGGCTCTCTGTGCTAACCCAGTCTAAATTGTATTCTCCACCAGGTTTTACAGATGGTGGAGGGCATCACTGAGAGCCCATGCTTCTGAGCCCAACACTCTGGGCTCAAATCTTGGCCCTGTCTCAGTTTCCCCATTCACGGGGCTGTGGTGGGAGGACACAGGAGTGTAGTGTCACTGTGGAGCTTTTACCCCTTCTGCTGTTATCTATGGAATGGAACTTCCCCAGACTTCAGGGACTTTGGAGAATGGAAGTATGCAAGTCTGCTGTGCGAATTTTAAGTCAAAATAATCTCAATATTCAGGGAATGATTCGAGGAAGGAAGAAGCAAATTGAAAATCTCTCACAAGAGTTTTGATGTACCAGGCACTTTCAGACAGCACATTTAATCCTCTCAAGAAACAAAGCCATACCACAACAAAAGAACTCCCCACCATACTGGTGGGTCCACTAACAATTGAAGAACCTGAGCCTTGGCCAAGTGGCTGCCCAGTGACATTCCATTCCAGGTCTGTGTGACCCAGAGCTGCCACTGGGAACAAGCCTTCTAGAACATGAACGTGGACAAAGGGGCAATCATAATGGACTCAGGAGGCTTCACCCCGACCAACGGGTTATTTAGGGTTCATTCTTACATTTTTTTTTCCATACCAGGGATCAAACTCAGGACCCTGCACTTGTGAGGCAAGTGCGGTGCCACTGAGCTAAATGCCCAGTCCATTCTTACGTTTTAATATTATCCCACAGGGCTGAGCATGCAGCTCAGTAGTACAGTGCTTGCCTAGCATGTGTGACGCCATGAGTTTCATCTTCATCCAGCACCGCCACCAAAAAAAATCCTTTATCCTCATTAAGCCGGAGTTTTGGTGAACTTTTATTCCTCGAAGTTTCCATTGAGAAGCCAGTGGATTTTTTCCCTTGACAACCAGTGGAAAAAGGAGCAGAAATGGGCTGTGACATCCTTCTCCATGTGGAATCCTTTAAGAACCTCTGCCTTTGGTGCCACCAGGAAGAACAACTTCCTCCTGGGCTGTGGTGTGGGGCTACAGGGCAGATTGTCAGCGGTGAGGCAGCTGTTGGGGAGAGCATGGTAATGAACTTCCCAACCCATTACCAACTGTGGCATGACTTTGGGAGGTCACTGGAATCCTCTGAGTCCCCATCTTCTCACTAGTTCACACAGCAGATGCCTTCTATATCAGATTTGTTACACAGCTTAAATGAGATGACTTTCTTTCTGTTAGGGAACTGGACCTGCCCCCTGGAGTACTCAAGGGAAAGGGTGAAAGTGAAAGTTCCCTCCTTCTAAGAATATTCCCACTGTTCTCAAGTACCTGCAGTCTTGCGATTGAGACATTCTGGAAGAATCTATTCATCTTCTTTTCAGTGCGGTGTGCCCCCACATTAGCTAAAAATAAGCACGAGTGTGTTTTCTTTTGAGAATTACATATTTATTTTATTATGCATTTGGAAAACATGTAACAAGCATTTCAAACAAATGGTTTCACAAGTTTTTACTGCTTAAGACAAAAAAGTTTAAAAATCAAGCCCATGGCAAGTAATTAACAGCAGAAGCGGCCCACAGTATGGCTGGATTCATGTGCAGAGTTGGAGAAAGGGGAGTTTGCTGGTGTGAAGTTTTTCCCAAGGTCTGTTCATTTTAAAGGAAACTGTTTTATCCCTAAAACTTATCCCTGCAAACTGCTTACAACAAATCCACCCAAATAACCAGGTTCTTTTACTAAGCAGAATTGCAGTTCTGCACTCTTCTTTCAGGGGAATGAAATGACACAAATGTGGTCTCTCAAGGAGGTGGGTAGAGTCATTGCAGGCCACATTGGTGGCTGGGTACCTGGAGTCTGTGTCTCACTACTTTGAAAGAGTTGCCAGTCTTTGGATGAGTATAATGTTGATAACTATAATCTGAGTGCTAACTCCACACTAGGATCTGTTCTGAATGTTTATTGGCATTAACTTCTCTATTCCTCACAGTTCCATAAAGGCACTGCTATTATTATTTCCATTTTAGATAAAGAAAGTAAGGCACAGAGAGGTTAGGTGGCTTGTTTAAGGTCATGTAGCAAGTGAAGGGGTAGAGCTAGGCTTTGAACTTTGGAGGATGGCTCTAGAGGTTGTCTCTGTAATCCTGAACCCCCTGCCTCTTAAACCCCTACAGAAAGAGTTAAATTCACCTTTTCTTTGACCTTCACTTAACTGCACAATGAACTAATTAAGGACAGGCATGGGAAGAAACCAAAGGGAACGTAAGTCTTAGTTGTAATTTTCCATTTTTTCCAAGGACGTATGTGTGTTCTCTATTAGCTTCAGGTGCAGCGGAATGCAAGAGTCAAGAGCCAGTCTTTCAGGGTTCAGATCCAGAGTTTAGTGCAGCCATGTGTGGGACATGTTCTGAGACATACATCGTTAGGTGGTTTCATGGCTGGGCTCAAACTTGCGATCCTCCTGCCTCAGCCTCCCAGAGTACTGGGATGACAGGCAGGTACTACTATGCCCAGCCATAAACCTTTCTTTTTTTAATGTAGGAGTACACTCTAAAGTAAGGTAAAAAGTAGTATAGCAGGCCGGGGATTTGCCTCAGTGGTTCCAGCACCTTCATCACAAGCCCAAGGTCACAAGTTTGATCCATGGTACCAAAAAAAAAAAAAAAAGTAGTATGGCAAATACATCAACCAGTCTTACGTGTTACATGCTGTACCCAAGTGTATGTGCTTTCCACCAACCGGACCTGCAGTATGTTTGTTACCTGACATGAACCAACACAAGCACCGATGTCATGTGCTGCACTGTGGCAGGAGAGTGGCTATGACATCACTAGACAACAGAAATCTTCCAGCCATTATAACCCTGTGGGACAGCATCACGTATGGGGCTCCTCGGGTCCCCATTGTTTCCCTGACGACTCACCCGCTTTGTGATATTGGGCGGACTTAACCTCACCAGGCTTGGTTTTCCCCTTTATGAATCGAGGATACTGGAATCTGCATCAAGGAGTCAAGGTGGGCCTCGCATTGAAGGATGCCTGACCCACCCGGTGATGGTTAAAGCTGTTTATTACCTGTTGAGGAGAAAGTAACCATCTAGTGCAGTCTGGAGTAGAAGAGAAGGGAAAGGTGTCTGAGATGCAAGGTTCAAGTTGGAAAATAGGTCATGTTTTTTCCACATGACTTAAGACCAAGCTGTAGAGATTGGTTTCTACCTTTCTTCTACCCCACCTGAGAACTCACTGAGCTGAGAGGGATGAGCATCTGCCCTGATGAGGAAGCTGAGGCCAGGGGAGGAGTCTGCCCATAGTCAGTGGCAGTCTGTGGCAGAGTGGAGCCCCCAGGCCTGTCTTGAGAAGAGCCAGAGAGGATGCTGTGTGCCTGTAGTCGCAGCTCTTCAGGAGGCTGGGGCAGCAGGATTGCTGGAGTCAGTTCGAGACCAGCTTGGACAGCACAAGACTTTGTCAAAAGAAAGAAAAAGAAAAAAGAAAAAGAGGGGGGAGGGAGGGAGAGACAGAGAAGGAAAGAAAGCAAATTGAATGAGGGAGGGAGGGGGAAGAGAGGAGGGAAAGAAAGAAAAAGGAAAGTGGGGAAAGAGAAAAAGAAGAGCCAGGAATCTTGGATGGCATGGGTCAGAGCTGGAGAGAAATACACACAAATAAGCATGGCCCGAGAGCAACTGTCCAGCCTCAGCTGAAGACTCTAGGCTTAGTGTTTCAGTGTATTTTTATCCCCTTTCTTCTGTTTCAGAAAATGTATTTTTCCCCTAGAAGCATCACCTGGTTTTCAGTGACTAGGTGAGCAGGCTTCCAAGTTGTGCCTCCCTTCACTTTCCTTCTCCATCTTTTAATTTTTATTCTAAAATCTTTCCCTCTTCTCTCTGTCTCCCGCTCTCCATATCTCTCCCTCTCTCTTTCTCTCTCCCTCTATTTCTTCTTCCCTCCCTCCCTTCCTCCTTCTCTCTCCTCCCTTCCCTCTCCCCCCTTCCCTCTCCCCCCTTCCCTCTCCCCCTTCCCTCTCCCCCTTCCCTCTCCCCTTTCCCACCCCCCTCCCCCATACTGGGAATTAAACCCAGGAGCTCTACACTGAGCTTTTTGACTTTTTTATTTTGAGACAAGGTCTCAATAATTTGCCCAGGCTGACCTCTAATTTGTATCTCCTGCCTCAGCCTCCCAAGGAGCTGGGATTATAGGTGTGCACCACCACGCCCGGCCTCCATTTCCTCTGGCACACACAAACTGCATTCACACATGCATTCATTCGTTCATGAACAAATAGTGAACACCCTAGACATGGGGAATACAATCAAGAGCAAAAAGGATCAAAATCTACTCCCTTGTGGAGTTGTAATTGAGTGGAAGAGATAGAAAATAAGCACTTCCATATGTGAAGTACACAGAATGTCAGATGGTGATAAGTCTGTGGAGGAAATAACCGAGAGAAGGTGGTTAGAAAGTTCTCTGGAGACCTCAGTGTGCACAGTGCTGGAGGAGGGAGGGGGAACAATCTAGAAAGCAGAAGCAAGTACAAAATCCCTGAGGCCAGAGCCCTTGGGGCTGGCGAGCAGAGGGGCCTGTGGAGATGGGCCCCAGTGAAGGGGCTGGACCCTGCAGGCCTTGCTTGGAATCCAGCCCGCATATTCTGTGTCAATCACCTATGTCCCAAGTCAAAATTATTATAATTTTTAAATGCTTTTTAAAAATACACAGAGACTAAACCTGAAATCAGAAACCCAGAGAGGCCAGACATGTCCCAGTTAATGAGGTGGGTGTGGTAATGAGCCCTGATGGGCTCCCCTGCAGCCCAGCTGCTGGCCACTGGGGACAGGTTCTGTGTCGCCTCGGGTTCTGATTTTTCAAAAGGAATCCAAATCCGGACTTTATTGAGAAATGGCCTGATTTTTAAAATCACCACCAAAATGCACCTAGGGCTTATAGTTTGTAACCCTCTCCCACACATGGCCACTGCCCCTGGCATCTAATTTCACTGAAACCTCTGAAACCCGCCCCCCCCCTTTCATTCCTGACCAGCAAGGGTGCCAGGACATGATAAAAAACTGCTTCCAGGAAAAAGTAGGCCTTGTGTCCCATGAGGCTGGGGCTGAGACTTCTTCCAAGGAACAATCAGCTTGCTCCATTTTTATGTCTTTCTCAGGAGTTTTCCTGATCAGCGCTCATCATGGGGACTGGCAAGATGGTCCAAATCCGCCCTCCTCCGGGTTTTCATTAGTTTCACGATGATGATTATTATGTCATCTGGGGTTGATTTAGGAGCGGTGAAATGTTTGCAGTCTTCATAAATGGTTGTCAGCCACTGTTCAGAATGGCAAGGAACGTCTTGTGTTGTTTGGTTCCAGTGGGGACAGACGAAAAGGGGAAAGAGGGCCTGCCTGGAAGGGATCCACACAAGGAGGCTAAAGAAGAGAAAAATTCGGTGGCCCTGGGACATGCGGTGTCAAGGAAAGCCCTTGAAGCTTTTGAAACCTGGGGCACCCAGACTGATGATACTGAATATATCATCTGCCTTCTCAGCCTTCAAGCTGGCGTAAAGCAAAATCCCAGCCAAGGGGACCCATAGCTGTTGAGATTGTTCTGGATGTTAGTGATAGACAACTTCAGAGATGGTCAAAGAAAAAAGAAATGTGTTGACTAGGGAAATAAAAAGTTCTAGGGAGGGCCGAGGATTTAGCTCAGTGGTTTTGCCGCCTGCTGTGCAAGCACAAGGACCCATGTTCGATCCCTGGTACCAAAATAAATAAATAAATAAATAAAAAGTTCTAGGGAGTCTAGTTTCAGGTATGGCTGATTCAAGAGCTCAAATGTAGCCAATGTCTTAGCTCAGCCCTGTTCAGGAGGATCTGTACTGGCCACATCTGGAGGGGGAGAAAGCCAGTTCCCCAACTACAGTCCCAGCCTGTGCTGGAAGTGGGGGTGGACTCGCTCCTTGCGGCCCCCAAACCATACTATCATGCAGACAAGCCTTCTCTCCCCTTCTCCTGGGCTGGGCTGTGGTGCTGTCTGGGAAATTTGTGCTTTTCCCAGACACCACTTGAGGCTGTTTGCGTGCATTTCCTCCTTTACTCCTCTGGCCTGCTGCCTTTAAGACATCATTCTGTCCCCCAACCTGCTCTTGCACCTCGAACGGGAGGACCATGTTTTCTTTTAAGTAAGGATGTTCAAGGACTCATCGTCCTTTCCATGGTGTTTTGCATAAAATTGACTCTCAAATATTTGGGACACTCTAGCCAAGCACAGTTGATAGCCTTTGGAGGAAAAGTGGGAAATGGCTCAGTATCTCCAGGAATAGGAGGGGGACCCTGGCTATGCTGACACTCGGGCCTCGGATGATTAGCTTGTGCTTCCTTTCCTGCTCTGAGCTCTGTGCCCCTCGCACATGCACATGCAGAGACCCCCCCCCCCCCCCCACCCAGTACTGCCACCACTGGAGTTGTTCATATTCCACCTGGAGTGCTGCAGTAACATCTGAGGCAGCACAGAGGTTGCAGACTGGCAGCCAAGATGCATTATGTTTGGTCTGTAGAGCATTTAAAAAGGAGAATGGAGCCAACATTTGAAAATCTGGATATTTCACACAAAAATGCAGATTTCTGGCTTCCATTAAAAACTCACAGGATCTGTCAACACTCTGACCACATTTCCACATAACTTGTGTTGACTGGAGCTAGGAATAGCTGTCCTTTTTGGATGGACAGACTAGTTCACCGCAGTCCCCACTGCTCCCTATTGTCTGTCACACCCTCAAGCTCAGTGTTAGTCACCTTTTCCCATTGGGTTGGTGGCGTTGGCTGTCCCACAGTACATTTAAGAGACCAGTTGGTCATTAGTATTTAAAAATGAAAGAAAGCATCTGTCGTGGAGTAAGTTAAGGTCTCTTGACTTTGGCACTATGAACACTGGGGTATAATTCTTTGCTGTTGAGGCCTGTCCTGTGTATTATATGATGGCATTTCACCTTTCCACACATGGACCAGACCCCATTCCAAAGTGTAATTCCTGTGTTCCTGGCACCCACCATGATACAAAGTGACACAAGCGGGGGCCACCTGTCCTAGCTCTGCATGGTGCCTCAGCAGGCTAAGCGTTGGCAGTGGAGGTTATGAGTTGGCTGACTTTGGTTTAATTGTCAGTGGACTTACCAGCCATTGAGGCCACTTATGACACCTGACTCAGATGTCATAAAAGAAATTGAGGATGGGATGAGAGGTTCAACCATATTTTAAAAAATTTTTCTTAGGCCAGTGCTCTTTTCAGAAATTTTCCCAGTAAATTTGGGAGCATGTGTGACAGTTGAGGCTTAACAGAGTGGATGGAGAGACCAAGGGACCTCTGAGTGTCTCTGGATGTCTCCTCTAGTTCTGGCTCTGTGAGCTGCGGCTCAAAGTGTGAGTTACCCCAAGACTAGTTCAGAATGTTGCTTACTACATCTTTGCAGCTTGTAAGGTTGCTGCAGAGCAGAGCAGCTCAGTGCTATAGCCAAGTATTACAGCTCACTGTCACAGCTAAGTGCCACAGCTCAGAGGCTGAGTGTTACAACTCAGTGTTACAGCCAAGTGCCACCACTCTGAGGCACAGCTGAGCTTTACAGCTCAGAGTGGCAGCTCTGAGTCACAGCTCTCTTAATTTGAAGTCTCGAGACTCCAATGGTCAGTTGAAGGGCAACACCAGCAAATCCCAGAGGAGTCTGAGTGCTCTACCAGAAATGAAAGCTTCCTTTTATAGGGATCTACAGAGTAGGTGAGCATCCTCAATGAAGCGCTTGGGTGGGGATGGCAGAGTTACAGAACATTCTTAAAGAAAGGGGGCGGGTTACAGAACATTCCAGAAACCCATGCCATGTGGGCATGCTCACTGAAGCAGGGGGCGGAGTTACAGAATATTCCTGAGAGTGGGTGGAGCTTAACAGAACCTTCTTGAAGGGGCAGAGTTTAACAGAACATTCCTGAAAGGTCACACAGTTCAGTCAGAAACCATTTTGTTACAGCAGCACCAACCTACATTTCCAAAGCAAAACATTCTGTGAAAAAAATGGAGGCAAGGCAAGGGCCTGTCTCATTGGATAGCACTTCTCTATCAGTAACAGTGGTCTACTATGGAAACTCAGTGGTGGGAATGGCCAGGGAGAGAAGTCATTTTCCCTAGGCTAGTGCTTTTTTGTTATTGTCACCTCTCCAGAGAGCCACTCGCCTTTCTCCAGTGTTCCAAATCATGTCGAGTGTCAGTGTCCTGTGATAACTGTCCTAGCCACTGTCCCTCCACTCCACACAGATTTGTTGAACTCCATCCATGAGGCTGCCACTGCCCCAAGCACTGAGAAGACCTGTGAGCCACACTGACAAGTCCCTGCTCTCATGGAGCTTTTGTTTTTGGTAGAAGGAACATGACCAGTGAAAAAGAACCCAAGAAAATATAATTTAATGTAACAGAGTGTCGGGTGTCATCGAGAAAAATAACATCAACTAGTGTGTGTGTGTGTGTGTGTGTGTGTGTGTGTGTGTGTGTGTTGTCAGGAAGTATTGGAATAGAACAAAGCAGAGTGATTTTTAAAATTTAAATGAGTTTGATAGTTTGATTTAAAATTGAGTAGTCATTGCTGTGGCCTACTAGAAAACTGGCTCTCTGGAAAGTAAAGACTCTGCCACTTACTCTGGTGTAAATACCCCCATCAGGGCCAATTTCAAGCAGCCAGTGGTTTAACAGTTTTTCAAAATTCAGCCCACTTTCCACTTGTTTCTCCCAGCTATTGCACCTCTAGCACATCCCTAGCAGGAGGCTCCCTATCCCCAGGCAGGAGGGCACAGCAAGCTCAGAGCAGGCTGTGCCCGGGGTGTTCAGGAGCAGCCGGAGGCCATTGCAGCTGGAGGTGGTGAGGGGAGAGAAGATGGGACGTGGCAGAGGAGTCATCAGGGACAAGTGGCATAGGGCATGTTGGGCACTGGGCCCATTTTTGGCTTCTACTCTGAGTGGAGTGGAAGCCACCGAGCAGAGGAATGACAGGACCCAAGATGGATGTGACTGAATCCCTCTGGCTGTCTGAGACTGCAGGAGCGAAGGGCAGCCCAGGGGAGACTGATGGGGGACTGCTTGTGGAAGCAGGTGATACTGACTTGGCTGAGGGTGGTACCATTGGGGTCTGTGAGGAGTGGCTGGATTTTGGCTGATGAAGTTTGCTAGGATTGACTCTGGGAAGAGATACAAACAGAGGAGTCCAGGGTGATTCCAGGATCGGGCCTGAGTGTGTGTCCAGTGTGTGTCCATTTCCTAAGCTGGTCTGGCAGCAGGCAGGTGGGAGCACTGTGTGCACCTTAGATATCCTGCCATCTCCTTCTGTCCTCAAAGGTGACTTATTCTATTGGCCCATTTTCTAGAGGATGTGACAGAGACCCAGGAGATGCAATAGCACACCCACAATGACCATGTGGCAAGTGTCAGGCCAGCACACTCAACCCTTTAGATTATGCAATCCTGCCTGGTTTCCTTGGCACTTCCGGTCCCATTTCTCCCCCTTGTTTTGAGGAAATGGGGACAAACACCTCTACAGAGGACCCCACGGCATCACTGAGACCCTCTCCCTGGTCATGAAGAAACTGACACGTATCATTCCTGCTCAAGGGACCCATCACCAGCTTCTTCCCATGACAAATTTCCTAGATGAGCCTCCTGAAGAATTTTGTAGGAGAACTCACACTTTGACAAAAGCTTAGAGTCAATAGGCAGAAGGCTTTGATTTTCCTCAAGCAGTTGAAATCCAGACACTACCACTTACTTAATGGCCTCGGCCATCTGCACCTCAGTTTTCCGGTCTGTGCAGTGGGAGCAACGAGGCTTCTTGTGGATTAAGTGAGATCGTGCACATGAGGCACTCAGCATTGGGCCAGGCCCCTGCCACAGGACAGATGGAGGTATCAGGACGCTTGTTCCAGAGGGGGAAGTGAAAGGAAGAGGAGCCAAAGTTCTAACTTTGAAGCAGGGCTGGGGACAGCGGGCTGCAGAGCGTCATGCCTGAGAGCGTGGTGGCCAGGCCTGCCCCACTCTTGCTCTGTCTGCATGTCTGCCAGGCCCCCAGGAGACCCACCTTGCCTCCACATGTCCCTGCACTCCTGTCCCAGAGGAGCTGCAGCATCTGCCTCCCGGCCCCCACAGGCCTGGGTCATCTTCTGTGGGAAGCTGACAGCGAGCACTCCCAGCAAGCAGATCCCCACATGCGAACCAGTCCAGGGCCACCATGTTTCTCCTGATGAAATTCCTGACTTGGTGTGTTGTGTTTTTTTAAAAACACGCCCACTGCCTCCAAAAATCTCAGCCGGTGAAGAGAAACATTTCTGGTTGAATTACTGGTTTTTCAAACGGTGTCAAGTTATGCCTCCCTTTCATGGCCAGACTGCTTCCCAAAGACTGCTTTCGGAGAGGCCTAGATGGCAAAGCGTGGAGATTGTCTAAGCCAGTCCTTGCTTTATACAGACAGGGAAACTGAGGCTCAGGGAGGCAAGGAGCCGCCCACCAGGGTGAACTGGATTCAGGGTCTCAGTCGTACCCAGACATCTGGATTCCAAGCCCGTTTTCCTTCTCCTTCCTCGCAGGCCACAAACAGGGAGCCTGTGGCCACCTCTGCCCCACAGATGTGCTTTCTTTGGCCTGAGGATGTTTTGATTTGAATGAGTTGCCAGCATTTAAAAATCAGGAGATTCCATATAAAAAACCAGATTTCTGGCTTCTTTTGGGCCAATGGGGCATCTGCCAAATGAGGTCTGCATTCCTGCGTGGTGACACTGGAGGATCTCAGTCACAGCCCTTCACTTTACCCCGAACGTGTCCACATCAGCTTACCCAGTCCCCACCTATCCCTCTAGTGTCCCCAGACACTGGGACACAAGGTCAGTGGACATCAAGAAGTTCCCCTGCTGGCTCTCTCAGGGAGCAGCAAAGAGGAAAGTCAGATATTCCCTGAACTTGTGGTTCTGTCAAAAAGAAAAGGACAAAAGATGAACAGAAATGACTGCTTGTTTAAGAATTAATGTCACAGAGCATTTTTCCTTTGTGGCAGAGGAGAAAACCTCTGTGAATTTAATATGCGAACAGAATATGTCAGTGTTGAAAACAGCAGGTCCTCTGCTCCCTGAGGTTGCCTCTCCTTCCCTGCCAGCCGTCCCCACTGGCCAGGGCTGCAGTTTCCACTTATTTTTTTAGGGCAAAATTAACTTATTTGACCTAAATCTGCCCCTTTTTCTGAAACTTGAAATGCTATCAAACCAAATTAAGAAGTTTTCAAAACTTTAAATAAATCTTTAACTGCTCAAGAGCGAGCATGTGTGAATATGTGAGTGAATTTGAGCGTATGTGTAAGTGTGTGAGAGTGTGTAGATGAATGTGTGTGTGTGCGGGTGTGCATGAGCCATTCTGTTGCAGGTATGTGTGTATGTGTTTAAGTGTGTGAGTGAATGTGTGTAGGATTATGTGTGTATGGGGAGGTGCATGTGTGATGGCTTCTCGCTTTGTGGGATTTCCCTGGAACAAGCCAGACAACGCGTCTTCCTGGCTCCAGGATTAACATTTCTGGGTTTTACCCTAATGTAAGCTGTAGCACACAGCCATCCCGCCATTCACTCTGCTTTTAAGATGTATTGTGATCTGGGTTAGGGTTGACTTTCCTTCCTTCTGGGATATCTGTGGGGGCCGTGAAGAGAAAAGTTGGGGTACCAAGCCTCAGAAGTGAGGGCACTTTCTTTCCAGGAGAGTGGGCCAGAGAAGAGAGGAAGGCTCCCCCAAAGGCTGCTGTGTGCCGGACTCCAGTGTGAAGGGCCTCTCTGCTGTGTGGAATAAGTGACAGAACTTTCTTTTAATACTGATGTGTTCACTTTAGCGTGTGTTGGACGAGAAAGAGAGAGATAATCTAAAAAATAAATGAATGAGTGATACTACTTAGACTGAGTCTCAGTTTGTTTAAGAGGAAAATGGAGTCCATTTAAAGAAAAATATGTAAATAGTATAGGTGTCTGGTGAATGTGGCAAAATCACGAAGGATTGAAGTAACCTGACCCTCACAGTACTGTGCATGGCCTGCTGGTCAGCCCATCCCTAAATTTGTAAACGCACTTGTAACATTTTGTGCTCCCTCAGAGCACTTAAGCTTGTCATTAAATACTTAAATGTGTGATCTTTTGCATAATCTGTCTTTTGTCAACGGGAGCTGGGCCTGTCATTTTTGCCTGTATTCCCAGCATCTAGCAGGGTGCAAGCACACAGGACAGGGACAAGAAACAGCAAGTGAAAGCCTGCACTCCTTGCAGCCTGGAATGAGCACCCCCACTCTACAGATGAGGAAACTGAGGGTCACAGGGCCTATGTGGCATGCAGAAGGTTTGGCAGGTAGGGTACAGTGAGCCAGGACACACACTCATGGCTCTATGCTGCACAAAGCCTGTTGGCTTTGCACTGAACACCTGTGCCTGCCTCCTATCAGGCCGTGACAGCAGGTCTCTCACAAAGTGAGGAAAAGGAGGTGGACCAAGAGGGCTCCATAAAGGCACGCTGCCTCAATTTAAAGAATGGTCTGTGGCTTTTGTTTTCTTTCTGTGGTGAAGGTGCTAAGTTTCTCATGTGTGGTTTTAAACATTTTACTTGATAGTGGCAGCCAGATGCCATGTCCCCAGCCCTACTGGAACCCCTGCTATGCCGGGGCATGGCTGGCTCTCAGCAGGGCAGCTCCCTGGGGAGGCTGTGCCGGGCAGTGCAGACTTGGGAATGAAGGGATCCTGGTCCCCTGCTTGCCAGGAGAGCTCAGGGCTCGGCTGGTCAGACAGACAGGCAGAGATGCTTACTTGGGACTGGAGAACAGTAACCTCGTAAACCTGCACCGCACCTTACAGTTTACAGAGAACCCCCACGTGTACTTTCTCTCCTTTCCAGTCTTGGTCCTCAGTAGTGAATGATGCTTTATTTTGCCTGCCTGGCATCCTCTGGTGTTCCTATCCCATTTCCTCTACCTTCATCCCAGGTCCCGTATGGACATACGGCCTCAGCCAGGGCAATCACAGCATTCTGTCCCTTTGCCCTCAAGGATCAGTTCAAGCATGGGTTGAGTGAGGTCCAGTTCTGGGAAGTTGGCTGGAATTGGAAAGTGTGCCCTCTTTACCCTGGGTTGCTAAACTGGCAGAATGTAACCGTCTTGTTCAGAGAACACCTGTCTGAGAGTAAAGGCAGCTCAGAGGAAAATGGAGACAAGATATAGAAGGCAAAAGGTTCCCTATGACATCACTGGAGCACCTGGATACAGCCATTCCTGAAGCTAAGAATCGTGTGTTATCTAGTTGTACCAGCCAGCACAGCACATTATTTTAGTTTTTCATGTATTGAGCTACTCTGCCTCCCCAGTCATTTATGAGGATCTCCTATAAGCTTTTCTATAGCAGCTGAGCTCATTTTGCAAGACATTAGTTTGACTTTATTGATGAGGGATCTGAGACACAAAAAGGAAGTGAAACAAGTTAGGGCTGGCACCTAGGCGTTTGCTCCACTGAGAGTATCCCCACCAGCTTTGGATTTGTGGAAGGGAAACTGTTTTTACTCTCCAGAACCAGTGTTCTAGGGAGAGTGCTGAGCAATCTGGTGAGCAGCCCTGGCAAAGTCAGGGGACCCCTAGGAGAGACATAGTAAGAGCAACACTCAGTCATCATAGATGCCTAGAAAGGTTCTAGAATATGAGAGGGAAAGCAGTGAGCCGTCATGACCCGTGGGGAGGAAGGGAGAGGCTGGCTTTATCTCCTCTGCTGTTCATCCTGAAATCTTTTATAGAGGCATGGTTTGTTTTAGAGTCCAACAAATGGAATTTTGAAATGTGATGATTACACGCTTTCATCTGGAATGATGAGAACATATCAAGCCGTGAATTATAAGCCATTGAAAAAATACAAATCCACAAACATATACAGTAGACCCTCAAGTTACAACCTGCCTGACATATGAACAACTTGGGTTACAACTGGAATTTTAGTTTTAACTTACAACCAAAGTCTTGAGTTATGACCCAAATGCTGGCTGCTTGTACTTCCAGATGGTTTCAGATACAGATTTAACCCTTAAAGAATTCTGGAAGGAGCATGACAACGTTCTTTTTTGTGTGGGGTTAATTGAGAAATCCTGGGTCAGTGTCTCTCTAAGGACACTGAGATCTGCTTTTACACAGGAGAGAGACTTTGAAGGCTGTGTACAGGAGCCTGAGCCTTCAATTGACCAACTTGAGTTACAACCAGCCCTTGAGAACAGATTGAGCAGGCTGAAGAGACATGCAGGCTAGATGCCCTGTGTAAATCTAGACTGGGTCCTGTCCAGGCAGGGAAATGTGATAAGGGACATTCTTGAGCAACTGACGAATTGGACTGGGGAAAAGTGGATGTGATGAAACTGTATCAGTGTTAAAGTTACTGAAGTTGATAGTAGACCTAAGACTATGTAAGAATTCCTTACTCTTAGGAAATACACATGGAGGTGTTAGGACTAAAGGGCCATGATGTGAGTTACTTACTCTCAAGTGGTTCTTAGAAGAGAAATAGATGCGTGAAATATAATATATGCGTGTTGATATGTTTGTATATGCATTGTGTGTGTGTGTGTGTGTGAGAGCACATGAGAGTGCAAGTGGTAAGCAGTAGGTGAAACACTAACAGCAAACACTTCGGGGTGAAAGATAGATGTCTGTACTGTCCTTGCAAGGTCAGTGTGATGGTTAATCTTGACTGTCAACTTGGTGGACTTGAGAGCTGCCTAGGAAATTAGTAAAATGCCCTTCTAGGTACGTCTGGGTAACATGACCTTCGGGACTGTGTCTGGTCCCTGGCCCCTTTCTCTCTGGCTTTTCCCCTGCTGGCTGCTTCTTGGCTGCCATGAAATAGGCAGCGTCTGCCACACCCTTCCACCATGCCTGTTCTGTCTTGGAGCCAGCCATCTAGACCTGGACACAGGTTTTGCTGCAGCCTTATTTATAACGACAAAGGTTTGGGATAATCCATGACTCGTGAACAATAGAGATTAAGTGATTCAGTTTCAGAACTGAATTCACCTAAGGGTCCCTGACTCAACCTATGACCTTGGGCAAGTCAGTTAACTCTCTAACTTGTAGGTTTTGTCATCTATAAAATAGGTGTGTTGATAGTTCCTGTCTCCTAGGGTTTGTGAGAGCCGAACGAGGCGGTGTGGAAGATAGGCTTTCCGGTGAACGCTCAGTCATTACAAACAACAATAACAGGCAATGCTGTGCAGCATTTATGGCACATGGGACTCAGCCCTCATTGTATCTCCTGTCCCCTGCAAGTCTGTGAAGCGGGATCCATCCCATTTCACAGGCAAGGGACTGAACCCGGCAGGTTAGCTCCTCCCAGCCTCAGCCCTGCAGTGGAGGAGGTGGTATTTGAACCTAGGCACTCCTGGTCAGAGGCAGCTCTGTCCAGTGAGTTCTGGATACTGAGTTTGAAAAGTGGAAACTGAAAACCCTCAGCCATGTCTGCTGTAGGCATTAGTCACTGAACTTTCAAGACCTGGCCTTGGCCACTCTTAAAAGTTCATGAACCTAACTTTCCTCCGGCGTGAATGGGATGGAAATAGTAATGACCTCTGCTGTTTACAGAGCACCACTAGATGCCAGGCACCGAGACAAGTGCCTTCCAAGTCTCAAGTTGCCCTCACTTGAGCCCTTAGAGTTGAGTACTGCTGTCTCCATTTTATAGATGAGCAGACCAAGGCTCAGAGAGGCTCAGTCCCTTGGGCAGCCAGTTCGGAGCCGCGCTAGAATTTGAAGCTGAGTCTGAGTCCAGCGCCTGACCCCATCCCCACCCTCTGGCTTCTGTGCCCTTAGGGAGCTGTCGAGAGGCTGAGTTTTGTGTGGTGTGGGACACGTGTCACTGATGTGCACTGTCCCCAGGGCTTGGGGTGCCGGTGTGTTGTGGAAAATGGCCTCCCTGTGACATCCCTCTCTCTTCTGCGACATTGGCATGTGGATGCGGTGGCTTTCGGGACAGGGTTCTAGAAGGTTGTGTGGCCCGGAAGTGGCGCCTCGCTGATATTGAGGCCTCTACCCCTGAACAACATGCAAATTCTCTTCTCCAACAAGAGCACATTGTGTCCCGGACCTGGTCTCCCACCCAGGCTACTTGAAATTCGGACCCTTCTGCCAACAGCTACTTTAGCAAGGGCAGACTATCATAAGGAGAGAACTCTGTGAGAAAATAGAAAAATGGAAGCATTGTTCCTGAGTGCTTGGAGCAGGCTCCTGGCACTGAGGGCCGGGCAAGGCCTGGAGACGTGCTTTGCCATCACAAATAAGTTGTGCAAAAAAAGAAAAAGTCCCTTTGAGTTTTCCCTTAAAGCTGAGAGAAGGAGAGGGCAGGCAAAGCTAACTTTGGAAGGGCCTGCATGCTCGTCGTCTGTGGGAGCCCCTCGGAAGGAGCCAGGAATGTTTAGGGGAGAATCACATCTCGAGCTGGAAGGAGCAGAGTGGAATTGGGGCTGATCTTTAGTGACACTGAAGGATGTGAGAAAAAGTCTGTGGGTTGAGAAAAGTGCCCTTTCTGAGGAAATTACAATTCTCAGGGGTGAAGGAGGGCCAGATGATAAAAGATTGCAAGGACTGTCCCAACTCCACGCTAGTTAGCACTCACTGCCTGAGGAGGCTGCCTCAGTGCAGTAGTGAGTAGAATGTCCGTCCCCAGGGGCATTCCAGCAGAGCCTGGGTGAGAGCAGAGATTCCAGCCCAGGAAACAGGGCTTGAGCAGAGGTGTCTGAACACGGGTCCATTTCAGGGATCGCTCTGTACCTGTTCTCACACCATCCATCGGGAACCGAGAACAAAGAGATCGAGTGTGAGGCTTAAATCTGAAAAATGAAATCGGTTTTTATAGAAAGGACTCCCCTTGCAGATTATGCCCTTCCTGTATGGGGTGTTCAAATGTCCTTTATAAAATGAACAGTTTGCAGATATCAAAGTCTGGAAATATCACGGGTAGACACTGTCCAAATCTTTTCTATGATTCTAGGAAAATATGGTTCTGATTTGGCTGAAACAAGATAGGCAGAGGGAGTGTAAAACCAAGCCCCAAACTGACACACAGTGGAACGGCTCTGTCAGCATATTTAGGAACATGGCGTTAATGGCCAGGAGGGAACAGTTAGCGAGTTGACAATGGTAGTCCCCAGAGAGTTGGGCTGGAGGTGAGATTTCTCTTAATGACTAATTCTGTATTATTATATGAATTTGTAAATGACTTGCAGGTATTTTAGGGGCTTAAAGCAAAATTTAAAAGTGTTTGAAAATAAAAGGTCAATGATAATAGCTAAGTTGTGCTAAGAGCTTTTAAATATTATTTTCCTAAATTAATCACAGGTTAGAGATGAGAAAGCAGGCTCAGAGAGCAGGGGAGAAGCTTCGCTCTGTGAGAGGGGACTGTTGGGGTTTGCTGTCTATAATCCAAGTCAGCCAAGTCAGACTCTTGGTACTCAAGTGTCCCCTGCCCAGGTGAGGAGATGGGAGAAGAGAAGATTGTGTGTGTGTGTGTGTGTGTGTGTGTGTGTGTGTGTGTGTGGTTACAGAAGATACCTGCAAGAGAGAGGAGGACAAAAAGGGGCATCCTGATTTGATTTTGGGGTTTATTTTCTTTCTTTCCTTCTTTCTTCCTCTCTTTCTTTCAACAGGGTCAGGCTGAGTTGTCCAGGCTGGCCTCAAACTCACAATCCTCTGCCTCAACCTCCGGAGTAGCTGGGATTACAGGCAGGCATGACCACGCCCCGTCTAGATTGTAATTTTGAGGACTTCTGCTAAAAGTTTCTGCTCTTAGCATAAGGAGAAGGTGATTCATGTTACAAGAGAAACTAATGGGCAATTGCATGAGAAACTTTGGTTCTTTTCTCTTCAGCTCTTTTTTGGGAGGCAGGCAGAGTGGGAAAGCGGACTGTTTAAAGCACCCACTCTGTGTCAACGGCTGGGCTGGAGCCTCGGGGGATTTTCAGCCCCTCTCGTCTACCCTGGGACCCTAAGGAAGAGGTCATTCTGGGACAGCAGGCCTGGGCTTCTCAGCCAGGCAGCCCTCTGCTTTGGTGTGGAGCACTGCAGGATGCCCCCTGCCCTCTACCCACTGCATGCTGGGAACACCCACCCAACCCCAAGTTGTGACAACCAAGAATGTCTCCAGACATGGACAGGTGTCCCCAGGGAGGCAGACTCACTCACCCCAGTTGGGAACTCCCAGCCTCTTGTGACTGGACATTGCATCTCTGTTACCTCTCATGGTCCCACCCGGCTGTCATGATGTCTTCTTTATGGAGGAAGAAACTGAGAGAAGGGGATCATCTTTAGTAGTAGCAGAGCTGAGAATCATGCCGTCTTTTCAATCCTGAACTTGAAAACCAGCTAGGAAGACCCAGGCCCATACCTCACAGTTAGCCTCAAGTGGGCAGTGAAACTCGACTCGTGTCTTTGTCTTTTTAACTTTAGTGAGCGTCTCAGAGGAGGGGCTGTGTGTCCTTGCTTTTAAAGCAGGCTACTAGCGTGGTAGCTGAAAGCACGGACCCTGGAGCCAAGTACCTTCATTCAACCCACTTTGGACCTCTAAAGCCCTGGCACATTACTGACCTCTCTGATCCTCAGTTTTCTCTGTAAAATGGGGTGAAATGCTGCTGCCTCCTGGTAGGGTTGGCATGAGGATTAAAGGAGCCCAGGGGAGTAATAACACCTGGCAGGTAGATGCACAAAGCCTGCAGAGATGAGCTACTGTTCTTATTCACAAGCTTTCAAATCCACGTCCCTTACTCAGACCTGGCGCACAGTCACCAGGGACATCCCCAGGGCTCTGTCTCTCAGGTGGCTGCCTCTGCTACCTTGCAGTCCAGCCCTGGGTTGCAGTTTGGGTCAGTCTTTCTCTGAGCCCTGAGCTATCACCTCTTGCTGCAGGAAGAGCTGGATTTGTCCTCAGCATCCCAAGGAAAAACTGTCCAAGCTAACCTAGCATTTGCCTTCCCCACTGACGGGAGTCTCTGGGGAACTAGGGAAATGTCTTTGCACATGGAAGACATTAATTCGTGTGGCCACAAATAGCTCGAACACTCTGTCCTCGACACTGATCGAGCAGGCCCTGAAATTTACTCAGGATGCCAGCTCCGTGGCCAGAAAGCCACAGGGCTGTCTTGGGCTGCCCAGTGTGCCCAGTTGGAGGACCCTGGGGATTGCGGGGGTGGAGTAAGGTTGAGTGATTTGATTGCTATTCACACCCAGCCCCTCCATGTCTCCCTTCTGGTCTCCCACACGTCAGCCAAATGTGACCTTTGTCCACCTACTTATCCTCCGGGTGCACCCCTCTCTCTGTCCCCAAGACCACCTTCCAAGCACCATGTGAGTAAATGCTACCCTCCTTTGAGCCTGCTGCCACCACCTCCAGGGCCCTAGCAGGTGGAACTTGACTCTAAAGTGCATGGGTTTAAACCTAGACCTGCCAAGGATAACCGTGAACCTCAGCATCTGACCCTTTAGAACGGGGGCGAATGGCCTGTTAGGTGTACTTCCTCTAGGCTTGTTTGAGATTGAAACCTGAGAAGGCACTAAGTACTTGGCACAATGCTGAGCGGGGGATAGCAACTCCCTGCATGTTAGGCCCATGATAGAGGAACGGGACACACACACACACACACACACACACACACACACACACACACACATACCCCGCTCAGATCACCGGGGGTAGGAGGAGTACATCAGGTCCAAAGAGACCAGTGCAGTGGCAGCTACCAGTTCAGCTGGGCACAGCTCCCAGATATGGCCCAGTAAGTAACCAGTGCACCCATTACATTAGACAGGTTAGTTCTCTCCAGCACCACGGGCAGGATCAGCTTGGTGTCAGCTCCTGCATCCTGGTCCTGCAGGGCAGCACCAGACCAAAAGGGCTGACCCAAGTGGTCGGTCACTTTGTGGTCAGCTCTAGTCTCAGCTAAGTGGTTTTCTAGTCCACAGTGGTTCCCAAGAGGGTGAAAAATGAAAAGTCCTATGTCTCCCTGGAACCAGGGGGGCAGATGCAGCCCACCTAGCTGCAGCTCCTTGAGGGACTGCTGGCTTGCCACATCCCAGCAAAGATTCCAGGGCACTCAGTTGACCTGGCCTGTGTGTCCATTGTGGACAGAAATCTCCAAGTTAATGAAACCAAAAAGAAATGGACTTATTTGATCACAGAACTGAAAAGTCCTTCTTTAGGCATAGCTGTTGCAGGGGTCCAAACCATGCAAAAAGTCTTTCTCTCCTCCCTTGTCTTTAGCCCTCCTTTCTTGGCCCTGCTTTTCTTTGTGTCAAAGGCTTTCTCTTCGTGGCAATCCCACCTACTCTTGGCAGCCACAGTCCCAAGGACTGGCCAGGGCAGCAGAAAGAGGACTCCTTTGTCATGACTATTCCTCTGGAGTCACAGGATTGACTCCCTGGTCCACTTGGACTGTGTGCCCACCCCTGCTGCAGTGCGTTGCCCAGGGGTAGTGCAAGGCTCTGGTTGGCTGGGTTTGGGACACATGCCTACCTCTTCTTCAACGGTGTTGGGGGACTTGGGCTCTCAGCTCCACCCAAAGGCTGTGGACAGAAGGTGGACAAGGTGGGGTCCTCCAAGGGACAGCTGGGATGCTGGTAGAGAAGAGGAGATGCTGGGCAGGTGCAGATCCCAGGTGTGTATGAGACCCACAAAGAAAACAGCTCATTAGAGCCTGATTTTGTGGGCTGAATGTAGGGTCTTGGTGGGGTGGGGGAGCTGGGACACAGGATAGGAGTGTCAGGCAGAAGGAACAACATGAGCAAAGCCCCAAGGTGTAAAATGACAAGCCTAGAAAACCTAAAAGGAGCTGGCAGAGTGGAGCACAGGGGCAGGCAGTGGGGGAAGATGGGTTGGAGGATGGAGCAGGAGCCAGATGACCAAAGTCCTTGAATGTTAAGTGATTGAAAGGGATAGAGTCTGATTTGTGTTTCAGAATATACTCATTCAAACAAAACATATTTACTATGTGAATAAACAAAGTCCCTGGCTGTATTTTAATGATACCCTAGAGCAATGATAGGAAACCAGACTGGAGACACTGTGTCGGAGGCAGGGAGGCTGGCGGAGGCTGGTGCTCCTGTCCAGGCAGGAGACAGCGAGACTTAACTGGGTATGGAGCCCTGTCCCCTGCTTCGGCTCTACTCAGAGCCAGTCCTTTATTACAAAGAGTGTGTGCTAGAGGCAGTTTCTGGGCTTCTGTTGCTGCTCCAATAGGGCAGCTGGGGGGCAACAATTGTGTAGCATCTGTTGGCACACAGTGCACCAATGGAGTCGCCCAGCCTGGATTCGAATTCTTGCTGCCCTGGCTCCTGGCTGTGTGACCACATCTCTGGGCCTCAGTGTCCTGTGCCAAATGGCTTTGTGATGACACCTACCTCACAGGGTCATTCTCAGGATTAAACAGAACACTGCTTATGAAGTGTTCAAAAAATAATGAAGTTGTTGTTAATTATAATAATTACTATTCTCGTTATGACTGCACATCACCTTCCAATGCCTACTTTGCTCAGGAAATAGGGACCATGATAGGGCATCCCTTAGTGGAATGGTAAACCCTGTAATGGCCATGTGATTTTGGACAAATGATGTCACTTCTCAGTACGTCAGAGTCCTCATCTGAAAAAACAAGGCCAACCTCAGTACTTGTTTACAGGGCTGTTTCCCAAATTATATCATCTTTAGTACTTGGAAGAACTCCTGGCACGCGGTAAGCTCTCAATGTCAATGAGTAAATAATATTGTTTGTTTATAATATTATGTAACATATGATTATATGAATATATTATGATATAGTGATACAGCTTATATTATAAATATTGTTTAGTAGTAGTGTATTATTAATGGTAGGGATGATAGTGATCATTGAGACTGACATAATTAGGGCTGGTGACTATTATCAGTATCATCGCATTAGACAGTTTGAGGGGAAAATTATGGCATCTGGTTTGGATACAAAAGGACACTATCTCCTTCCATAAAATATGGGTGCCTTTTTCCTAGAAGATGTGGATATTAAATAGTGTTCGGTGGGGAGGATGAAATGACATGAGTTGAGGACAGCTAGCAAGTCCCCTCTCCAAGCAAGGCAGAAGAAGGTCGCTGGTTCCTCTCCCTTAGCTCTTTCTCCCACGATGACCAAAAATCTTCTGACGATTTTTTAGCTCCCAGAATGCAACTCTGTGAGGCAGTTTGGTTTGTGGCTTGGAGATTTCTCTTCTCCCTCATGCTTGGAATAATGTGTGGCTCCACTTACAGGAGCAAAGCTCTTATGATCCACCCCTCTCTGATCCCGGAAGCAGTGATGCCTGGAAAGTGGCTGGGAAGGTCAGTTGAGGGCAAAGTCCAAAGTGATTTTAAGTGGCCCAGCTAAGTACCAGATGGAATAGGGAGCCCTTTTAATTTATGACAGTCTTGCCCTGTGAAGAAAGAGACAACAGTGCCCTGGAGCAGTTTGATTGCAAAGTAATAAATCCCTTTGTGCTTATAAAAGTACAGGCGAATTGAACTCATGTTTCAGAAGGGAAAAAAATTCCCTGGTAGTTGGGGCTCTGGAGTGGAACTCATACATGGATCTGGGGAAGGAACTTCATGGAGAGGGAGAATTTCTCCATGGGGGAGGAACTTCATGGAGAATGAGTTTATAATCATCATGCATTTTTAATATGCAAGGATCTGATTGGAGGCTGAGTCACAACTTGCTAAGTTATATGACCTTGGCAAGTTACGTCACTTCTCTGAACCTCGTCTGTACAACAGAAAGAATAACAGTACTAGTTTCCAAGGTTGTCCAAGGGATGAAATGAATTATATAATGCAGTGAGGACAATTTGAGATCATGAACGCATTCAATAAGAGATAGTGGAGTTGCTGTTACCTTATACAGACTTTTGTTTGAGGATTTTCTGCCTCACGCATAGAAGAGCCAGTCTAGAGAGCGGCCCTGTTGTTTTCAGCAGAAACCTATAATTGTCTGTTTCATCCTGGGTTTCTGGCTACAGAGTCCAGGGCAAACATTTCCTCAAGCCTTGATTTTTTTCTTTTTTAATCCAACCTTTCAGAACATACATACTTCCAGAAAGGCAATTTGGAATTCTTGAACACCAGAGAGATTTTTCTGGCCACATTAGCTAACAGAGGAGCTCTTCAAAACCAAGAGAAGCAAACCACTGGTTAGAAAATTGACTCAAACATTGATTCATTCTTTCCACTATTCATTCATCCCACTATTTCTTGTGGGCTCACTATTTGCCAGGTGTCAGTGGCAGGCTACCACCAGTGTGGAGTCACCCCACTCTCCTGACATAAAAGCACCTTGATTATCTTTTTAGGAAACATCTCATCTCCACTCTGAATCTACTTAGTGTAGGCAGGGCAGATCACAAGCTTCTAACCAGGAATGGTCATGAGACTTATATCCCACCAATAAGCACATAGCATCCCCCTGGAGACAGTGATTGGTTCAGGGATGGGTACATGACCCAAGCTGAGCCAATCAGAATAATTCCTGGATGTTAGCTGGTACTATTAGAGAAAAACTACTATCTCACACTAGGGATAGAGGGTCAAGTTGAAGGTCCTGGGAGACATCTTTGCCTATAGCATAAAGGAAAGGCTGTGAGGAAAATAAGCCAAAATGGAGGAAAGCAAAACAGAGAGATGGAAAGAGAGAGATAGATAGAGAAGAAAGGAGGGAAAGGAGGAAAAGAAGAGAGAGAGAAAATAAGTTGTTTTTTAAAATTCTTCCGTTAAGCTATGTCTAAAGCTGTTCCTAAGGTTTCCAGTCATGAGTCAATAAGTTCCCCCATTTAATTTGAACCAAATTGAGATAAATTTCCTGTTATTTACTCTAGAATTGGTCCTGACTAATAATCCATCTCCCAGGGAAAGAGAATGACTTACTGTAAACCCTTACCACAGAAACTAATTTGTTTACACCAGAAGCTTGCTATGAAAAAACAGACTGATATTCTTAGAAATCAGAGTTCCTCATTTCTGCCTTCTGTTTGTAAGAGTCTGACAGATGGTGCAGCAAAAACTCTTGCCCTCTTCCCTCCACGATGGGTTTGCCTGTCCCCAGGAAGTTCACCACAATTGAGTTGTTCCACTTATTGCTGTGACCTTGGGCAAGTCACCTAACCTCCCTGAGCCTCAATTTCCCATCTGTAAAATGGGTGTATTATTAAGACATAAAGTTGTGGGGAAAGTAAAATAAGATAATGTACATTAAGTATAGGGACAGAACTAGTATATAGTAAGTACTCAGTACTGTGTAATAGTCCTAAAAGCCCTCAAGATCAGTGTCATGGTGAAAAGGTTCACAGATAAAAACACAGAAGTCTAGAGTGGAGAGTTAGGTTTCAGACCCCAGGTGTCTGGATCCAAAACCCTCATTCTTAACCACTCTGCTATCACTACTATTACTAGTAAGAAAATAAATGATAATAACAGTAGCAGCAGTTACTGAGGCCACACAGCTGTGGAAACAGATTCAAAACTCGGATGATGGCAAGGAAAGACAAGCTGGGCAGTGTGCCTGGAGTCCCTGTTCCTTGGGAGACTGAAATGGGAGAATCACAAGTTCAAGGTCAACCTGGGCAACTTAGCAAATCACTGTCTCAAAACAAAACAAAAAATAGATACAAAGAATAGGCACAAAATCACCCATCCAGCCAGCGCTCAGGCCCAAGTCTGCCAGCCTCTTGCATCCAAAGGGTTAAATGCTTTCTTCTGTGAGGGTGGCCAGGACCAAGCAAAGGACTCTGGGAGGGGAAGGCAGTGGGCTGCTGAGATATGAGTGTGAAGAGCTGCAGCCAGCTGGTGGCCTTCAGGGCTGTGGCCAGCTGTCCCGGCTGACCAGGCCTGAGCACCCCAGGTCTGTCCTGGGCGAGATCACACAGCTGTCGTAGTAGAACAGTGCCTGCCGGCTACAGGTGACCTGTGGAGCAGAGCTGGTGACCCTGAGGTGAAAGGTTTGCCTGCAGCCCCGCAGGCCCCTGCTTCACCATCTGTCTCGCCACCTGGAGCTGCCATTTTGGATTCTCCCCTTTGGAGTAAGTGGAGAGGCAGTTCCAGAATAAACAATAGGAGGTGAGTAAGGGGCCCAGCTTGTGGCTGTCAGGGTGGACTGACCGCCATGGTACCAACATGCCGTGTGGAGCAGTGGGAAGAACTGTACCTTGGGCCTTTGCAAGTTGCCTTCTCTGTCACGTATGTCTCCTGTAAAATAGACACATAGCCCTTGACAGAGGAGCTGGAAAGAGACAATGAGATGACTCAGGGTACCTCAGGGTCCACAGGGGACTCAGACCACTGATGACAGAACCAAAGTCCTCAGGATTGCCCCTCGCAAGCTCTGAGGCCTGAACAGACTCCTTAAGCTTTGTGGGGAGGGGGGCTCTGGGGGCTGCATTTCCAAATCTATGAAATAGGGATGATAACATCTACCTGACAGTGTTTGTGAGAAATCAAATGCCTTCATTGATCTTAGCAAACATCACTTAGAGGAAGTTCAACATAGCAGTGAGGAATACAGGCTCTGCCACCTTCCAGCTAGGTGAACTTGAGCCGATCGCTTGCGCTCCCAGTGTCTCAGTTTCCTCATTGGGTCATGGAGATACTCGGAGCTGCTACCTCAGAGGCTTGTCCTAGGATTAGATGAGATATTATAAACACCCTTGAATTGGGCCGGGGATTTAGCTCAGTGGTTCCACTGCCTGTCTTGCAGGTGCAAGGTCCCGAGTTCGATCCCCAGTACCAAAAAAAAAGCCCTGAAGCTTACCAGGTAGTGAGTACAGAGAGAGATTGGCTCATAAAGTTACAGAAATGCTTGTCAAGCTCTAAAGAATTGTTGTTAGGTTCCTTTCTTTTTTTTCAGCACTGAAGAATGAACTCTGGGCATTGCCCACACTGAGCAAGTGCTCTGTTATCACTAAGCTACAACCCTGAGCCTTTAAAAAAATTTTATTTTGAAATAAGCTCTCTCCAGGTTGCCTAAGCTGCTCTCAGACTTGTGATCTCCTGCCTCATCCTTGAATAGCTTGATTACTGGTGTGCACCACGATGCCCAGATGTTATTAGGCTCTTATTAACATTCTGTTACTAATGCTCCTCTACACCAAGGAAGGGGCAGTGAACAAAGTAAGGAAAAGTGTATGGAGAAAAGAATGGGAAGGGGTGAGGATCCGCTGATATTTAGGGACATTTTTCGTGTACCATAGTTATGTGGTGCATGAACACAACCTCAAAAGGGAACACCTCAAGGGCACCCAACAACCAGCTGTGCAGCCTCAAAGATGTCACTTACAACAGGGTCAGGCTTGAGAGGAGTTGCACACTGGGTTCTGGAGCAGAACTTTCTATGTATATGCCCTGACTGTGACACTAGCTGTGTGACTCTGGGCAAAGCAGGCAGGTTAATCTTTCCAAGCTAGTTTCTCTCCTCTGTAAGAGGAGGACACCAACAGTCTGCCTCTTAGGGAAGATTCCTTGGGTTCATCCACAGAGAACAGTGGTTTCCATCCAGGGGCCACTCTGCTCCCTGGGAGACATTTGGCAGTATCTGCAAACATTTTTGGTTGCCACATGAGATGGGAGGCATGCTACAGGTACCTCCAGGGTAGAGGCCAGGGATGCTGCTAAACTACAAGGCACAGGATGAATCCCTGAATAAAGAGTGATCCAAGTTGGTTCTTTTCAAGGATAAAGCAACTTAATAAACCCTTAGCCAAACTTACCAAAAGAAGCAATGAAAAGACCCATATCAATGCAACTAGAAATGAAAAAGAAGAAATCACAATGGACACCGCTGAAATCCAGAGGATTATAAGAATATACTTTGAAAACCCGTATTCCAGTAAATTGGAGAATTTAGAAGAAATGGATAAATTCCTAGACACATATGAATTACCAAAACAGAACCAAGAAGATATAAAAACCCTGTACACACCAATAAGAGGCAGTGACTTTGAGGCAGAAATAAAGACTCCACTGTCTTAGTTACTTTCTCATTCCTGGAACAAAATACCCAACATCCCCAAGTTAAAGGAGCAAAGGTGTATTTTAGTTCACAGTTTTAATTCAGTCTATAGTGAGCTGAATCTAAGACAGGGCAGCATGGCAGAGGGGTATTGCAGAGGACAAACAATCCATGGCAGGGTAGGCAGGAAGCAGCAAGCCTGTCTTCCATCTTTCCCTTTATATTCCATCCAGGCTACAAGCCTATTGGTTGGTGCCACCCACACTCAGAGTGGGTCTTCTAGGGCCGGGGATTTAGCTCAGTGGTTTTGCCGCCTGTTGTGCAAGTGCAAGGACCCAAGTTCAATCCCTGGTACCAAAAAAAAAAAAAAAAAAAAAGTGGGTCTTCCCTCTTCAGTAAGTCCATCATCTATACCTAGAACTAGCCTAAACCAATAAGTGGATTAATCCAGTATCACACACCCATGATCCAGTATTGCACACCCATGATACAGTCACACCCAAAAGCCCCACCTATGAGTACATGAGGCTTTGGAGATACCTCTAGATATAAGCCATAACACCTACCAAGGAAAGCCCAGGACCCAGTGGATTCACGACCAAATTTTACCAGAACTTCTGGGAAGAATTAATGACAACCTTCAAACTCTTCCATGAAATTAAAAGGGATGAATCACTGCCAAACTCATTCTCCTTAAGCTAGCATTACTCTGATACCAAAACCGAACAAGGACTTAACAACAACAAAAAAGAAAACTACAGGCCAATTTCCTAAACACAGATGCAAAACTCTTCAACAAGATACATCCAAACAGAGTACAATAAGTTGTTAAAAAGATCATACATCATAACCAAGTCAGCTTCATCTCAGGGATGCAAGGATGATTCACCATATGTAAATCAATAAATGTAATACATCAATAAAGAGAAGTAAGGGTAAAAATTATACAGTTAGGCTGGGGATTTAGCTCAGTGGTTCCAGTGGCTGCCTCACAAGCGCAAGGTCCCGAGTTCGATCCCTGGTACAACAACAACAACAAAAAATTATACAGTCATGTCAATAGATGCAGAAAAAGCCTTTGACAAAATCCAGCATCCATTCATGATTAAAACCTTGATGAAAATAGATATAGAAGAACCTTACCTTAAACTGGTAACAGCCATTTATGACAAACTACTGCCAACATCATACTAAATAGGGAAAAATTAAAAACTTTCCCTCTAACATAAGGAAGAAGACAAGTGTGTGCATTGTCACTGTTCCTGTTCAGTATACTACTTGAAACTAGACAGAGCAGTCAGGCAAGAGAAAGAAATAAAGGGATTCAAATAGGAATGGAAGAAGCCAAATTATTATTATTTGCAGGTGACTTGATCCTTTACATAGAAGATCCAAAAACTCTAAGAAGACTCTTAGAACTGAAAACAAATTTAGCAAAGTGGCAGCATACAAAATGAACACACAAAAAGCAATAGCGTTCCTATCACCAAGAATGAACCCACTGACAAGGAAAATAGGAAAACAATCTCATTCACAATAGCTTCAAAAGATTAAATATCTAGGAATTAACCTAACCAAAGAAATGAAAGACCTCTAAATTATATTGCTCTGAAAAAAGAGATAGAAGACATTAGAAAATGGAAAGACATCTCCTGTTCTTGGATAGACAGAACCAATATTGTCAAAATGGCCATATTACCAAAAATGATATATAGATTTAATGCAATCCCAATCAAAATGTTACTGGCATTTTTTCCCACAGAACTAGAAAAAAACTCAATTCTAAAATGTATATGGAACCAGAAGAGATCCAAAATAGCCAAAGCAATTCTAAGCAACAACATGAGCCAGGTGGGATCACAATCACAGACTACAAGTTACACAACAAAGCCACCACTAATAAAAACAGCACGTTACTGGCACAAAAACGGACACGTTGATCAGTGGACTAGAGGATGTAAAAACAACCCCAAGCACCTTCAGGCATCTGATTTTTTGACAAAGGAGCCAATAATATATGCTAGAGGAAAGAAAGCTTCTTTAACAAATGCTGGTGAGAAAACTTGTTACCCATGTGCAGAAGAATGAGTCTAGGGCCAGGGATTTAGCTCAATGATTCCAGTGCCTGCCTCGCAAGAGCAAGGTCCCGAGTTTGATCCCTGGCACCAAAAAGAAAAAAAAAAAAAGAAGAATGAGTCTAGATTCATATCTCTCACCTTGTACTAAAATCAAATCAAAATGAATCAATGACTTTTATGTAAAAACAGAAACACTGAATCTGCTGGAATAAAAAATTGGTAAAACCCTTGAAGAGATGGGCATAGATAAGGACTTCCTGAACAGAACCCCAGGTGCACAAGACATAAAACCAGGAATCAATAAATGGAATCACATCAAATTAAAAGCTTCTGCACAGCAAAGGAAACAACCAACAGAGTCAACCTGCAGAATGAGAAAACCATTTTGCCAGCTGCTTCTCAGAAAGAGGACTAATATCTAGAATATTAAAAAATTAGACCCCTGAAATAAAAGACCCAGTCAAAAAATGGGCAGTTGAAATGAATAGACACTTCTCAGAAGAAGAGGTTCAAATAGCCAATAAACACATGAAAAACATTCAGCATCTTTGGCCATTAGAGTAAATGCAAATCAAAACAACACTGAGATTCTACCTTACTCCAATAAGAATGCCTATCATCAAAGACTCCAAAAACACCAAATGTTGGTGAGGTTGTGAGGAACCTTCTAGATTGTTGGTGGGAATGTAAAAGAGTTCAACCAATATGGAAATCAGTATGGAGATTATTCCAAAAAACTGAAAGTAGAAATTCCATTTGACACAGCTATACCTCTTCTGAGTATCTTTCCACAAAAATTAAAGATATCATATTACAGAAAAAGAAAATGTGACATATATGTATATATATCATAGTATAATATATCATATATATCATATATGTGGTATATATCATATATCATAATATGTTATATATTTCTCAGCCATATATATGTGATATATATGATATGTATATTTCTCAGCCATATATATATGATATATATATTTCTATATATATATTTCTCAGCCATAAAGAAGGATAACATTTGAGTCATTTATAGGAAAATGGATGGATTTTGAGATCATAATACTAAGTGAAATAAGTCAGTCCTTTACTGCATGGTTTCTGTAATATGAGAAACCCAAAACAAAAATAATTTGAGGAGCAAAATAGAAGAGACGTATTAAAAAACAAGTAGACAGGAAGGGAATCTGGGGAAGGGGGGGGAGATAAAACTGATCAAGATGTGATATGTATATGTATCAGTTCCCCAAGCTGAATGTAATCAGTGTGTGTCCCACATATAGTAAAAAAATTTTTTTAAAAAAAGAATGACTCAGTCTAAGTGTCACAGATGTTAGCAGAAATCCTATTGTAGCCAGGTATGGTGGCACACACCTGTCATCCCAGCACTCAGGAGGCTGAGGTCACTACAAGTTCAAAGCCAGATTGGTCTACATAGTGAGTTCAAGGCAATCTTGAACTACATAGTGAAACCCTATCTCAAAAAAAAAAAAACACCACATATCCTGATGTAGACTATGGCTTTAGTTTGTTGAATGACAAATATCTATCTGTCCACAGCTGAACTTTTCCTAGAGATACTGATAGAGCAGATGACATGGACTTGTTTGAGATTGAAATGAGAAATGTATTCCAAGATGTCCATGATGTGCCCAAGGTGTGGCCCTTTCTGGGGCCCAGGAATGGTTGTTGGCTGCTGCATGACAATGACAGCAGGAAGGGCAGGCACATCTGGAATCTGGGCAGGAGGCCTGCTGGCCTGTGCTCAGCATATATATTTCCCAACTCAAACTGTGCTCTTCCTGAAGAATGTCAGCTACCCAAACAGGAGATGGTGGCAGCAAAGTGTGCAGAAGGAGGTCAGAATCCATTCAGCTACTGGCGTTCCCTCCTCAATAACTGCCAAAGATGGAGGAATTTTAAGGGAAACTTAAGCCACATGTAGTGGCCTCATCTCTGCCTAATTCATCACAGTGCTGGTCTGTAAAGAGCCTCCCATGGGCAGAAGCCCTCTACACACTTTTCTCTTTCTCTCCCTCCCTGTCACCTGCTGTCTCTCTTTCCCACCCTTGCTGTCTCCCTTTCTCATAGGAAGATGTCTTTTCTCTCAAATGCAGGCGGCTGACTTGGGCCAGGCACAAGCAGGTGTGTGCTGATCATACTTGGGTTGGTGTGAGCTTTCCACACAGGCCCTGAGCAGAGCAGCTCCTGGCTGGACTAGAATCCTCCTCTCTGTTCTGTGCCTTCAGGCTGGCTCTGGAGTGTCCAGGAATGGCTGTGACAGAGAGAGAGAGAGAGGGAAGTGTGTACCTAGTTCCTCTGGAGAAAGGGCAGATCCACAGGTTGTGGTCTCCAAGGCCAGACAGAAAGTCCTGTGTCAGCACTCCTGTGTGCACATCTCCAACACTTTCTCCAGCCCTGAGGACGAGGGCTGAGTCAGGGATGAGCTACCCAAAGGCTCTCTGATGCTGCGGTTTGTCAGGGCTGCACTAACTGCAGAGCAGCAGCACCTTCAGCCTCCTCCCAGGGCATTGGGAAGAGTAAGCGCCTGGGCAGAGTGGGGATGGGGAGGAGCAGAGAGGTGGAGGAGGCAGGATGCCTGACACCTGACACTGCATGGCAGTGCTGGACTAGGCCAGCCGTGGTGTCCCTGAATCCTCAGGCCACAGCTGAAACAGCACCTTTTTCTCTGAGCTGGGGAGAGGAGCAGAACCTGTTCCATAGCATTATCCAGAAGAGTCCATTAGCTTTTTGCCGTGAAGCTCCCCCGGTAGGACCTGGTATGTCACAAGAGTTCCAGAGAGGGAGGTTAGGCTGATGTCCCAGGCCCAGGTCTTAACCTATTCCAGCCTCAGTCTCCTTGCACCTTCATTTCCTCATCTGTAAAATAGGGTTAATTGTGCTATCAAAAGGTACCATGAATGTTTAAATTGAAAATTAAAAAATTATTACACTAAAAGACACATCAACTTGAATCCCCCTCAAATACCCCACCTTGCATCCAGCTCAATTATCCCACCATTCTTGCCGCTTTCTGAAGTAGTCTTGGAAGTCCTCTTTCATGTCCTTCTAAGGCATGATAAAAAATATAGTGAATGCTTCTGCCAAGTGCCATTCGACAGAAAGGCAGGCTCGTGAAAACATTACAGTGTGTCCTCATCTACCTTATTCATCGGATCTGGCACCATATCACTTCTGGCTCTTCCCTGAAGTCAAAATGACCATGAAAAGTAAATGTTTTGAATCGATTCAGGACATCAGGCAGCCAGAACTGCTTCAGAAAGTGGCAAGAACAATGGGCAAGTGTGTTCAAAGCAAGGGAGAGCATTTCAAGGGGGATTAATGACAAAGTGTCTTTTACTGTAATTATTTTAAAATTTAAATATTCACTGTAGTTTTATTTAAATAAAACTACATCATGCCTCCCACAGTGCCCTCAGCACAGCAGTGTTGTGGATGAAGTGAGATCTTAGATAAAATGTTTCCAGCAGTGGCTGGCATCTCCTTTGTGCCTAAGTGGTTGGATGCCTGGGGGCAGTCTGACAGGTTTTCCAAAAGTTCAGGCTCCCTGGGTTTTTTTGTTTTGTTTTTTGGTACCAGGGATTGAACTCAGAACCCCTCACTTGCCAGGCAGGCGCTGTGCGGCTGCGCTACATCCCCAGCCCAAGGCTCCCTGTTTTTGACTAGCTCCAAGCAGCCTCTTGCCCCACATCTCAGGGTTCCTGCCCTGTGAAAAGGAATTATTTTACCTGCTGCTTCTGAGTCCCTGGATGCCGTGTGTTATTTGCTAAAACCTCGGAGTCAGCGAATGCGCAGGCGCAGTGAAGGCTTGGTGTGATCCATGTTCGGCAGCACTCCAGAGACTTGGGAAGCTCGGTTTGTTTAGACTTTTCATGACTCAACTGGTCATCGTGAAGGCATCTGATGATCTTGGATGGATCTGCCTTTCACCTGTGCGGTTTGCTGGGCCCTGCTGGGCGTGTCTCGGGAAGGAAATGCACCGCTCAGCCGGCACAGCAACCTCGTCATACCACGGTTCTGTGCTTGGGGTCACTTCTCAGACCTGCTTTGGCACTTGGCTGCTGAGGGTGGGGGCACTGGGACAATTCACCCAGGCCATCAGTTGACAGTGGGCCTGGTGAGCTCTTATGGTACAGAAGACACCGAGCTGGGTCCCTTAGTCACTTGGGACCTGTGGGCCTGGGCCGAGCACACTTGGTGAGGGCCTTGAGTGAGTGGCCTCAGGACCTGAGTCCCCCTCACCCACGGGGAGTCAGCGTCCCGTGGGCCAGCTGTCCTCCCCAGCGCCTGCTTGCACTTGAACTTCTCCCACCTCTGGACTCGACCGTCAGGTCCCCACAGGAGCCTCAGGGTAGCTGCCAAACCAGGTCATCGGTGATGGTGGATGGTGAAAAGGCTGCTCTCCCCCACTTCTCCACTCAAAACCCTGGGAGGCCTCACCCATGGAGACGGGGTGCACGGCTTCGTGTTTTACTACTATTTATTGTTCTTGTGATTTTAACATTTTTGGAGCACATCTTAGCTGTGAACTCATTTCTTGAGCGTCACTGTGGTCAGAATCTCTCCAGGGTATAAGACCAGGGGTTACTTTGATTCTTTTTTTTTGGCTTCTGCCCTGTTTACTTTATTAAAAATACTTCTCTGGTTGGGACTCCCTTTGTTCCAAAGGCTTTTATGGACATGGCCCTCAGTCCACTCAAAGCCCTTAAAACCAGTCTTTGGACATGAACCTGGGCATGAATGAGGCCACACAGACCATGAGTCAGCTTGTAAGGTTGTGAGGCACCAGAGAGCAACTATTTCAGACTTTGTGAGCCAAATGGTCTCTGTTGTAACCACTTAACTCCATTGTCATTATATGTCTTTGTCAACCAGCCATGGACAATACAGAAACTAATAAAACTTTATTTAAACAGCAGCCAGAATTGAGCCTGCGTCCATAGGTTACTGAGCCCCAGTGTAGATAATGGGACTCTGTTCTAATAGGAATTTAGCTTCTGTAAATCTAAAATATGAGTACTCGTTTCAGCCTTTTTCTGCCGCTTTGTGTGGCCCCCTAGAGCAGCAGTTGGCAAACTGAGCCCTGCAGATCAAATCTCACTAGTTGTCTGTTGTATAAAGTTTTATTGGCACACAGCTAGGCCTGTTTGTTTCCCTATTGCCTGTGGCTTCTTTCCCTTACAGTGAACAGTTGAGTGGTTACAACTGAGACTCCAAAGCCTAAAGTATTTATTGACCAGCCTTTTCTAGAAAAGGTTTGCTGTCTACTGCCCTAGAAGGTTAAAAGAATGGCTGGCTAAAAAGTAGCCTTTTTTCACACATATGAACCATGTTAAAACTAGCCTCTCCAGCTGAGCACAGTAGCATATACTTGTAATTCCAGCCACTCAGCAGGCAGAGGCAGGAGGATCAACTTAGCAAGACCCTGTCTTAAATAATAATAATAATAACAATAATAATAATAATAGGTCTGGGGTGTGGCTCTTAGTGGTAGAGCATTTGCCTAGCTTGTGTGAGTCCTGGGTTTAATCTTCAGAACTGGCCCCCCAAAAGAACAAATAACAACAAAGGCTAGCTCTTCCAAACTCACTTTCTTAAAACTTTATTCTCAAGTTCTCTTGTTTAGTCATTCATATATATATATATATATATATATATATATATAAAATTTTTTTTTTTTTTTGGTGCTAGAGGTTGAACTCGGGACCTTGCACTTGCGAGGCAGGCAGCAGCACCACTGAGCTAAATCCCCAGACCTCGTTCATATATTTTTGATGTTATTCTCTGAGCTCTGCTTTTTTCCAAAATTCTAGACTAGTGTTTTTAAACAAGTTTTTACCATGATCCTCAGTAAGCAACATATTTCATTTTACACACATGTAACAAACACGCACATCCCCACCCCTACCCAAAACACATATATAACTGAAAGTTTCCAGAAACAATCCTTATCCTTACTATATGTGATAAGCTTGTATGTTTCCTACTGACATCAGTCAGGATAGGCTTGATGATGCCACAGTAATGAATAACCCCAAGTCTAAGTGACTTAAATCAACAAGCTTTTATTATTGCTCCTGCTTCATTCCATCCTGGGTCATCTGGGAATTCCAAAACTATAGAACATCACATACTGGCTCTCCAAGCAACCATCCAGAGGGACAATCACTGTTTCCTCTAACCTTTCTTTGGCCAATTCAAATCATGTGACTATGACTTTAAATAGGATGAAGAAGTACAGTCCTACGGTGGACTCAGAAAGAGAACCCAAAATACTTGATAAACAGCATGAATGAAATCTCCTGTTATTCTACCCCAGGAGGTGGCAAACTTTCTGTAAAGGACCAGATAATAAATGTGTTTAACCCCCCAAATTAAAAGACCCAATTCAAAAATGGGCATCTGAAATGAACAGATATTTCTCAGACAAAGAAGTAAAAGCAGCAAATAAACATATGAAAAAAGGTTCAAC
>NW_004624790.1:7770160-7805973 GCF_000247695.1 Heterocephalus glaber | reverse complement strand
TGGTGGGAGGAGATGGGGAAAGGAAAGAATGGAAAGGAAAAATTATGAGAAAAGAAAAAAAATGGAAACAAAGTCTATGTAAATGGGAAGGGTGGAGGGGTGAATGGAGGACAGGTAATGGGGAAAAAATAAGAACCAAGATACATCATATACAGGTACAAGCACCGAATGATAAATGTAAACTTATTGTATACCTAAAATGTACCAATGAAAGAATTTAAGGAAAAAATAAATAAATAAAATAAATAAATGTGTTCAGCTTTGTGAGCTGTACAGTCTCTGTCACATTACTTATTTCTGCTCTTATAACACAAAAGCATCCATAAACAACATGTAAACAAATGGGTACATCTGTGTTCCAATAAAACTTTATTTATAAAAATAGGCAACAGTCTGAGTTTGATGTATGGGCTATGGTTTGTCAACCCTTGTCTACTCTGTTTCATTTTTGTAAAGTTGCTGGGCACAACTTACTAAGCTGAGTTCACTAACCCACTAATGAATGTGACGCCACAGTTTGAAGAGCCTCAAATGACTTTAGCTGATAAGGTAAGGACTTCCTATTTCTTGCTATCAGCTTTATCCTGAGTACCCAGCACAGATTTAGTGCTGAGTAAACGCTATTGAAAGAAGTCATTAAAAATCCTCTCCATGGGCCGGGGATTTAGCTCAGTGGTTTTGCCACCTGCTGCTCAAGCACAAGGACCTGAGTTCTATCCCCGGTACAAAAAAAAAAAAAAAAATTCTCTCCCCCTTTTTCTGCTAATAGCTAACATATCCAGTATGCGTAATTATCACTTAATTCTTAAAACTTGGACCCTATTTTCAAAGTAATTGTCAATTCTGAAATTAAAGACACAAGCATGTACTCACTACTTAAAGAGAACCTTTTTCCTTCCAAGTTTCAGATTATTGCTCAATAAATGTGGTGCGAAAATCTATGGAAATCTATGGAAGCCCAGCTATTTCCATATCTGTTTTATTCACATATTCTGACTTATTATGCCAAGTGGCTTATATGTATTGTCTCAATTATTTTCTCCAACATTATAGGAGGTAGGGACTAATGTAATTCCCATTACACAGATGAGGAAGTTGCAGCCCACAGTAATGAGGCCAATATTATGCAGCTCACGAGTGGTGAGGACAGGTGGGAGAGGGTGTGTCTGACTCTGGAATATGGACATCTAAACCACTAAGGTATGTGACCTCCTAGGTCATAGGGCCCACTCAAATACAAGGTTTTTAAATCGCAGTTGAGCATGCCCTAAGGAGTCCGCTTGTAAATGTACTCTATGGTACTTCCTGGCACAACTCATTTTATCAAAAATTCTGAAGTTAATGGTGAGATCAAGGAGTAGAGAGGTCTTACTGCTTTAGAAACAGTCCTGTTAAATATGAAACTAAGTTGGGTCAAACCCTATTTTCACAGTCAAGACTTTCAGTTACAAGTGACAGAAAATACAACTCAAACTGGTTTCACAAGCAAAGAAAATTTAGAGGATCAAGGAACTAAGAGTCTAGAGTTAGGGCCAAGTTTAAAGATAGCTAGATCAGGGGCTTAGATGATACAGTCAGGATTCCAGGTGCTTCTGACCCTTGACTTCATTTTGTCTCCTCACTTCATTCATGTTACCCTCAGACTGCACATAGAACTACTCGGTGGGGTGGCTCCAGCCCCACAACCTCTCAGGGACACAGTAGATGCTTGGTTAATATTTATCTAATTACTGGACTGATGAAGATTGGCTTAAAAGTTGGATACTTTAGGTATTAAATTCATTCCCATTTTAAGATTTTAGTGTGTTTGCCTATGTAGGGCACAAAAGTTAAGTGGAAACAAATTGCTATGACTGCAACCCTGGCTGTGCCCCTGGTTCACTGGGTGACCTCGGACGAGGGTCTTGACCTTTCCCTGAGCTCCTTGTCTGCTGCTGCCCTATGCAAGAGGACCATCATTATGTGCATGTGACATGCAAAGAAAATGTGACACAAACTGAGCAACTTGTACAGGGCGAGTGGTGGAGCCAGGATTGGCACTAGGAGTTGGTTCTAGAGCTACATTTTCTCCACTGCATGTACAAAGTGCTTAACACTGTGCTTGGCACAGAGTAGGTGCGCAGTATTTGAAAGAGCTATAGATGCTGGCTTGTTTGAAGGTGGCCCAGAGAAATGGAAGATACACCATGTCTCACAAGGCATGCAGCTGAGTGACATAAAAAAGAATTGTTTTCCCAGAATCAGAAAATACAAAATTAATGTTTCCCATCTGCCCCAAATCAGCTGTATGATTGTGTTCCCTCTCAGAGGCTCAGTTTTCACCACCATAGTAATCCAAGGAGTCTCCCAGGACTTCCAGCCCTGGAATTCTAAGATTCTCAGACTTGATGCCTGTGACCTAGGAGATCTTAGGGATACACTCTTAAGTTTCCAAAACTCCACACTGGCCTGGGGTGCTAGAGGCTGTGAAAGACATCACTGGTGCTACAGCACTGGTGCCCAGGTCCATATTCCTGGCTTTCATAGCTGAGGGGCTGGAAAGCTAACCACAATGTTTTCCAGACTCCCTTGCAGCTAGGTTTCTGCAAGTGGGTCCACTCTGTGAGATTCGAAAGCAGAGGTTGTGGTTCAACAGCCTCCGCCACTCCATTGATTCTTCCACTGACTACTATCTAAAGAAGTTTAGTCGGCTATATGACTTTTGTAGAGACCAAGGAGCTAATTGGCAATTTTATGTGTATTGGGAATCATGGTGTCTCAGTCTAGGTTCCCCAGCTGACCACAAGCTAACAATTCAAATGCAAGTGCCCCATTTAAAAAGTGACTCCAGGAAACACTACATAGGTAATGAAGACACTGAACAGGGAAGAAAAGGCAAGCATGGGGGTATGTGATCAAGCAGGCTACTCTCTAGGAATTTAGGATTAAACCCAGTTGGAAACAGCTTACAACACATCCAAAGTAGGTATCCATCCCTAGGAACAAGGGAGCTGAGTATTTATACAGCACATATGCAGACAGAGCCCACAGGCAAAGAATTACCATTGCTGGCATCTGGAAGTTGGACTGGTTTTCATGAAAATGATACTTGCTAAAGAGATGTGGACAGAGCCATGATAGTATCTCCTTCCCAGGGCACCAGGCAACCTTTTTGCCTGTGAGGATTCTGACAACTGCAGATAGGTCATGGAGCTGGCAGCTGCAGTTTCCTGCTGTGTCCATCATGGAGCCTGGTTCTGCAACCAAGCAGCAGCTTCCTGGTCACATAAGATCTGGCTCCTCTCTTGAGACAAGGACCATGGCATAGCTTTGGCATTCCCTTAATTTGCCCTAGTGCCTGTGCCCTCCACCTCCCCAGAAATTCCCTGCATCATTTACTAGTCTCCATTAATCCCTCCTGCTTCTACCAGCTGCAGGGGGCTCTGCTTTCTGCAGCTGAGCTCCAGCTGCCTCCAGTTCTAATCTATATCCACTGGAAGAACCCTGGACACTCAAGGTTAGAAAAACATTGTCACTGTGGCTCTGGAGAGCAAATAGCTGTGCACTTCTGCATCAGGAGACACGTGGGAGCCGCAAGCCTCACAGGAGAGGACTCAGATCCTGGTCCCAGCTCACCCACTATCCATGGAATCTTGTCCAGGTAATTTTCCCTATCTGAAGTTCAAATGGCTCAGGAGGGAAAGTACAAGTAGGCAAGAGTGAGGGCTTCAGGATGAGCTGGGCCTGGCACAGCTTCCTGGAGCCCAATTCTTCACCTGTTGGAGCAGTGAATGGAGGTGTCCAGAGGAAAGCTCAGAAGCACTGCAGCCTCTCCAGAGAGCTTTCATTCCACCACCCTCCCTGATGTTGTTCGTTTCCTTCCCTCCTCTGAATAGCAGGCATTGCTATTGGTGCTGACAGTGTACAAGACTCTCTCTCTGTGCATCTCAGTTTCCAAAGGGGACAAACAGATGGAGCAAGTAGCCAGAGGCAAGTATAACAGGCCAAGGACGGAACACTGTGGAGAAGGCTGGAGAAGGGCAGAGGAATAGAGATGACAGGTTCCCATTCAGATGGGGTGGTCAGGATAGTCACCCAGACACAGACATGAGGAGGTGAGGGAGGCATGGTGTGTGTCTGTCTGGAACAAGGACAAAGCGATGCAGCACGCTCAGCTGGTGCTGGGACTGGAGAGGCAGTAAGGAGGCAAATGCCAGGGATGGAAGTGGCAGGGGCAAGAGCTGAGCCAAAGCCACACTCTTGGACTTCCACAGCCTCCAGAGCTGTGAGCCTTACATTTCTGTACTTCATAAATTTCCCATTCAGGTGTTGTGTTATAGCAGCAGAAAACAAACACTGTGCTACACATTGCAGGAAGTTTAGCAGCATCCCCAGCCTCCACCCACTGGATGCCTTTAGCAACCTTCCCCCAGTTATGACAACTAAAAATCTCTCCACATTGCCCAGAGTCGCCTGAGGGGTGAAATCCCCCCAGTTGAGGACCACTGACATAGATGCTGAGATCATGGGTGACATTTTTCCTTCCTTTTTCCTGTCTGTGGTTTCTAGATTTCCTTTGGTAGGCGTGGAATGCTAAGTCAGGGTGATGCAGCACATGTTGGGAATGCTCACATGAGTCTCCTGCTCCAAACCTTCCAATGAGTTCCCAGTACATTCAGCCTCACCCAGGTTCAGAAGCTCTGCGTGATCTGGCCCCTGGCCACTTCTTGAATGTGTCTCCTGTCCCTCTTGCCCTCTGTCACTTCATCCCAACCATGTCACTCTTTTCTTCAGCCATGTCCAGCTCATTTGCACCAGAGGGCCTTTGCATGTGCTGCTCTGCCCACTTGCTCTTCCATGCTCATCTTCTTGGAGTGTCTGCTCAAAATCACTTTCTCCAAAGGCCTGCCCTGTTCACCTGGTCATTGATATTCATGTGTTCCTGCTCACTATCCAGCCTCTACCCTAGAATGTCCAGGCCAGGAGAGCCGAGGCTTCGTTTTGTCAACAGTTGCATCTGTGATCTAGAACAGTGCTGGGCATGGAGTGTAAGTTCAGTACATGTTTGTGGAAGGAAGGAGAGCAATTAAGAAAAATAACATCAGTAATTCATGAACTTACAATAAAGGAACATTCCCACCCCACCCAGCTGTGTTTCCCTGTAAATTCCAGCGCATTTTGAGTTGTGGTTTAGGGACAAAAGATTTCCACTGCAAACAAGCTACTGGCAGCTAGCTCCCTTTGAGAGAACACAGTATAATTTTTGTACTGCGGCTCTCCAGAAATACCATGCTGGTGGGTAACCTTTGTTGAAACAATGGTCCTGGTATCACAAACAAACAAAAAATATCAACAGCATAAGTGACACTTCCTCCTCGGGGGCGGGAAGGGACGTGTGCTCCCCAAATGCCAGGGGACACCCACAGCCACCTCCCCTCGCGGTCCCATTCTCACCCCTGACCAGAACTGGGAGCTCAGATGGTCCTTGAACCGGAGCCAGGGGCAGGGCTCTGCTGACGAAAGCCTCTTCCTGGGACCCTCGGGTGGTGCCGGGGGAGGCAGGGCTTCTGGGTGCAGGCCCAGACTTTCGGCAGAGCACTTACTCCAGCTTTGCTTGCCTTGATTGTGGGGCAAGGAGGGAGCACCAGCAGTACCTCTGAGCATTATGAAGACCAGCACAGATCATGAGTGGCCTGAGGACATTTTCTCAGCCAGGGCTGGGACCCTGGTGCTTGCTGCATGAACAGAGAGAGAAGGCATGGCCCTTTCTGCTTTCTCTTCTTTTCTGTATTACTCATTTTTTCCAAGTTTTGTTCACACAGTCATTGTTTAATGAGCACCTACTATGTACCAGCCAGGCCTCACACCCATCATTTAAAATCTGAAGAGGTATAAAAACTTTCCTTAAGTCCCACATTTTTGGGTTCAAGTTTCTTGTGCCTTTGCCCCTTTATTTTATTTTTAATTATAAAAGTAATTCAAAGCTCATCATGAAAGGGTAAAATGACTGAAGTATATGAAGTAGAAAGTGGAGCTCTTTCTGCAGAACTTCTGTCAGCTGTTGGATGCACATCCTTGCTGATGTGTTGTAATAACACACGAGTCCACCTGCAGGCTCTTACAGCTTTCTTTTTTACAAAAGTGGGATTAGTGGTGCGTGCCTGTAGTCCCAGCTTCTTGAGAGGCTGAGGCAGGAAGATCTTAAGTTCAAGGCCAGCCTGGACATCTTAGCAAAATGTTGTCTCAAAGTAAAATAAAAAAGGGCTAGGAATGTAGCTCAGTGGAGTTCTTGCCTAGCATGCACAAGGCCCCGGGTTCCATCCTCAGTATAAAACAAAAGGTGGAAGGAAGAGAAGGAGGGAGGGAGGAAAGGGGAAGGGAAGAGAAGAGGGAGGAGGTGAGATTTTATACCCTGAAATGTACTATTTTTCACTTTGAATTATGGACATCTTTCCATGTTAATACATCTAGATCTAGTTTGCTGTGTACTTCATTTTGTGGCCATAGCATGGTCTTTTGTTTTTCCTATGCTGATCACCTAGTACAGGGATTGCACGCTTTTTCTATAGACAGCCAGATGTTAAACATCTAAGGAGATGCAGACCATACAGTATCCACTGCAGCTACTCTACACTGCCACATTGATTTCTCATGGAAAGATCAGTAATAGCATTCCTGGTGGACCGCTGTCTTCCATGTAGTCAACCAGGGCCTGGGCCCCTCCTCTCTCTAGTGGATCAGAGATGAGTCCAGCTGGCAGTAGATGGGAAGAGAGAGGTTCTAGTGGACCAAGGCTACATCTGCTCGTAGCTCACTGGTCAAACTGCAGTCATTGGCTTCCCCTCACTGCAAGAGAGGCTGGGAAATAGTCTCCATCTGTGTCCAGAAAAACAAAAGCTAGATTTTGACGTGTACAAAATCTTTGCCTCTAGAATCACGTGATTTAATTAAGGTAAAGCGGTTACAACAAAGTCTGGTGTTTAGGAAGCACTCAGTAAATACTCCCTCTGTTATTGTAAGCGTGGGTTTCTGTGTGATTCTACAGTGCTTCAATGCTCCAAGGCCCTACTGTGGGCTCTTTATCCCTGAGATAGCTGTATTGCTACCTCCTTCTTTACCACTTGTAATTGCTGATCAGCTGGCCAGCCTACCATTGTCCAAACTTGTTAGAATAGTCAACATCAAGTATAGTAGACTGAACAATGTTGCCAAAGATAACAGATTCTTTTCACTGAAAATTGTAAATGGTACTGTAGGAAGCAAAGACTTTGCACCTATAATGAAGTTAAAGATCTTAAAATGAGATTACCTAGGGTTATCCAGATTGGCTCCAAATGCAGCCAGGTATTTTTAGGCTGGGGGTGGGGGGGTGTGCAAAAGATTTCACACACACACACACACACACACACACACACGCACACACGCATGCACAGTGTGAAGACAAAAATTTGGAGATGTTGTGTTGAAGAGTGGAGAAATGCAGCCGGAAGCTGGAAGAGGTGAGGGACGATTCTGCCCGAGAGTCTGGAGAGAGCACAGCCCTGGGGAAACCTTGACTTTGGTCCAGGGATACTGACTTTGAGCTTCTGGTCTCCTGAGCTACAAAAGAATAAATTTCTGTTGTTAAGCTGTCAAGCTGGTGGTACTTTGAGACAGCAGCAGCTACAGAAAACCAATATACCAGGAAGGTTTCTGAGGCTCTCTTCCAAATGAAGCACATCAGCACCTCAGTTTACACCTTGTCCCAAACCCAGTTTCTTGCCCTTGCTGCCACCCTTCCTCCTGACCAGTGCATGCGCTGCTGGAAAACTCAGCGTCTTGGCCTAAGATTTAGCTCAGTGGTTCCGCCGCCTGCCTTGCAAGCACAAGGTCCAGAGTCTGATCCCCGGTACCAAAAAAACCCAGTGTCTCCCTGGTCTCCTCCCAGTCACTCACCTCTTGGGTCCAGTTGTCACTAAGTTATGTCCATAGCCCCAGAGCCACTCTCCGTGTACTGCAGCACTGTTCTCACCATCATATCCTGAGTCAGAGCACTTGCATTTTTTTGCCTAATTCCGAACATTAGTCTACTAGAAGAATCCGCCCACCGTGCCTGTGCCCCTCTGCTGGCTGGGTGCAGTTCTGCAAAATTATTCCTCACCCACATCCTCCACAGGGTCTCCCTGTTCCTGGAGAGAAAACCCAAGCCCAGTCATGCTTGAAAGGGCCTTCAGTTCTAGCCAGCTCCCTGCCACGAAGGAATGAGTTAGGCAGGGAGACAAAACATTCATGGTTGCAACACACCTTTCTGATTTTGTAGAATCTGACCCCACTTTCCATAATTATGAAAAACAATGTCCATGTTTATAGTTTGTCACTTGGGGCTGTTGTGAAGACTAGCATTAAACAAACAAGAGACAGTTTTTCCCCCTAGGAGACCCTTGTTTATCTCTCCCCACCCAACGCAGAGTAGATGCTCAGGAAATGGGAGGGAAACATGGAATGTTTGTACAAACTGGACCTGGCCAAGTCACGAAGACCTTTCCCATTGCACGTGCATCTGTCACTGTGTACATGGAGTACTTCCCTTAAGCTCAGGGTCTATCATCCTCCGCATGTTGAGAGTTGGGGCTAGATAACTCTTTGTCAGGGGAAAGGGATATTGGGTTTTTCTTTGCCATCTGAAATCTCAAGAAAATGACTTCTAGGGCCGGGGATTTAGCTCAGTGGTTCCGCCGCCTGCCTCGCAAGTGGAAGGACCCGAGTTCGATTCCCAGTACCAAAAAAAAAAAAAAGAAAGAAAGAAAATGACTTTTATAAGGGCCCCTCTAGCCACACAGAGCACATCAGACTTAGTCCCCAGCCCAGGATGGGCATGAGATGTGTATAAGATTTGGCTAAAGGGACACACCTAGTAAGAGGAGTACTGGATTAGATCTCAGGGCATTCTGGTTCCAGATACTACTAACAAAAGTAGCTCAATGTGTTTACAAATACCAGGTGCTTTACCTGCATTATTTATGAAATCCTCCCAAGAGCCCTTCGGAGTCAGGTTCCCTCTGATGGATGAGGGAGCTGAAGTACTAAGAGGTCGTGTGGCTGGGCTTCTGCATTGGTACAGAGGTAGGCAGTGTCTCACTTGCTAAATCCGGCCCCTTACTGGTTTCCCAAGATTGTCTCCCAAATAAACCACTTGCCCGGGATCCTTCCTCAATGTCTGCTTCTGGGAGACCCACACCAACTCCTTGTCCTCTCTCATCTTTCCTGGGTGAGAACTGGGTCTGTGTGTGTCTCTGTGTCCTCAGGACTGAGCGCCAGCCCCATGTAGAGCAGATGAATCCATCATTTAGTCCTTGAAAAAGAAAGAGGTCAAGCACCTATTACAGAAAGGGGGCCATGCGAAGAACAGGCAAAATCACAAAGTCCCTGAACTCATGGGCTGAGACTCCAGCAGCAGCAGAACAAGAAACACAGACATAAGATAACTTCAGAGTTGGTCCCCTGGAGGAAATAAAATATGATGATGTGCTAGACCTAGGGTTCTCCATACTCAAGGGAATTTTTTTAAATGCTGATGTTTAAGTCTCACAATCAGACACGTCTGATTCGGTTGGTCAGAACTGGAGACCCAGGCACTGGTTTGTTTTTCTAGTCTCAAAATGGTTGCAGTGTGCAGAGAGAGGGCCTGGGCTGGATCAAGGGTGATGGTGAGGCCATGATCAGTGTTGGGCAGGTGGCTTTCTTAAGGAGATGGTCTCTGACTAAGCCAGATGGGGGAGCAGGAAAAGTACTGTAGCTGAAGAAAATGCACGTGCAAAAGCCCAGTGCTTAGAGGGAATGTGCTGCAGAGAGTTCAGAGTGAGTGGAGCTTGGGCTGCCAGGAGGAATGGGGAGAGATGAAGCTGCAGGGCTGCCAGTCCTGGGTCTCAGAGCTCCTTGGCCACATGGTTCAGACTGTCGTCTGAACACACAGTGGGCAATGAGGTCAGTTTGGTGGGCTGTAGCCACACTGGGGTGGCAGGGAGAATGGAATAGAAAATACCAGCGTGTGTTGCACACAAGGTCAGGGTGGTTTTTTTAAACTTTTATTTCAAGTTTGATAAAGGGGTCCACTGTGCTGTGGCATAAAATGGGTTTCTTGCTGTGAGTCTTGGTCAAAGAATTTGAAAGCCACTGTTTTTAGCCCCTGTGAAAGTTTGGAATTTAGCCCAGGGGCAGTGGGGAGCCATTAAAGAGGTTTTAGTGGGGGCACGACAAGGTCAGATTTATGTTTAAAAGTCTCTCTGCAAGAGCATGGGGAGCAGATCGGGGGCGGGGGGGTGTTGGAAACTCTTGGAGGCCGTCATGGCGGGAGGGGAACAGAGAGCCCAGAGTGGCAGCTGGCACACAGAGGGCCGCAGATAACTGTCACAGGGATGCATGCTCCTGCAAGATGTGAAGGAGCTGGAAGACTGAGAAGCTAAGTCCCCTGTCGGGCTTCCCTCCCCTCCCTGACCCTCACTCATCTCTGTCCTGGGACACAGGCATCACAAGCATGGCAGCCAAGGGCTCTGGTTTTAACACTTCCTCTTTGCCAGAGTCTGCAAAACACTTGCAAGCAACTCATTAACACCCTTGCAGTGACGCCACTGGGAGACGCTATTTTCCCCATATCACAGATAAGGAAACTGAGGCCCAGAAAGGATACATTGTTTGCCCAGTCACAGCTGTCACCAAGTTGCTTGGCTGGCACCATTGCGTCCTGCAGTGTTGGGAGCCACAGTGCTTGAGTTGGAATTCAGGAGGTATAAGTGATTGAGGGTCAGTGTAAGGATTTGATGGGTGATACCTTGAGTTAGTCATTCGCTCAGTGCAAGGAGTGGCTGGAGCTGGGCAGGAGGAGAGAACGAGGGTCATCTGCATGCTGCGGCTCCCACCCTGCCACAGAGAGTGAGCAGCAGGGCTGGGTTCAGACCCACAGAGCTGGAGAGCAGAGGGCACAGAGTACAGGGTTCAAGTGGGCCTCTAGCCCTCCTCCCTGGGCTGCTGAGTGGGATGGCAGATCTGCCCCCTGATGTCGGAGACTCTGCACTAGTACTTAGGGCCGAGCCTGCCTGCAGCCATAGCCCAGTTCTGCATGTGAGCTGTTGATCTGACCGCACAAAGTCAAACAAGAACCTGAGCTCCCAGGCTGGGTTCAAACCCATGGCCAGCAGGCTCCCGAGCAGCAATAGGAGTTTCAGAGGGGCCAAGACACAAAGTTGGGTTTCTCTCTGGCCCCTCAAATTCTTAATCTCTTCTTCTCATCTCTGACCCTCTATAGTGGACCCAAATTAAAGCCCCAGACCTGGGGAGCCATTGTGGTCACTGGGCTTAGCAGAACTCAGCCTCCCTGAGTGCTGGAAAACCACAGCCCCCAGGTGTGGGTCCCACTTCAGGGCCTGGGTCCCCATACCTCGTGGCTCCCGACTCTGACCTCCCCCGGCTTCTTCCCATTGTGGAGAACTGTTTTTCTTGGCGGGGGATGGAGACAGGTGACCCCACCTGGTTGGTTCTGGCCCAGGCTTGTTTGGCCTCCCAGCCACTCCAAGGCTTGGCCCCTGACTTCACCAGGCTTGGCACAGCCTTGCCCGCCTTGGCACCCACCTGCCAGGCCGGGCCCTGCAAATACGAGTACCCCTTTCTAGAACGTGTTTGTCCAGTCAAGGTTGACAAACTCCTCAAGCCACCATCTGTTGACTTTTGCAGGAAATTCTGGCTGCCTGGCTGCTGCCCATGTTTCTCTCAAACCTTGTCTTCTCCTCAGGGTGTGGAGTCAGCTAAGAGGGCGAGGAAACTGGCTGTGTTTGCAGAATCCAGTGTCTGCAAGCTGGCACCCATGCTGCCTGGGATTAGGCACGTGAAAGAGCTATAATTCCAGGAGTCTTTGGAGCACTTGATAATGCACTGTGTGTTTTTGACAATGACGATGATCTGACAAGGCAACCTCTTACAGTCTTTTAAATTACATTTGTTCATTTCATTCATTCGTTGGTTCATTCATTTGCTCAGCAAGTATTTGTTCAGTGCATATTCTGTGCCAGGTACTGTTCTAGGCACTAGGAACAGACCAGGAGTGGTCTGTTGTAATCTCTGTCCTCATGAAGCCATTTGCAGGTTGCCAGCAGCTGTGTGTCATGAAAATGCAGCATCCATTACAAATGGAAGACATGTGTCATTTTAGATGTTCCAGTAGCCACATTCAAGAATGTTAAAAGATGGCCCGGGGATTTAGCTCAGTGGTTCCACCACCTGCCTCGCAAGTGCAAGGATCCGAGTTCAATCCCCGATACCAAAAAAAAAGAATGTTAAAAGAACCATTTTATTTAATACAGTGTATCAAAATATTGTCATTTTAATACATAGGCAATATTTTTAGGATCAGTGATATGTTATTTTCCCTTTTTTTTTAACAGAGCCTTTGAGATCTGGGGTACGTTCTGAACTAGCCATGTGTCAAGCCAAGTGTGGCTCACAGCTCCTGTTTAGGGTCTATAGGGAACAGTAAGCCTTATTCAGCTAAACACTCAGCTGTTAACTGCCATGGTAGTAAGTGGTAATAAATGGTAGGGCACAGGAAAAACTAACCCACATGAGTGTGGTGATAGCAATGGTGGCATCAGGGAATGTTTCTAGGAAGCCGTGACAGTGTGTCATTTATGCAGAAACCTAAAGGTAGGAGAGAAAATAAGCATCAAAGACACAAGGAATAGTTATGCATAGACCCAAGGTGGCAAGGAGCTTTTAAGGGACAACAAGTAAAGTGATGATGCCAGCAGAGGTAAGGTAGTGAGGGACAGGCTGGAGCCAGGTCACCTGAAGCATGTACTGCAGCTGCTGATATAGTCATGCTTCACTGTGAATGACAGCTGGCACTTAGAGCCAATCATTGCTGGCATAGTTACCTTGAACATCTGAGCATTTGGCCCAACCAGGTATGTTGGGTGCTTCTGGTGGCTCAGCAAGCAGCCATTTTCTTTCCTTCCAGGCCCACACAGCTGGATCTTGCTTGATTGGCCAGATGCTCAGCCCAAAGAGAGAGGGTGAGTAGACTATGCCCTCTGAAAGTGATTGGGTAAGCATGGCCATGTGATTCAGGTCTGGCCAATGAGATATGGGCACAGATGGCTGCCAGAGGACGCTGGTAGAAAAGCTCTGGGATAGAATGAAGGGGGTATAAAGAGAGCCCCTTTTCATTTCCTTCTTTCCTGCAGTGTGCAGGTCCTGTTGAGTTGTGTCTCTCAGAGCTGTAGACATCAAGAGTTACCTTGGTGCAGCCTTGGCGTGGTTCACCTTTCTGGGCTACTGTCACTAGACGTCTTACGTGTTGTGATAATGTATGTCTTTGTGTTTTGCCATCATGTGTGTTGTGTGGACAGAGCCCACAACAGCAGATCTTGACCTAGCGTTTTCTGTGTTCTTCAAAGCCCTTATCTGACCTCACTCACACAGCGCCTCTCTGAGCCTGGCACCGATCTTATCCCCATTGTACAGACCAGTCAGAATTCCCACGCAAGCTTTGCAGGCATCTCTAACCACCACTGTATACCACATCTATGTTTTTAATACATTAGATTTTAAAAGTTTATTTTCCCTCCCCAGGCAGCATTCATCTAAAACTGGCAAGGACCCACTGATTCTCTGCTGTGGGGCATTTTGTATTATGTTTAGCAGAATCTCAGGTCTTTACCAACTAGATCCACCCCCTTCCCAAATTGTGACAACCAAAAGTATCTCCAGACAGCAGCTGATGTCCCCTGGACGAAAGCTTTCCCCACTAAAAACCTCTGCCCTAAACCTCTTACTGCCAGCCACCTGCAAATCTCTGTTTCCTTGTGCAGTTTGTTTAAGCTTCCTGGTCCTGAGTTTCCCCTTCTGTAGAATGGGGAACAATATTATTTCCAGGATGAAATAATCCATAAATTTAAAGCAGCTAACAGTGCTTTGGGCGTAATGAGTACTTTCTCCTGGAGAAGAGTTGGCTCTTAAGGCCTTTTTTTTGGTCTGTCTTCAGCTAACAGAAACTACCAGCTGGATTTTACCAGCAAATGTGAATTCCATGATCTGCAGTGAAATTGACCAGGACATTAGCTCTTGGGCTTCAGGGACTCCATCTGTCTTCCTCCTCTGCTGGATTAGAGGAATTAGATCAGTGCTGTCATGTGATAGGTGCTTGTAGTGTTTTTGAAAGAATAAATGACTTAAATCCTTGTCATTATCTATATAATTTTTCCCAAAATTTCTTGTTTCTCCCATTCTTTCCTGTCTTTCTCTGTTTTTGTTTTTACTATTTGTTTTTATTTCATTTTTAGTAGTTTTTTGTTTTGGTTTGGTTTTTTACTTTGCTTTTACTGTGGCAATGTTTTTACTACCCCAGAAAGCCCAGTCCCTGGGAATTCTTCAGCCTACTGTCAGCATTTGAAGTTAAAGTTGAGCTAAGCTAACTTGGGAGCCTCAGATCTATTTTCGTAATTCCCTTAGCCTGTTTCAGCCCCACAATGCTCTCTTTTGGGGTTTGTTTAATTTTTCCCAGCAGGCTCTGGCTGGATGTTAAATGTGGCCAAGGGGATGCACTTAAGGCTGTTCAGCTTAGGCCTCATTTAGAATTTGGAAGTCCCTCCCTACTTTGTGTTCCAACACCATTATAATAAAATTTATTATGAAATGTGGTGTGGGAGGGATACAAAGGTCATACATGTTCCCTGAACTGTAACCCTGCAGCTTAAAGTGTACTGGGCCATCAAAATGACAACGTTGTTTCCATCTCTAAAGCCACTTCTACGATATGCATCACATGCTCTTCCATCCAGCCCTCTAATCTGAGGCATGATTTTAAAAAGGAGATCAACTCAAGAGGTCTTCGGTTGACATGCTAAATCTGTGGGCACTAAACTGTAATTCTTTGTGAAGAATCAATTCTCAGATTTTCATAGCAAGCACTATCCAAGCCTAGGGAAGGTATTTACTGAAATCCAATGTGGGTCTGAACTGATTATTTTTCACAAACAGTCACCATTTTGAAAATTCTTCTATTTCCATTTCTCTCCTGGCCTGTACAGTAGAAATTGGAGTTTTCTACTTGCTTAAGTATGTGTATAAATAGAGGAGAATTTCTCCTCCAGGGTTGATTTTGACCCCGTGGGACACTTGACAATATCTGGAGACGTTTTCATTTGTTACAGCTAGGGGAGCAAGAAGCTATTGTTTTTTGTTTGTTTGTTTGTTTGTTTGTCTTTTGGTACCAGAGATGGAACTCGGGTCCTTGCACTTGCGCAGCAGGCGGCAAAACCACTGAGTTAAATCCCCGGCCCAAGGAGCTATTGTTACCTTGAAAGAAGAGGGACAAGGGTTGTTGCTAAACAACATATAATTCACAGATAGCCCCATACAGCCAAGGCTCACCCAGCCCCAATGATCAATAGTGCCAAGGCTAAGAAATTCTGGTATAACCTGCCAGGGATTTAGCTCAGTGATGCCGCTGCCTGCCTCGCAAGCACAAGGTCCCAAGTTCGATTCCCGGTACCAGAAATACTAGGACAGATGTCATTGCATCCTTCATCAAAATGGCTATTAGCTAAGTGTTAAACAGAGCCAAATCAATGTCTGTCTATCCAGCTATTTTCCTATCTCATTGTATGAGATAATTTGAATGCCCATCAGTTGGGGAAAGGTTACGTGAACATTGGTATGTCGTCTCAATGAAATATCACACAACTGCTAAAAAAGAACTAGGTGATTCTACATGTACTGATGTTGAAAATTGTCCATGACATTTTTTAAATGACAATAAAAATATATACAACTTGGGCCAGGGATTTAGCTCAGTGGTTTCGCCACCTGCTGCACAAGCACAAGGACCCAAGTTTGATCCCCGGTACCAAAAAAAAGAGAGATTAAAAATATATACAACAGAATTTTTAAAAATAAATGAATGCCTGTTTTTGTTGACATTAAGGAATTTTGTAGGCATGATAATGGTATTAGGCTGCGTTTTTAAAAGAAGTCTTTTTTGCTTTAGAGAGTCATACTGAAATATTTACAAATGAAACAATCATGGGATTTGCTTCAAAATACTAGAAGACAGGGAAATAGATGGGGTGGAAATGGAGCAGGAAGGGCCATGAAATGATGATTGTCAAAGTGAATATGGGTAGAGGAAGGCTCATTAGATGAGTTTCAGTATTTTTGTGTTGTTTGGAATTCCTTCTAATATAAATTTCACACACAAATGCATTAAAGAAAATCTGGTGGGAGATAATAAGAGATAGACAGACAGATAGATATGACTCTGTGTAACCAAGAAATTAAATAATAGTACACAAATAACCCAAAACTTTGTTTCTCTCTCTCATCTGAGTCTGAGCCCACACAGTAGCCTTGCTGTGCAGCCTGACTCCTTTCTGTCTTGTGTCACCAACCTTAATGTGCTGCCCTTCTTCTCAGTTGGCCAACAGGGCTGTCTTTCACCTTGCATTCTAGCAAATAGGAGTGGAGACTAGGGGAAGGTCCACTGCAATTCTTTAAGGACGTGACCTGCATGTTGTGGGCATCACTTCTGAGTCCATCCAGTTGACTGTGATTGAGTCATATAATCACAAAATAACTGCAAAGGAAGCTGGGAAATGTAGTCTCGATTCTAGGTGACTCTGTACTAGGAATTAGGAGTTCTTTTATTGTAAGAAGGGGAGAAGAGAAATATACTAGGGCTCCCCTAACATGGTGTACCTTAAACTGGGAACAATGATGAGTCCAAACCAGTGGCATACGATTTTTACATTTTTATATTATGTATTGTTCTGTTCAACTTTTACTATGAACATGTGTATTTTTCTCTTGTTAAAAAATATAAAAATGTTTTTGAAAAATAGCACATGCATAATCCTCGTATAAAGTTCTGTATTGGCTCTTTTGTGCTGGTTGCAATTACTGTAATAGATACTGAGGGTACAGTAGTGAACAGGACAGAGTCCTACCATCAGAGAGTAGACAAGTAAATGTGCAGTACATTCCAAGGCAGTAACTAGAATTGTAAAAACAAATAAAACTGTAAAAACAAAACAAGGTCGGAAGCTAGAAAGTGGCAGACGGATGGTGGGGAGAGGGGAAAATGGGTTTGATTTTGTGATCGAGAATCATGCTGTGGAGGAGGTGACATTTGAGAAAATGCGTAAATGGAGGGCAAGAAGAAACCTGGTGGAAGAAGATTTGTAGCAGAAAGAACAGAAAGTGCAAAACCTATGAGACACCACCAACTTGCTAGGTTGGAGTAATAGCAGCTGTCCCTGTAGGAAGGGATATAAGGGGAGCACTTCCAGGAGAAGGCGTGGAGGAATAGGCAGGGCCTTGGGTGGGGTAGGATGTTAAGTCATTGAGTGTTACTATAAGTCACCACAGCCCAAAGGTGCCTTCCTAATTATTAGAAATTAGGTTCAAAATGTGGAAGAACACCCCACTGGCATAGTGCCATGCACTGGGCGGAGACCTGTGTCTTGTTCAGCTCTGCCTGTTGTTAGCTATGGGACTTGAGAATTTGTATTTCAGTGTTGACCTCTCAGTGAGAAGAGTTTTCCCAGAATTCTGTTCTGCCTGAGAGCTTCACAGGTAACAAGGGATTTCATCCTGATGACACCCTTGGAAAATGGGTACAACAATACCCACTTACCCATTCGGCCATTGAGAAAATGAGGCAGAAAAGTCAAGCAAGATCCCACACCGCTGATAAGTGGCCCAGCCCAAGCCCCCCCCCCAGCACCCCCAGGAGCCCTGCTGAGTCATACACTGCTCAGGCTCCTGTTGGCTCCACCCACCCCACAGGCTGGTGAGAAGAGTACGGACAGCGCAGAGAGTTGTGACAGCGGTTTCCAAGAACTGAAAATCCTAAACAAGTATATTTCTATTATTGCAATACTCTTGAACCTCTCTCTTTCAAAACATTTTTTAAAGTTTCTAGTCCCCTAATGAAATAAGTGATTCAGATCACAACCATGGGGGGTGGGGGAATTCTCTCAAACGTGGACAGGGAGTCCATAATGGAGAAGCTGGGACATCACCTCCTGAGTGCACAGGTCCCTGCTGGCCTCCATAGGCAGGGTCCCCGCCCTCTGTGGACCTCCTGATGTGCGGTGGGGGTGGACACAGCAGCGCTTCTGACGCATGTGCCCTCATCTGAACCGGCTCACATAGTGAAGCCAGTTTAGGGAAATGCAGTGGGAAGAGAAATAACACGGTAACCACGAGATAGTCTACCAGACAACTAAGGTTGTTTCTCCTGCATGTCAGGAGTCTGTGTCAACAAGGAGAGGAGGCTGTTCTCAGTTATATAAACCTGAGAGACACCCTAGGCAAACCTGATGGGCATTTTTTTGTGTAGATCACACGCCTTGCAAATCCACTTGAAAAGGGCATGTTGAGACACTTGGGGAAGACAAAATTAACTGTGTTCAAGAGGGTTGAAGGAACTGTTGTGAATTTTGTGAGGTGTGATAATAGGAAATGTCCATATTCTTAGTGATGTATGATAAAGAGAAAAGACTGAAGGTTTGGATATGTTTTAAACACCCCAGCAAAGAAAAAATAAGCCAAAAAGACTTAGAAGAAATATATGCGGTAAAATCCTGACAATTGTTCAATCTAAAGGATGGATATTCAGTGATTTACTTCACTACTCTGCTTTTGCATATGTTTGAAATTTTTCGTGGAAAAGACTTCTTAACCAAAACCATCTTACCAAAAAGACCCAAAAAAAGCCTCTTCACTCTGTGAAACTGCATAAAATTGACCCAACCTCAAAACAAGAATAACATTTAAAAACTCATGAATCACTGCATGGCCCATTCAGTTTCAGGATGATGTAATTAGAGGAGATCAGTCATAGAAAAGATAAATTTTAAGACATCTGCTCCTGTCAGTGGCAGGTGGTGGGAGAGAGTCAGACTGTGGCTTTAAATTCATCTCTGCCAGTTGCACTGGATCTAAGGCCAGTGCCTTAAACTTCCCGTCCCTGCTCATCTATAAAACAGGATCAAAATTCTTCCAGCCTCGATAGGTCTCCCGGGGTGATGAGAGGTTCAAATTTTAAAGACACAGCTGTCCGTGTCTTGCTCACAGCCAGCACTTAGTAAACGTGCTCAATTAATTTCACTTTCATAGAGGCCAGTGCTTCATGGAACGCGAATGAAGATTCAGGCAGGATGAAGTTATTGCAGTATTTCCTTTCTCCAGTATTTGTTTCCCACCCATTCTCCTTCCCCCAAATTAAAGGGCTCCATTCTGTAGTGTGAGAACAAGTCTCACTGTGGTTTTAAGTGGCTTCAAACGAGTCCAGGTCATCGTGATGGGCTGTGTTTGGGGCAAACAAAAAGAACGGGGGCAGCAAAGGGTGGCTACACTGGGGCAGCGGCTCCCGCAGTGTTTGTGAGCACAAAGCAGAATGGATGCTCCCTGTCCTGCTCACCCGCCTCTCAGTGGGCTCCCAGGGTTCCTCCCATGGCCTCCGAACACTTGGTGTCCCCAGCCTTCCTTGGCAAGGGCATCCTCCCCTTACAGTAAGACACTCTGGTATTTTGGATGGTGCCTTGTTTTGTTGGTTGTGGTTGGGGTGTGGGCCTGGGTGTTTTTTCTTTTTTATGGCTCTGCATGAGAAATATTCTATAAAGTTCTGCATTTTGCTCCAGGGCCCTGCTGAACCCAATCAGAAATCAGGCGGAATGCGTGTGGTCCTGCCCCAGTCTGCTCAGCCTGTCACCGTACATTGGGTGCTTTCTTACGTGTTGCCTCCCTCTGGGTCGAGAGAATATTGGCACGGGTGTCCCAGAACGCAGGCTCTGATCTTGCATCATGTGTTGCTTTTTTTTTAAAGCCAATCATAAGATGTCATGTACTCTGTGGTACCATTTATATAACATTACCAAAATGAAATTTTGGAGACAGATGAGGCTGGCAGGGTTTAGGAGTATTGGTGGGGACCAGGGCGGTGTACCATGGAGGGATGGCATGAATCAGATCTCTGTGTGATGGAATCATTTTCTCTCTTGACTGTAGCAACAGTGACCCAGATCTACATGTGTAGTAAAATGACACAGAGCTACGCGTGTACTATACCAGTGCCGGCTTCCCTGTTGTGGTATTGCACTGTGTCTATGTAAGATGAAATCTCAGGAGGAAATTGGGTGAGGGGGTACTCAGGACCTCTCTACTATTGCTTGAAAATTTTTGTGACTCTACAATTACTTCAAAATAAAGTGCTGTTGTTGTTGTTTTTAAATCTCATGGACAGCAAAACTGCATTAGCCAAATAACAAGTCCTTGTTTTCCATGCTGTTGAGAGGGAGGTAGGCATAGGACAGAGCTCTCCCACTGGCTGTTTCACTCCATGCCAGGTTTATCCAATGAGGATTCACTGGGTGTAAGTGAGATTCAGGGCCCAGGTGGGTTTTCCTCTCTGACATGAGACTCCCTAAAACTTGATCTCCATGGCTAAAAGATGATGCTAAAGAATAGACTGCTGTGGAGACACCGTCACACAATTCCTTAGGGCTGGGGATGTGGCTCAGTGGCAGAGCACTTGCCTAGCATGCTCAAAGCCCTTGGTTTGATCCCCAGCCTGGCAAAATGAAAACAAATGCACACACACTAACATAAACTGAAAGCTGCCTGTGCTTTTCTAAGAGTTTTGGATCAAAGCTTTCAGATCAAGGCGTAGAAATAGCACAGAGTGAAGGAACAAGCCATGGCCATCGGGAATGTTCCTTGGGTTAGTCACACGCAGGGGCAGTAGACAAATGACTTTTACAGTTTTAAACTGGGGGACCCAGCAGTTTTACTTGGGGGAGACCATTCCCAGAGAACCACATGGATATGCACCCTAGAGGTCCTGACCCCTCATTGTGCATTTATAACAACACAAGACCGCAGAACTGAGGACTGGCCACATGAGCAGTGGGGTGACGTATCTGAGGACATTGTGCCACAACTGAAGTAAGACAGACCTCTGCATCAGGACATGGATGGGCAATGAGATGTGGTTGTTGTTGTTGTTGTTGTAGTGAAAAGTCCTATGCCAAAATGTGCAGATCGATAACATGGATAAAAACACATTCACAAAACATTTATTAAAACAGTATTATATTTTTATGGATTATGTGGGAGTTTGTGTATGTATTTAAGAGTTCTGTTCTTAAACTGAAAGGCTTGCAGGGCTATTCATCCTGTTGTGGACACATCTATGGGGAGGTAGTGGCCAAAGAGGACTTTGGTCTTACCTCAGCTTTTAAAAATTATTTTCAAATATTTTGAGATATTGTTTGGGTAATTAATTTTTTTAAAAAAAAAAGGATAATGCATATCTTAGCAGGAGGAAGCACAGGCTGACTTTGCTAACTCCACCCCAGCCATTTAGAGTAGCCCACTGATGAGTTCCAGCTAAGCAGATTGCAAATTCCACTCGGGGATGCTGACTTCATGGGAGCAGGGAACATGTCGGTCTGATCTGGCTGCGAGTCCCCTGTGCCTGGAATAATCCCTGTCTCTCTCCCTGTGTTGCAGCTCTGGACACGGCTGCTGTCTCCTCCTGTCGCTTAGCTCAGGACCAACAGAGGCAGCAGCCAGGCAGAGCTTCACAGCATAAAGACCGTAATTAAGGACTTTTGTGCCTTCTGGGATGGCCAGGGGGACAGTAGCATCCACTCTCCATATACTCTCACCATGTCCTCCACACAACACTGACATCAGAAGGAAGGCTTTTGGGGGTGGGGGAAGCAAGATTAAATGAACTATCAAACAAGTAGCCACATTGCTTTTGACATGCTATTTAAACAGAGTCTATGATTCTAAATGATTGGCAGCCCAATTGGATGTGTGAGCCAGAGATTGAATTTAGGGTCAACTGTGCCCCTACTTTATTTGTCTGCTTTCTTCATAGCCTTTGGAGAGAAGGGCAAAAGTACCTTCTTTGTCTGGGGAGGTGATTCCCAGGTGTCACAGCCCTGGCCCCATAACTTCTGTTAAATGACAGCCTCCCCATCTTGAGTTCCTGGCTGGGGGAGGATGGAGGATGGAGGATGGAGGGGTGCTCTGTGACAGCACCTGTGTGGCATGTGGGGTCTTCCCCTGGTCATTGAGATTGGCCATATTATCACCCAAGTTTGGGCAGCATTCCTCAAACTTCCTTGGCTGCACCTACAGTTGGTTCCCACAATGCACAGCTAGGATGTGATGAGCGTGTATCAGGATGCAGGGGTCATCTGCAGACCAAGATGGCGCCAGCAGCCCCATGGGGAGGCCTTCCATCCTGCTTGGACAGTGAGCGAGAAAGCTTCTCTTCTCCACCAGTCCAGCCTTCATCTCTCATTGGCCCCAACTGACTCATGTGACCACCTCCCTGGAGCCGGTCCCTGGAGACAGAGGGATGGGAGATGCTAATTGCCAGGTGCAGAGTCCCTTAGGGTCAGCCCCACCCAAGCCATGGGGACTGAAAGTGAGGGAGAGGCAGTTCCCCAAAAGAAAGAAAGGACACTGTAGCCAGCAGGGCCACCATGCCAAAATGCCAGGAATCTGATGCTCCCACCATGCTCCTTCCTAAGCCATGGCTCCCTCTCCATGTTGCAGCTCTGGACGTGTCTGTTTTCTCCTCCTCTTTCCTTAGCTCAAGGCATGACCACCCAGGGCATGATGACCAGTCAGAGTTAAGAATTAATGGCCGAGATTAAGGAGGCCTCTTGGGTTATCCGGACCACTTCTCCCTTCCGAGATTGTAGGGACATACAGTACTGTCCACTATTCATGTACCTTGGGCCATGTCCTACACACACTGCTGAAGTCAGACAGAAGAGTGGACCAGGGCTCTCAACCTGGATGCCTGGGGAGGCTGAGGAGGTGACGTAAATCAGTGCATTGCCCAGGGAGGTGATGCCAGCAATGATTGGCGCAAAGTCTGGCATGTGTAACAAGTGCTCAATAAATATTGGCTGAATAAGTGCATTTATTCATATGGCACATCCATTTATCATACCACAAATACTTTTAAACCACTATTAAGGGACTTGTAGGAGATTTGGGGAAACTAATGCTCAGCAAAATAGACAAAATCACTGCTACTGCGAATTAAATCTTGTGAGAGAGACAGGTGGAACTTGAATAATCACAAGTACCCATAGAAACTGTAGTAATGGGGGGTAAAAGAGAGGGGCATGGGACTGCAGCCCACCCAAGGGGCCTGGGTGGGCAAGCTAGAGCTGAGGCCTCTGAAGAGCAAGCCAGAGGGAATGACGTTTCAGGCAGAGGGAATGGCACGTGCAAAGACCTCGTGGCAGGAGGGAGGATGGAGGGAGAGAAAGGCCAGTGTTCTGACATAAGACAAAGCAAGACAGAGATGACGAAGCAAGTCCCATTCAGAAGTGTTCACTTCATCCTAAGAACAACAGGAAGCAACCAGGGGCCATGCAAGGATGAGGTGAGGGGCAGGTTCTGTGTGGCTGCTGTGCAGAGAACCAAGTGAAGTGGCCCAGGACCCCAGCATGTGTGCTGGCTGCAGTAGTCTTCCAGGGCAGAGAGGGGCGTGGCTCGGTCCTGGGCAGTGGCCATGGAGTGGAGTTGACGAGACTCGGTGACGGATTAGATGGGAGAGTTGGAGGAGAGCAAGGAGTAGGATGCTACCACACTTTCGGTGTGAGCAGCTGCCTCCTGACGAGGCAGAGCAGTTTGCCACCAACAGCTGTATTAGGAACTGGAAACAATGGGAGAGGCAGAGGCAGCCAGAAATGCCCAGGTTTGGGCCACAACTGATAGCCATCTAGAAGCGTGAGATTGCTGTCTGCTGGCTTCGATTTCTGAGCCCTCTGAGGACGCAGGAAGCAGGCTCTGTGGACGGTCCTCCTGGCCCACTGGCCATCTGTCCTCCCCATCCAGCAGCAGGGCCCCATCCTCAGCCAAGGTAGCCAGTGTGCTCAGGGGGTGTGGAAAGGTGAGCAGCCCACTGCCTCCATCTGCTTTTGATCCTTCCCAGCCTTTGAAGTCACCCCGCCCCCCACCCTCCAGCTGTCATCTCTCTGCTCCTCTGGCAGCCCTGTGCTCCCCCAAAGCTTCGCTATCCCTGGGGACTGGGGTGGTGACAAGGGTAACAAATGGTGCACGCTGCCGGCAGCAGCAGGCCCAGAAGAAGGCCAGAGGGCCTGGGCTTTGAAGGCCTCTTTCTTCCCGCTCCCCTGGGCTGTTCTGAAGCAGCAGAGGTATCAGGCATTTGCAACAATGCGACAGAGAACATTTTTTTTGGTAAATGAGTCCCATGCCTCAGCTTCCTTTCTTGGCCCTGCTGAAAGGAAAGCTCAACGCGCGCGACGCCCCCGCCCCAGGCTGGCTGATTTCTCTCTCCCCTTCCCTGCAAAGAGAATAGGCTGGTCTCTTATTTCAGGTAACCGTGAGCAGGAGAGAGGGAGAATGGGAAGGAAGCCTTCCCCTCCACCTGCGGGGAAAACTCAGCCCTGCCCCTCAAGCCACACTAGGAACTGGTTTCCTCTCGGTGTCCCCTGGAAGGAAGGGGATTTTGTGTTACAAGCCTTTGTCGGTGTGCTCGTGAACACTGTCAGCAGCTACTTTTGCCCCGACTAGATCGTTCAGCAGCCGACATTAGCGCTGAATGGGCTCTGGGCTCAAAGTTGGTTGCAGTTCTACCTATGAGGTGTGGGTAAGTGACAGCCTGGAACCAGACTGCCTGCCTGTAAATTCTGGCTCTACCGTGAAGGAACCAGGTCACTCCGAACCTCAGTGTTCTCATCTCTGCCTCCTTCATGACCTGAGGCAATGCTTGTAAATACTATGCATGTGTAAGCTATTTTACTTCTATTTGCTGTTAATTGAACACCATAAGCAGGGCCAAGTCAAGGCCTGCAGAGGCCTCAAAACACCGAAGAGATCAGCCTACCTCCTCCACTGCCCCCTGTAATTCAATAATAAAACAACACCACTCGTAACACACAAAACTCACTGTGTATGGAAACGTAAAAAGCATCTTTTTAGAGCCTCATGGCAGAGCAGGGTAAGTGCACCAAACAGGAGGGATTCCTGTTTTCTCAGTGCCTACATCTGGCCCAGACCTAAATCTGCATTCAGTCAGCCTGTTGGGATACGGGACAGATAATTGTACCTCCCAGGGTGGCTGAGAGAATTAAAGCGGATAATGTAAAAGTGATCAGGAAAGCTGCCTGGCATGTAATAGTTACTTAGGAAATAAAAACTGGGGTTAGAATTTTTGGAAGTTTTTCTAACTCTGAAAACTGAGTTGCCTTGAGCTGTTCATTCACATTCCTGTACTTCATGGTTAATGGTTTGCTTCTGCATCTGTCCTGTAGCTGTAGCTGACAGTAGGAAAGAGTAACATTTCTATTGCTTTGGCTTTGTTTGGGCCACCAGTTTGACTCCAAAGAAAAAAGTGTTTGAATTGCTGTGGGTGTTTGAATTTGAGATCTTGAACTTCCCAGCGCTTAGACCCAATCAACTGTTTTTATTCCTCTTTTGGAATCAGCAGCATTCAAAATAGGTTAGTTTTGGAAAGGATATAGCTTTAAATTATATTAATTCTCTTATATGTTCCTCTGAATATCAAATTCTGTAATAATGGTTTTAATCTTAAAGTCTGTTTGGGGGCATCCCAGCTTTCTTTCACATTGTATCATGGATTTCTCCAATTGCTTTTTGCTTTGCATTTGTTTTATATTTAAATGGAGTCTCTTGTAATAATATTTCCAATTTTTGCTTTATATTTAATAGGTGCCTCTTGTAATAAGCATGGAGCTAAGTTTGTTTGTTTATTTGTTTTTGAGACACAGTCTTACTATGTACTTTAGGCTGTCCTTGAACTCACTGTGTGCCCCAGGCTGGTCTCAAACTTGGCGGCAGTTCTCCTGCCTCAGCCTCCCAAGTGCTGGGATTACAGGTGTGCACCCCCACACCCAGTGAGTTAGGTTTTTTTTTAAATCAAATCTAATAATCTTTGTCTTTTAACTGGAATATTTATTCTGTTTACATTTACTGTAATTATTGTAATGTAGTATAATATAAATGCACATTAAATGCTTAACATTTATTGTTATTCTTTAAGTGGTTATCCTAAAGACTATAATATGTATCCTCGATATTTCTTAATGTTTATAACTTAGTTCCCTTACCATTTCTAGGAAATTCAAGATCCTTAGGAGAGATTAACTATATTTATTCTCCTACTGTTCACATATTTATCTTCTCATGTTGTTCTGTGTCCTTGCTGAATTTTCATGGTCCCAGAAATTCTTTTATTGTGCAGTCTACTGATGGCCAGTAATCTCAATTTCGAGTTTTTTCATTTTTATTTTGTCTTCATATTTGAAGACTATTTTTTTGCTGGCATGGAATTCTACAGTGGCAGGTGAAATTCCATTGTTGCCTGGTTTCCATCATTTCTTCTGAAAAGTTATTTATCAGTTTCACTGGTTCTTCTTTAAAGATAGTGTATCTTTTAGTCGCCTACTTTTAAGATTATTGTATTCTTGCATATGTACAATCTGATTGTGATGTGCCCAAGAGAACTTTTCTCTACATTTATCCATTTGGGATTCATGAGTACTTGCTGTCTTTCATCCATCTTGGAAAGTTTTTTGTCTCTCTAGATATTGTTCTTGCCAGCCACACATTTGTAATCGCAGCACTCAGGAGGCTGAGGCAGGAAGATCATTGTGAGTTCGAGGCCAGCCTGGGCTACACACTGAATTCAAGGCCAGCCTGAACTACATAACACTATGTAATTAGTGTTAGTTAGTGTTACTCTTTCCCCAAAATAAATAAATAAATAAATAAAGTTCTTTATTTTTTCTCTCTATTCTCTCCTTCTGTGGCCCTTATTTTATGTGTTAGAACTTTCACCATATCCTGTGTTTCTTTCATGCTTTTTTAAAATCTATGTTCCAGCCTTCCTCTTGAGATTTGTCTACTGATCATTAATCCTTTTTTTCTATGTCCATTCTGTAGTTCCCTGATCTATAGAGTTATGAATTTTAATTTTTTGTTTAATTGTATAATTTCCTTTTGATTTTTTAAAAAACATCCTAGTTCACTGGTAGCATTCTCCTTCTTAAATATTCTTTCTTTATTTTCATATTATTATAGTCATTGGAGAGTCCATGTTTGACAACTCCAGTATTTTAATCTCAGGTGGGTTTGTTGTTTCTGTCTTGGTTTTTGACCTTTAATCTTATCTCCTTGCATGTCTGGTAATTTTTTATTGCATATGAACAATTCTGGATACTCTGGAAAAGTACGTATTCCTCAAAAGAAAAGCTACTTTTCCTCCATCAAATAGTGATAGAAAAGGAAAATCAGTTTGATCCAATATGCTATTAAGATTACTCCAGGCAGGATCCAACTGGTTTGCTATTACTCCAAGGGAATAACCCTTCAGGGGTCTCAGTTAAAAGCCTGGGATGTTTGTTAAAGCTCTTCATCCTTAATGGGCCATGAATTCCAATTTTTGTCTCCTAGTGTTGGGAGATTGCCAGAAGCTCTGCTAGTTCCTTGTTAAGCCACCTTTATCGTTGGTTTCTCTACTTCTTACCCCACCCAGCTTAGTTTCAGGAACTGCTGCAAAGGTAATAACTGTTAACAATATCAACAGTAATAACTGTCAAACAATATCAGGCTCACACTTCTGCAGGTTTCATATTTCTATGATTTTTGCTCCTTGTGTCCAAGTTGCATTAGTATCCCTCAATTCTAGGACTGTAAGCTACCATGTTTTTATCAAGGCAGGCTTCGTCTCTCAGACAGATGATTTCTGTGTCACATGAGGTACACGAAATGAACTTGACCAACTACTAACATGCTGTGCTTCGTTTGACACAGAAATCATCTGCATATAGTTAGGAACATGTATACATAGGTAGAGATAGACATAAAAACATTTTTAAATGAAGATGTTCACTGAAGCATTGTTTAGGGTGGCTGAGAGATGAACCCTACTTCGATATTCACCACTAGGACAGTGCATAAATACAGAATGGACACAAGGTACAGAGTCACAGCTACAAGCTAGATATCCATCCAAGTGACGTGTAGACATTTTTAAATCTTAATGCACACTGAAAATAAAAAGCCTAGTAAACATGTAAATTAAATCATACCACACATAAAACAACACAATATCATTTATAAGGAAACAATCACATATTTAATACATTAGAGTCATTCCCAAGAGTAGGGTGGAAAATAGAGATAAATGGACAATTTTTAAAAATCCTGTTGGAAGAAGCTAATCTCTCAAGTATAGATTTCCTCTGTTCTTGTTACTCTGTCCCTCTGTCCCTTCCTTTCCCTTATCTTCCAACAGACATTAATTGGATGACACAATGAACAAGATCCAGTGTTAGGTGCTGGGGAGGAAGTAAGATGATTTCTATGGTGGCTTTGATCTTCCAGGATCTTAGGTAGGAGAGCAAGGGGAATGCACCAAAATCTTCAGTAGCTCTAACTCTGTCCCAGAGCTCAAAACTGACAACCACATTCCCACTCTGCTGTAAAGTCAGTCGACAAACAAGTGCTGTTCAGATGTTCTTAGTACTCTGAAGAATGAAGCTAGCACTCAGTAAGATAAGTAGACTCCGTGACTGCACCCTGAAGTGCTATGTGGCTGTCTCTTTCCTCGGCAGGCTTTTCTGAAAATATTCTGTCTTGGGTGTCAAATCCAAATGCCAGTGGTGGGCAGGAGGAAATATAAATGGAAAAAGAGGCCCCAGTGTAACAGAGTGGGGAGCCGCTTTGCCTAAACCCAGCAGCTGCCCTTGGGCTCCAACTGATGGTTGCCATAAAGACCATGCCAATAGTCTTCCACTTTTAAGAGAAGCTGAAAATCTCAATTTTTGTGTGTGAAATTGCTTGTTTTAGAACATTGGCAACTACCTCAAATATTTTTAAACCCCAGAGAGAGGAACAATTCATTTTGTTTTTAACCAGATTTTTCAACCAGATTTAGTTACTCAGCTAATAATTTGCTGCCTCTAAAGCCCACACTCATAACATCTGGGTGTTTGGAGCCCAGTGCTATATTTCATATCATTTTTAAATCTTTAAAATTTTAAAAAATTTTATCCTGGTAATAGGGATTGAACTCAGGGCCTTCACACTGCACTACAGGCCCAGCCTTTTTTATTTTTTATTTTGAGACAGGGCCTTGCTAATTCACTAAGTTTCCCAGGCTGGGATCAAACTTGTAACCCTCCTGCCTCAGCTTCCCTGACTGCTATAAGGTGTGTGCCACTATGCCCAGCTTAATTTCGTAACTTTACGTTATTTAGAACCATCAGTACCATCCGTCAATGCACTCACTGTATTTTAGTAACACGGTGGTAACTCATCATCCCAGTGGTGACCTTGTGACGATGATGTGGTCCCAATACATGCAGCCTTTCTCTGAAGACAGCTTGAATCAGTGTTGAGTGTGATCAGTTATAGCTGAGGCCTTTGAAAATGTGTCTTTAACTAAAAGCCGTATTTCCTCACCACGCTAAGTGGGAATTTAGAGAGAGTGACCGTGGACAGGGTACAAGAGTTGGAAACATTTGCAGTAAAAGAAGGAGAAAGACCCAAGGAGACCTGTCCCTATGCCCTCCTCCCATGCCATGTCATCAATACCATGAGTCACTCATGAGCCAGTCTGTTCTTTCTTCCAGCCAGTGACTGGCTGCGGACTTTTGCTGCCTAGAGGCACTCGTTAAATACCTTGGATGCATCCGAACCTTTCTCCACCTATACACATAACACTGTGTCAGTTTTGCGTCTTAACCATGGACAACTCCAAGCTCCTCTGGAGCCTCTTCTCTTGGGGAGTCCAAATCCAAATGCTCCCTCTCCTTCCTCCTCTGGGGAGCCACCTCGTTCACTGCCTGGGATTCAGATGGCATTTAAGAGAGCAAAATACAATTCTTCTCATGGGAAAATCCAGTATGAAGGAGGGGGACGTTTTAATCAAGTGGGTGTGCTCTCCAGGGGGGAAGCAAGTACCTCATTTCAATTCTTCCTTTCCCTTTGATGAAAAGTTCAGTGAATTTTTTATTACGTGGGATTTATAAGAAGCCTAGGTTTAGGTTATCAGCTTTAATATTTATACTGTTAGGGAAAGAAGTCGGAATCATTAGTAAGCATGCATAATTTATGAATAAATTATATTCCCCTTTATCTCCTTGCAGGTACAAGGAAATGCTAGAACTAGTGATCTCACCCAGCCTCACTGTAAACAACGACCGCCTGGAAAAACTGAAGTTGAGCCTCGACGGCGACGTGACAGGGGCTCTGAGTGACAGAGAAGGTAGGGCTCTGCGGTGAGTTTTGGTGACAGATGGTGGGTCCTGCTCGCCCTGTGAGCATCGAGAGGAACTGACATGTGTCTCTCCTCCTGTCATTTACATTGGCGCCTTGGGACCAAACTTTGGTATATGTCGCCCACAATCTTGTCATCATTTGGGGACAAGTGTGCACATTCGTGCCCTGAGCTCTCTGTCTTGGTCTCTGATTCCAGGAGACAAACTCTGCCTTCGCCACAGAGCAGTCTCTTTCAGGCATGTCCTGGGCCCAGCCTGGGCGTGTCCCGCAGGGTCTCAGGCTCCAGCTCTGTCCTCCGAGCTTTCTTCTGCCATCTCCTTGCCCCAGCTGGCATCTCGCCACAGCGCTTTGACGTTAAGACAAGAACTCATCTGCCTTTTGCTTTCAGGTTGGGTTGGAGTCAAGGAAGCAGAAGAGAGCTAAGGCTGTTTAAAAAATTATTGGCAACTGCTGCAGCTGGACTAGTTTTCACTAGAACAATCCCAACTATTGTTTGCTCTGTTGGGATCTGTCAGCCTTCCTGGTAGAGCTTGGAGTTAGCAAAGACATTCAGCTATTATGTTTAAGCATCAGGCTTAACCCTTTCCTTGGGCAGCTCAGGAGTTTGCTGCCAGTGTCCTAAAAACCCCCAGCTGGTTTTCTTTCCCTATGTTTGGTGCCACCTTGCAGGGCACAGATGCTGCAGAACTGTCGTGAAAAAACCCAAGGGTTGTGTGTCTAGTGTGATATAACATCACAAGGCATTTGCTTTTAGGCAAATCCGGGCTTCCGTGAGATATTGCTGCTTTCACCATGACAGTGACATTGCCCAGGTGAAAGGCGCCCAAGAGGGTCCGGGCTCCTGGAAAGGTAGAGGACACGCCCTCATTGTCTGGCACCTCAGAGCATCCATGTCAGGGCTCTTGGGGGGCTGAGAGGAATCACTAGGCCCTGTTCAGAGACAGTCATCCTCGATCCCTGCGTAGAGCCACGAGTCTGCTCAGACCGTCTGTGTTTCAGCACCAGTGAAGACAGGAAAGGGCCCTGGCCGCCCAGCAAGGATGGTCCAGGTCTGAATCCCAGCCCTGCCACTGCCCAGCCCAGGAAAATTGTTGAACCTTTCTGAGCTCCGGTTTCTCAGCTGTCAGAGGGGAGCTGAGTAACGACCCACTCTGTAGAGTGCTCATGGCGAGGATTCCATGGGGCGATGGGGTGTGACGTACTTGGCCTGCCCACCTTGAGAACATGGTAAATGATTAACCTAGTCCATTGTCCTTCTCCTCTGAATCAAATAACCACAGTGATTGCAAAACTGGGGTTGTGGATGGCACTGTAGCCTTGAGTCTGGCCCTCAGGCATGCCTTTGCTTGGTTTCTGTGGGCTTTTAAAAATCTGGACTTCTGCTTTCCCTTGAAATGCTGAACACTTCAGCAGTGCTAGGTCCTCCTTCCGCCTGGCTGCCAGGGGTAGGAGCTGAGAGTCAGCTGTCCCTTGGAGTCTCTGCTGCTCCCTTTTATCCTTGATTTTTGTGAGCACTTACTTTGTGCCAGCTGCTACTCAAAGCCATATCAATGGATGAATTGAGACTGATTCTCCCACCCCCACTCCATCACCAGCAGAGCTAACACTCGGCACTTCCTCTTTGCCAAGCACTTGTAGATTAACTCATTTAATCCCTGCCAGTACCATTATTATTACCAGTTACAAATGAGGAAATGTAGGCGCAGAGAGTTTAAATATCTTGATTGAGATGGCATACATTAATGATAGCCAAGAGTCGAACCTCAGTAGTCTGACCACAAAGGTCTGTTCTCCTAACCACTACACTATTTCTCATTCAGCTATTACACCCTTATTAGACTATGGGCTCATTTTACAGAGGTGGAAGTTGAGGCACAGGGTGTTAATCAGCCAACTTGGAGTCACACAGGATCAAGCCTAGGTACCCTGGCCCCAGTTCCCACTTAAAAATCACTCAAAGTCACTTTCTGCCAAGCTCTGCAAGTTACCAGACCCACACTGTCCAACTGCCCCAGCGGTGAGGTCCACAGATGCTCCTCTTGGGGACATGGGCTGTCATCGCCCTGGCACGAAGGCTTTGGTGAGGGAGCATTGGGGTAGAGAAAAGTTGCTCCAAATCCAGAGCAGGTGGCCATGGGTGGGTTACACACCCCCTTTCCCTCTGCAGGAGCCATGCCATCCTTGAGGGTGACCCCAGCACTGGATGGGGCTGCTTTCCCTGCCTGCCTCTGCGTCCTCTTCCTGGGCCACCCCTCAGCTTCAGTTCTTACTGAGTGGTCTGAAGGGTTCGGGTCAGAGGTGGACCCCAGAGAGCCGTGGGCCTCAGCACCTGCACTCAGAATTCGGAAGAGAAACGCACACCCCAGATGCACTCAGATGTCCCCCGCTGTGTTTCCACCTGTGTGCCCGTGACCAAGCCCCCGGGGCTCACTTGCCCTGTGTAAGTGGGAATAAGCATTCCATTGATGTCATGTCGTAGTGTCAATGTGAGCACAGCACGAGTTGGAAGATGGAGAAGAAAAGGGTTAGAGTAAGGTCTTAAATCCCTCGCCCTCACCCACAGGCTCCCCTTGTCCGTCCTGGACACCTCCCAAACTTATCTCCTCCCCTGTACTCTTTGCTTCCTGGGCCCAGCCCCTGATCATCTTTCTTCTGCTTCAACTGGAAGCACGATCCTGCTCTCAGGGCCTTTGCACTTGCTGTTCCCTCTCCTGGACCAGCTTTCCCCAGACTCAGAAGGACCGTCCTCTCCTCCTGTCTACATGCCCAGTGCAAGTACTGGAGAGACAGCACAGAAAAACCCATCTTTATAGAGACTGCCACAGGGAGCTGACAGTGGCAATAACAATAAGGAAGCCAGACGACTAGCATGTTGGATGATGATGCATACAGTAAGGGAAGCCACGCAAGGAAGAAGGATAAGAATGTGAAGAGGGTGTTGCAGTTTTCTCTAAGGTGGCTACAGAAGCTGTCACTGGGAAGGCAACAAAGACCCAGAGGAAGTGAGGGAGTCACTATGTGGCTGTGTGGAACAAGAGCGTTATGAACAGAGGCAGCAGCAATTGCACAGGCCCTGAGGCAGCTGTGTGTTCAGAGGACTGAAGGAGCGCGGAGGAGGCTGGTACAGTAGAGCCACCTGAGCAAGGGGACGAGGGGGGACAGATGATGTCAGCGAGATAACCAGGGTCAGGCCACACAGGCCTTGTTGGGCCCCTGGAATGACTTCAGCTTCTTCCTTTGAGTAAGAAGGGAGCCATGGGAGGAACAACCTCACCTACTGATCCTGCGGGCTGCAGGATGCCAGATGCGGGCAAGTGGGGAGACCATGGAAGAGGGTGTGGTGATAGCTCAGGTGAGAGGTGCGGTGGCTTGGGGGGAGGTGGGCGGGGCACTGGGCTGCCCTGAGAGCGCTCCCACAGAGGCCCGGGCCTGCTTCAACTCTTTGGTTCTCTGCACCTCCGGAGTCTCCACCAGAGGCTGCCGATTTGTCCCTGGTTGCTTGTTGGTGTCTCCCACTAAAACGCTGAGGCCTCTGCAGAAGAACAGCCTGGCTCGTTTTCATCCCACACTACTGAGAAGGGATTAGAGGTGCTTGTGGAGTGAGCAGTGTGGAGGAGCCAGTGCACTCCCTGAAGGGAGACTGAAAGCCCTCACCACCTCTGCACACACGTTCCCCCACCCTGGGGGCCCTTCCTTCCCTCTTTTTTTTAAGACAACATAATTTTGAGTCACCAGGTAACATATAAATGCGTGACCCTTATAAAAATTTGGAACCTTGACCAAATGTCCCTTTACCACATCCTCCCCAGCTTGCCTTCTCCTCTGCTCCCCAGAATAACGTGTTCCGGGGGTGCCCTATTTAAGACCTCTTTCATGCAGCTACATATATGGAAATGAATATTTGTACCACTTGGGTATGTATTCTTACAGATATATGTGTATTTCTAAATGTATATTTACTATACAAATCTTAGGGTTGCTGGAAAAAAATTTGGAACAGAATTTCCTGTAATGTGCTTTGTTCATTCAGTTTGTTCAAGACAGATATAATGATCTGGTTCTCTCTCTTTTTTAAACTGTACAGTCTTTGCTGAAGTCTTCATCCAGCTGCTCCCCTGCAGATGAACACTTAGGTTGTGTCACCCTTAATTTGGGGCCCAGGGAGGGGGCTTTGTGGGGCACGGAATACAGAGCCTCGATTTGCTGGGCAAGTGCTCTATCACAGAGCCACCCCCTACACCCCTGGCCCTTTTTTAAAAGCTTGAGGGAGTCTCACTAAGTTGTCGAGGCAGGATTCAAACGTGTGATTCTCCTGCCTCAGCATGCCGAGTAGCTGCAGTTACAGGCCTCTGTAAGGCTGATTTGTAATTTTTTTTTTTCTCTTTACAAGCAATGGCACTACAGCATACTGCCCCACGAGCTCTTGCAGGAGGGCGCTGCTTCTCGAGGGCAGGTCCTGAGAGGCCAAAACACAGCATACAGGGCACATTCCCTGTTGCCTTTCTCTTTCCCAAATTCTCCCTCACTCACCTTCACTACCGCCACCCAGGGAAGCTTCGTGGGCCCTTCTACAGGAAGATTCAGTTGTAGTTTCTCACTCATTCCTCCATTCATCCCGTAATGTATTTAACAGACTGATGTATCCCGCTGCGTTTGGGGCACTGGGAACTCATGGAGAACCAAGGCCACCCGCTGCCTGTCCTCAGGGCCTGACCTCCAGATGGTCGCACTGCTCCAAAGGGCACTTTGTCATCTCCCTGTGATCCCTGAACATCGTAACCTACAGGTTACTTGCATCCCAGCCATGCCTTGCTCACTTCTGCCCCTCTCTGAGCTTTAGTCTCCTCTTCTAATAATGAGGATTATGTTTGCTGCATGCTTTGCCCAGTAGCTGATTCCCAAATGCCTACCATGGCCTGGGCCCTGAGGTCGTTGCTGGGAATTAGTGATGGACCGGAAAGACAAACGTCCACACCTAGAGCTGATCTTCCAGTGCAAGACCCAGGTACTGGATCTTTCAATAAGGAATTTCAGATAATGGTCATTTCTGTGAGCAATTAAGAAAAAACCCACGGTGACCTAGGTCCAAAAGGATTGTGGTGATAATTCCTGAGGCAGAGTACTAATGCTGCTGGCCACACCTTGAGAACAAGGCTCCGGCACTGATTTTCAAACTTGGCTGCATATTGTTTTGCAATGTTTTGTTTGTTTTTTATTTATTTATTTATTGTTAATGGTAATACCCAGATCCCACGCCTGAGAGCCTGATTTAATTGGTCTGGGTGTGGCCCAGGCATTTCATAAAACACTCCAGTGAAGTCTGTTGTGTGCCAAAGTTGAGAACCATTATTCTAACTGCAAAATTCCTCCAGGACAAAACTAACTTTTTATTCTTATAATTTTTATTTTAATTGTTTATTTTTAAAATTAATTTTATTGGTACATTTTAGGTATACAATATAATGACACGCCTGAGAGCCTGATTTAATTGGTCTGGGTGT
>NW_004624790.1:7509003-7765415 GCF_000247695.1 Heterocephalus glaber | reverse complement strand
TCTGCTGTTATCTGAGAAATTATTTCTGATTTCATTTTTTCCAGATCCTCTTTTGTTGTCAGTTCAGGGAGTCCAGGTGGTTGAGTATCAGATTGCTCCAACTCATTTCCCTTTGGGGTTGCTTTAGGTGATCTGGGAGTCTGGTTTTGAGACTTGTTTGAGTGTCTTCTCATTTCAACGGGTGGGCAAGGTGCTCCTGGCACCTGCACGGCTCACTTTATTCTTATATATATATTTAAATTCCTGTTCTTATTAGGCTATAGCTTACTGTCTGGCTCACAGTGGATCCTTAAAAACTATTGATGGATGGATGGATAGATGGATACATACTGAAAGGTCTTGAGGATGACAATTTCAGGTCGATATTGGCTTTGAATCCTTAGTAAAGTGTCCTTAATTTCCCCTGCCTCATTTTCCATGACTAAAAGATACAGACGATAGAAATTTCCTTGTTGGGTTGTTAACAAAACAAGAGGTAATACTTATGCCACCCTTAGCATGGTGACCCCAGTTCATAGGACCCACTAGAGAAATGTGACCTATGATCATTACTGTCCGAGGGCAAAGTGGACTTGAATTGTAACCCTGTCTTTGGGAAAGAGAGGTGGAATTTTAGGGAACTAAGAAAGTAAAGCTGAATGAAAGAAATTTTCTCTTTTAGAATGTAGATACATTTTTCAAAAGCTGAGGCTATAATCTCATTAAGTGTTTCAAGGAGAGGTGACACCATCAGAATAAGCCGGCTTCCCTCAAGACTTCCTGCACCACTCTGTCCCGAGCAGGACCAGCTTCAGTCTGGCTGGTTCCAGCCTGATGCTGGCAGACTTTGGTGCATTTTTTCTGGACCAGGTAGAGTTGCCAGAGCTCTGCCTATGTCCTGGCTTCTTGTCGCCTCTCCCAGCCACCAACTGTGGCTTTGTAGGGGCTTTCACAGCCGGAGCAACCTCCACCTGCAGGCCACAGAGAATGCACTCTGTAGCTATTGTGCAGGGCTAAGGAAGAGCAGATCCCTCCGGTGCAAACAAGGACACCCAGTACTACAAATTTCATCACTCCTTCCACGGGTGAAACACATATGTCCAAACATGTCTCCCATGTAACATGTTTCTTCTGCCGTACACTGGGACCACATGTACTGCCACTTGCTCATTAATTTTTCTTTACAACAACCCCCTTAGTCAGGTATGGGGGCACAAGCCTGTAGTCTCAGTACTCTGGGGGGCTGTGGTAGGAAGATCTGAAGTTCAAGTCCAGCCTGGACAAGTTAGCCACTTAGTGAGACCCTGTTTCAAACTTTTAAAAACACAAAAAGAACTGGGGATATACAGTGGGGCCTTTGGTTCACAAACAAAAGCATTTGGCAAAATTTTGGTTTTGTTTGAAAACTCTGCATCAGGTAACAAACATGACCACAGCCATCTTTCCCACACAAACACAGATGAGACCATCTTTTCCAAAATCGTGAAACAAATTAATCTTGTGAACCAAGGTACCACTGTAGCTCAGTGCAGAAGCCCTAGGTTCAACCCCTCAATACTACACACACACACACACACACACACACACCCCTCAACCTCATGGAAATAAATTTAAGGGATAACTTAAACTAGTTCCAGGAAAATTATGCCTTTGATAACTTGTTTTGATTCTAATGTGCTTTACTAAGCTTGCAATAATTTTGATAGAAAAGCCTGTATTTATGAACCCTCCAAAACTACTAGACTGCCTTGTTTCTTTCCGTCCTCAGCAACACCCCATGGTTGGCAAATGACCTATTCACTGTCACACAACCACTCCACAGCAGTCAGAACTGGAGCCCACCCACGCTTCTAGTCTCCTAGAATAGTGCTCTTCTAGCATTGCTGTCCCTGCCAGAGGAGCAACTTCAAGCCCCACACCGAGGAGATGAGCAGTTTATAGACACACACCTTTCATGGCAAAGACCAGCAGCCTCAGGACATGGTGCTGGCACTAGACGTGGCCTCGCTCCCTGTGGGATCCTTAGGAGTTGATCCCTGGGCTCCAATTAGGCAACATACCAGCATTGCTGCTTTCACAATCATTAGCTCCTTAATCTCCCCATTGAGAGGTGGAAAAAGCGTGCTGTCAGAATGAGCACACAGCTTTGAACAGGGGCCCCAAGACAATGGAAAGTTAATTATAGCTCCTGTGCACGGTGTGGTTACCACATGGCAGCTACCTGCCTCCTCTGCAGGTATGATCTGTTGCCCCATTTTTCCGATGAGGAATCTGAGGCCCAGAGAAAGAAAAGATAGGCACATAGCTATAGTGCAACAGAGATGGGGTTTGAATTTGATCCTGACCACTTAGGCCTACCTGGTTTCTTTAAAAAGAACATTAAATAAACAAATCATGAGATTTGGATTATGGATTTTGGCCAGTATTTGTTGAATCCATGAATGAATGAACGAACAAACTGTGTGTTCTCGGATAAGTTGCTTTACACTATCACAAATACACAAAATCACATATATGTGTGTGCGCACACAAGCCTACGGTTGTAGTTTCCTTACATTAGAACTGGATCTTATGTTCTGGTCATTTATACAGGTTGAGCACCTCTAATCCAGAAATCCAAAGTCTGAAAAGCTCCAAACTCAGAAACATTTTTTTTTTGGTACCAGGGATCAAACTCAGGACCTTGTGCTTGCGAGGCAGGCGCTGGCACCACTGAGCTAGATCCCTGGCCCCCCAAACTCAGAAACTTTTTGAGCCCCTTTTTGATGCCTCCAAGTGGTAAATTCTACACCATAAATCTTTGCTTCATGCACAGAATCATTAAATATATTGTATAAATAAGTCACTGTCAGGCTATGTGTAGAAAGGTGTGTATGAAATGGCTGGGTCCCACGCTGGTAAGGTTTGGATTCTGAGTGTCTCCACGAGTCAGTGAGTTAAAGACATGGTCACCAGTGAGGCACTGTTAGGAGGGGCTATGGATGTTTAGGAGATAGGGCCTTATGGGAGTTCCGGAAGTCATGGGGCATCCCTTGAAGGGGATCGTGTGGCCCTCCCTCTTCCCCTCTGCTTCCTGCCTCATGAGGTGAGCAGCTGGCTCCTCCACACACTTCGACCATGAAGTGTTCCCTTGCCAGAGGCTGAAAGCCATGAGGCTGCTCCTTCTTGGACTGGAAACTCCGAAACCGTAAGCCAAAATAAAACTTTTCTCTTTATAAGTTAACTGCATTGGGTATTTGGTTATAATGATGGAAAGCTGGCATATCCCCAAGATATCTTAGTATATATGTTTCAAAGTCTGAAAAACTCCAAAATCCAAAACACATGTGGTCCCATGTATTTCAGATAAGAGATGTTCTAGTTATGTTACCTTCTTAGCCTCAATATATATTTGAGTTTGTGACTTCTGGAATGGAGATTTATTTTTATGAACATGGAATTGCAATAGCTGTCAGTGACTTGGAGATCTGTATTAGCCCATAGTGCAGACCTGGGGAGCGTCTGAGACTTGTAGAATCAGAGTCCGTGTTTTGGCAAAATCTCCAGGTGAATCCAGGTGCTTTGGTCTACACCACCTGCTTTCTTCCTCTGCACTTCACTATGATTGTAATTCAGCACTCATTTATATGTGATGATGTGTTTGCCCCTGTCTCCCCCAGCAGACAAACAGGAGGCTTCACCAGGGCAGGGACTCTGGCTGCCTCACTGTTGTAACCCAGTCCCCAGAACATGCCTGGCCTAGGTGGGCAGCAAACAGAAAAGCTCATCCCAGAGGTTCAGCCATCTGCTTAGCTAATCCTTCTGCCCTTGCTCATACGGTGCTAGGGAAGAAGAGGAGACTTAAATTCAGAAGTAAGTAGAGGAGCCTCTTTGCCTGTACCCACTTAAGAGCTAGCTGCCCCATTTTTTGTGGCAGCCAGATTCCCCATGACGTGATGGGGAAGTGAAAATAAACAGACTTGACCCTGCTGGATGATGGCACTGGGGCTATGTTCAGCCTTGGCAAAGTGGCTCTATATTGTATTCCTCTGTAGACCTCAGCCTCATGGCTTACATGTAGTGTGAGTCCATTGTGACAAGATCAGTGGCATTGACAAGGTTCATGTCCACCCACCAGTGTCAAAGGGCACCAAGCATCGTGTCTCCATGCTTGGGGCTCCCTGAAGAATGGCCTCAAGGGCTCATCATCTCTGTCTCTTGTGCTGATGGTCCGTGTTGAAGATGGGGCTCCAGATTGCAGGTATTGCTTATCTGCCCTACCCCAGGCCAGGGTCCCATGGAGGGACTCATCAGCATCACCTCCCTGCCCTCTGACACACTTGTGCAGTGGTTATGGTGCATCCAGAGCACCATCCCTGTGCAGTGGTGCTGCCAAGGCTGTAACAAGGTCATTGCCAAGCTGAATAGGATACATGGCCTCCTGTATCTCTACCTCATGCGTCTGTCCAGGCTGTGACCTGCAGTCTGGAAAAACCTATTGAATCCTATGACCATAAAACCATAAGAAAGGGGTGCAGTGGGCACCTGGACAGTCACTGAAAGGCATCCTCGGCTTCACTGAGGACTAGGCTGTCCACCATGACTATAGTGGTGATTTGCAATCTCTACCTGCTGTACTGAAGCCAGCACTGTCTGCAGTGACCACTTCATCAAGCCCACTTTCTGGTAGATTTTTGGCTATGACAAATGACCTGAGCCATTGGTGCTCAGGACCTCCAAGGACAGCAAAGCCCTGGACAACAAAGCTCAGGGGAAAAGAGAGGCTCTTGGCTCCACATCTGTACAGCCCCAGTGCCAGCTCTGGGCCCAGCACCTAGAACCCCGGCCTTGACAAAGTCTCACCCCAGGCCCCTGAGGAGGAAAGGACCTAGTGAGCTCCCTGAGCACATCTCTCAGGGTCATCAGTGGAGTCTCCAGCATCCTAACCAGGGGAAAGGAAAGGAGAGAGGGAAAGAAGGAGAAAGGAGGCTGTTCCATGTATAACACACACATTTTCCAGCTTCTCAAGTCCCCCAGCTGTCTTGGGATGAAAAAGTTAAATGTGATACAGTAGAAAACAGGCAAAAGTCTGTTTTTCAAAAATCATGCAGTCTGCAAAAGGGAAACCGCTGCATGCTCAAGAATGAATGCCTGTTCCACCCTGCGGGCTTCCTGGCCGGGATGGGAAGGGGTGTGTGTGATGGGAGTGCTGAGCGATGGGGAGGGAGGCAGGTGAGGAAGGGAGGCCAGGTGAGGCAGACATGCAAACGCACCGCCGGGGAGACAAAGAGAAGGTGCTTGCCACTTACAGAATGCTGAGTTAATGTGACCCCATAGGAATGTTTTCCCGTAGATTCAGATTTTTGTGAATATTTACATATTTATTAAAGAAAAACATTCCAAATGTTTAATTCAGTAATTCATGTATTGCCAAACACACATGTCGCAAGCTTTCACCAATAATGAGACTTCGGTGCTTCAGAATGAGGCAGTTGCTTCTCTGGCCCTAAGGGAGCAAAAGAAAGGGATGATGGGATCCTGCCTGGGGCTGTCTTCGACATTAGCCCACAGCTATTCTAATCTTCCTCAGTCTTTCATTGTGATATGTAAAAAATGGGTGTTCAGAAAATAATGGAAACAAAGTCTTTGCAAACAGGGAGGGGCGGAGGGGCTGAAGGGAGGGCAGGGGAAGGGGGGGAAAATAAGAACCAGGAGAGATCATGTAAAGGTGCAAATTCCCAATGATGAATGTCATTATATTGTGTACCTAAAATGTACCAATAAAATTAATTTCAAAAAAAGAAATAGGTGTTCACAGCATCCCTCGACAATACACCCACAGCTCATTCTCATATCTATAACTGAAACAAAGGTTGCACACAGTGTTTTGTTACTATTGACAGTACGTGCTGATATTTCATAAGATAAAACAGATAATTCTTGGCGGGGGGGGGGGGGGCATGTCCTTAATCCTGGCATTCTGGGAGGCTGAGGCAGGAGGATCACAAATCTGAGCCCAGCCTGGGCAACTTAGTGATTCAGTGAGACCCTGTCTCAAAATTAAAAATAAAAAACGGGCCAAAGGTATAGTTCAGTGTGAAACCCCTCGGCTCCATCTCCAGTACACCTCCCTTAAAAAAAAGACGATTCTCTGCTTTTGACCTGTAGTTGTAACTCCATAAATGAATTTTTAGACCACCTTCACCTCCACCATCCATTGAGTGGTTCAGGACTCCACAGAATTTGACTCAGCTGGGGGACAGGTAAAAATATAGGTATGGACTCTGGACTCACACAGCCCTGGGGTTCGAGTCCTGGCTCCCTTGCTGTTGGACTTGACTAAGGTGCCCAGCCTTTAGAGCCCAGCTTCTCCATCTGCTGCCCGCCTTGTGACCCCCTCGTGAGGACTGAATGAGGTCACACCTCTAAGTCACTAACCCAGGGCCTGGCACATAGTCAGCTCCGGGCTGGGGGCGGGGGGCTCACTGCTGTTATGACCATGACTGTCCTTGTCCACCCTTTGTTGTGGTTGAGACAGATCCAGTGCTGAACCACCTGGGTTCAGGTCACACATCTGCCCCTTACGACCTGTGTGGCCCTGGGTGAGTTACTTGAACTCTGGGGCTCCTGCTTCCTCTGAGGACATGAATAGAGTGGTTATGGGGATGAAAAGAATTAATCCACATGAAGTATTTAGAGGGGAGCTTGGCACACAACAAGCACCAGGTAAATAATGGAAACCATCATCATCATCACCATCATCACCATGTGTCTTGTTTAATCCTCACGAATGCTTGTGAGATCAGGATTTTCACCACCTTTGCTCAGAGAACACTGAGGCCTGAGATCTAGGCAGCCTGCAAAATCTTAGAGCTGGGAAGGGAGGAGCTGGAAAGGAAAGGCAGCCAACTGAGTCTCCACTCAGGCTGGGAGAGGCACAGCACTAGGGGGTCGGGGAGTGAGAGCTGGCAGGCAGGTGTGCACACTGTACCTGTCAGTGGGCACAGCATCTGGATTTGTCCAGACTCTACAGTGAGGACATAGAGTTGGTTATTTGAAGAAGATGGAGCACAGAAGTATTCCCCAGTGAACTGGACACTGTTAAATCAGCCTCTGCTTGTTCCTCTCACTTCTCACCACCCCCTGCATCTTGTCTCCCACACTGGTTGGACCCCTCAGGAGCCCAGGCCTCATCCTCCACCCTAGGTGGAGCCCAGGAGATGACCCGACATGTGCTTTCCCTTGAAGGGCTGGAGCCAGCCCCACCTGAAGTCCATGAACTGGCAGAGGGGAGGGAGGAGCAGGAAAGAGACATCATTGGAACAGCAGAAGTGGATGGTGAATGTGCAGAGCCATTCTGGCGCTGGTTTGGGGACAGAGAAGGCAGTGGTTCTATCCAGGAGTGGATGTGGCACTTGCTTGGGCCAGGCCCTGGCTGTGCTGCTATGTAGTCTGTGATCTGGCTTGAGCACATCCTTTGTGTCTCTTTGGCCTCAGTTTCTCCATCCGGCAATGCATAGGGGCATGGATTCTGTTCTGATCTTTGAAGTGCTACAGATTCTTAATATGCCGCCCTTCATTGAGTTCCCAGAGTTTAAGGGCACCCAGAAAGAGTTCTGACCCAGGTAAACTTCTGTGTGGAGAAAGCCCCTGGAGCAGCTCTCTGAGGCCCTCCCCACTTAAGCTGCTGTCTGAAGTTACAGTTTCTGCAGAACACTGCCTCACTGGCTAAGCTCTTCACGTTTTCCCTTTGTTCCCCCTCCCCTGCAGGTGTCACCAGATCGGTTCCTCTGAGTGTGCCCCAGCTCTTTGCAAGGTGAGTGCCCCTACCCTGTCCCCTGCTCATGCTCTGCCTTTCCCTCCTGTGAAGGTGGAGGTGGAGAGAGGGCTGGGGTCGGAGTCTCACTGCTGGCCCACAGCAGAGACCCTCACACACGTGAGTCCACCTGCTGGCCTTCATCTCACCGTTGGGAAGGCAACAGTCGAGCTACCTGTCCCGTAAAATGAGTGGAAACATGGAAAAGCTGCCTAGAATGTGGCTGGAGCACTGTTCTTAGAGTCTTGGCTATTGTTTTCTTTTTTCTTCTCTTTGTTCATTTTTTCATTTTTTCCTTCCTTTCCTTGACTCATTCTCAGTCCTTTCCTTCTATCTCCTCTGCCCTTCACTCTCCCTTTGCTCCTTTGTTTTCCCCTTTCCCTCTCTCCTCTTTCTCTCCAGGTTTCTCCCTCCCTCCCTGCCTCCTGCTCTCTCCCTCCCTTTTCCTGCTGTTCTAGCCCCAGTTCACCCAGCACTCCTGGGTACCACATCCTGTGCTGAGCCTTGGGGCACAGGGATAAGGGAGACTCAGCCTCTGCCCTGGGATGGTGGGGAGACAGCGCTCCAGAATGTGTGCAGTGGGAGCCCAGTGCTACCCGGGGCTCACCAGGGAGCCCTCTGTGTGCCACCCCCTGCCATGCCACCTTCAGGGCAGATGAGGCACTCCTTGGCATCTGTGACTCTTCCTGTCTGCCTGCGGTGGAGGAGCTGCATTTGCTCCGGCAGCCTCAGATGTTTGGGGGCTGGGGGACAGCAACCCACCGAGGACTGTGAGATGCCCCTGACTCTTTTAAAGGCCTTGGGGTTAGAGAGCGCCATCATCCTTTCTCTGGCTTTTAACTTTCAACCCTGTTTAATCTGAGTCGCTTAACTTGGTTTTGATGGGAAGCAGGAGTTGAACATCTCGGATTTCTACCTTCTGCTTCTCTTCTGAGGCAGGGTGTGACTCAGGAACATTTTCAAGTACAATTCTCCGAGCAGCAGGAAGTCCTGGGCACCCTGCAGAGCCAGGATATTGACTGATGAAACACCCTCCAGGATTGGTCCTGGCATCCCCAGCCCAAATGAGATTCATATGCATTTTGGAACAAGTTCCCCAAATAATCCTTTATCACAGCAGTAGAGTCAGAAAGAAAGCAGGGCGTGCAGACATGTGGTTATAATTCCATAAACTTTTGGTTCACCTTACACCTGTCATGAGGCTTCATATCCAGGCAAGCCTACCATGTTTAATATCTAGAAAAAATATCTGGAGCCAAACAGGTTTTAACTACAGTGATGTAATATAACCAAAATGGACTCAGACTGAGATTTGGGGATCTCATCAATGTTTACCAGCCCTTACACATCAGTTGGAGTAATGAGATTGTCCCTGCTGCGGTGTCCAGCAAAGGCCACAAAGTGGAGGGAGTAAAGGTGTGGCCAGAGTCCACAGGCTACAACAACTGTGTGCTTTGGGTATGTTATTTAGTCCCTGTCTGCCTATTTTCTCATCTGCAAAGTGGGCATAAAGATATAAACCACCTCCATGGGTTACCAGAGTTGTGAGGTTTAAATGATCCAGTCCACATAACATAATAATTCGGACAGTGCCTGGCACAAGATAGGCATGAAAATTGCTAGCTGTTTTTATTACTAAGTGAAGTAACAGTAGGGGCTGTTGCAGCCGGAGAGTGACATTCAGTCTGGAGGTGGTTGCTACTCAAGGCCAGCTGATAGCACCATAGAACAGGCTTGCAGAAATACTTTCCAAGAGTAGAGGGGAAAATGCAATGGGGGGGGGGCGGGCGGTGTACACAGCCTCCTGGTTTTAAAATACTAGCAACAAATCCAAATTAGGAAGAAAAATAAACACACTGCTCAAAGAAATTATGTCTGTGGATCCATGGACTGAATGGCCCATTCCCCTCCCCACCCCTTTGTGTTGGAATAACTCACTCTGACTGTATCTGTTGGGGTGTGTAGGGCTGGGTGAATCCCTGTCCTATTAGTGAGAAGTAGCAAAGCTGCAAGGTCACAAGCATGGGCTCTGGAGTTGGACTCCAGAGCTTAAATTCTAGATTTACTTCTTTCTAGCTCTGACTTCAGGTCTCTTGAGCTTTGATCTACATCTCTAAAATGGGAATTATAAAAACTTTCACCCAGAGAGTTCGGAAGAGGCTCCAATGAGATATATGCACATATCAGGGTTATTTGACCAAATTCCCAGCATAGCAGCCATTATATTAGAAATGTCTTAGTGAATATCCGCTGAAAGCCTGCCCCTACATGGAAACTATTGTTCAGCTTGGAACACAGAATCCAGCTGTGATCATTGGGTAAAAGCAACTCAAGCTGATGTCAGTCTATAAGGACTTTTTGGAACAATCTGGGATAACTTACAATATAAATGAAAATGGGAAAATCAGGCCTTGAGGGAAGACCAAGAGTACCCCAGCTTCTGGAATCCAGGTGACAGGAAGGAACTGAAAGACAGTCTCTTCACAGTGTGACTTCCGGAATAAATTGTTCAGCCTAGGATTTAAATCCCCAGGACAGAGCCTGATCGATGATACTGCTTCACGTGCCCACCCCTTGGCTAAGAGCAAAACATCTTGACTGACAGCCCTGTTAAAGCTGGGAAGGTGTCTAAATTAGGATGGGCAGTCAGGGTGGGACAGGTTCTGCTGCAGTAACCAATAAATCTTGAAGTCCTGGTGGCAGCACACAGTGGAGGTTTCTGTTATTCACAGGAGTAACACAGGACTGGGTCAAACTACAGGGCGCCTCTCCTCCAAAAGCTGATTCAGAACTGTGGTGCTCCCTGTTATGACTTTGCCATTGCAGACTTTCCCTCACTTTTGCTACCAAAAGAGGAGAGAGAACAGGAGCATTGCAGGGGATGTTTTCATTGGCCACACCTGAGTGTGGCTTACATGTCTACCCTCACTCCATTGGGTGGAATCCTGACAGATGGTCCAGTCTGAATGCAAGGGAGACAGAAAACAATCTTCCAGGTTCCCAGGAATAGAAAAATGGAATGAGATTTGATGAGCACGGAAGTTGCCTCTGCCCTGGAAAGATTGAACACCCAAGGGAAAATGGCAGTGTTGACACCAAGATGCAGGGGAAGGGATGCTGGGTGCTGGACTAAGATTTCATCTTCTCTCCTTGCACACAGACCTTGCCCACGCATCCTGCCCAGCCCACCTTCTGCAACCATGGCAGCCTATGGCCAGACGCAGTACAGCGCGGGGATCCAGCAGGCCACTCCCTACACAGCTTACCCGCCTCCAGCACAAGCCTATGGGATCCCTTCGTACAGTGAGTACCAGACAAGCCCTTGCTTTCCTCATGGAGTCCCCAACATTATGGTCTTCATCCTGTCCTATTGCTCATTTAAATTCAGAATGATAAATGCAGCCTAGCTAATTTTGGATTGACACAATAAATACGGTTTATTGAGGATTTTACAACGAGGCCTAGAGAAGAGACACAATAAATACAGTTCAAATTCTAGATTATGTCAAAGGCTCTTCTTTGTTTGCAAGAGTTAGGAACCTAAACCAAGCTAGTTTAGGGAAAATATGGATTTAATGATTCACATTCTGGTTTATTTGGGGGTACAGTTAACATCAGCTATGGCTGAACCCAGATACTCAAAGGACATCATCGGGGATGTGTCTCACTCACTTTCCTCTAAGTTGACTTTACTGCCATAGAAGTTGTCCCCATATAACAGCAAAAGTGATGCCTGTAAACTTTGCATCCTTTCATCTCACGGAAAGACAGTTCATCTTTGCCAGTACTTTCAGCAGAATCCCGTATTGGCCCTCTTTGGCCCAACTTGGATCATTTGGCAGTGCTTAGAGCAAGACAAGGAGATGAGGTGAGGGAAATAAGCAGGCTGAAGCAGATGGATTATGTATGTGGGAAGGTGGTTCTCTCAAAAGAAAATCCAGAGATGGTATAGGATGAGAAGGGGAAATGGAAGCTGGAGAGGCAAAAAATACAGACCTCTTAACCTTGACTGTCAGCACATTACTGGTAAGAACTGAAGATGTCATGAACCTGGCTCATCTACTAATCTGCTTCTGCCTCTGGTCTTTATTCATACCATTTATTCCCTCCTCTCTTAATTGATACATTAACCAAAGCTTCTTAGTAGTAAGTGACAAAACCCTGACATTAATCAGTTTAAGGAAACAAGGGAGCTTATTGTCTACATAGCTGAAACATTTTAGAACAGCAGCTTCAGGAAGAGTTGGATCCCCGGCACTTAAGTGATACCAGGAATCGGTTTGTTTCCCACTGTGATAGCAAAGAGAGACCTAGCACTTCTGGGCTGCAGCTCCCCACAACAGGGAATCTTTCCCGTCCAGGACTTCTGCTCTGGCCAAGAATTTCTCTGACTCGGATCCCTGACCCAGATACAACAGCGGAGAATATAGGCTGCTCCAGATGGCCACATTTGGCTGATGCCACCATGCAGCCCGAACAGCTGATCTGAACGTGACGGGGTGGGCCCAGGAGAAGGAAGGGCAGGTGGAACCCCTGCAGTGTGCTAATGGCTCTCCAGTCCAACCGAACCCCAGGTCCAGGGGAGAGAACATAGAGTTGGTGGGCAGCAGGCCTGCCTTCCATGCTCAGCTGCCCTGGCGTCTCTGGGCCTCGTTGTAAAATCCTCAGTTGTAAAATCAATGTTCATCTCCTCTTCTCAGCTGACTGGTGTTGCTTCACCATGGAGATTGAACCTGGTGTTGCTTTTCCTTTTCTTCTGTCCCACCTTTGCCCTGTCATTCATTCCTCGTCCATCCATTCACTCATTCAGCCTTGGGTTATGTGTGTACAGTGTGGTCCGTAAGGAAGATGGGCCCTGTCTCCATGGTGCTTGCAGTCTAGGCCAGAGGCTGAGGACACAGGGTGAGGGGTGATGTGATCTTTGTATTGTTTTAGCCTCTTAAATATACTTGACTTTTTAAAAATTAATTGCCAATTTTTAAATGACAAATGTTTATGTAGCAGTTCACACCTCCATTGTCTTTAAACAGGGGATTGGGCAGCCCACAGTTTGGTGTCAAGAGTGTGTCGCCCTGAGAAGGGCTGTTCCCATGAAGTCTCATTGGCCACAGTCCCACCCAGCCCATGTTACTGCCTTGGACTCTCTGCCTATCTCAGGAACACATTCGAGCGGCAAACCCTGGCCTTGAGGAAGAAAAACATTAATCAAACTTGTGAATTTTTGTATTTCAAACTGTGAAGCATGATATGAAGGAAGACGAGAAGCTCCTGATAGAAAAGAGAATAAGAATGATTTATTTTAGGTTCCAGGGCCAGGGAACCTTTAAATTAGCAGCTAATTCAGCTGCCTGGTGCAGTATCCAGGCAGAAGGCAGCCATGGCTGGAGCATGAGGCAGATGTGTGGGCCAGGTGAGCAGAGCCCCAGAGGCCCCTAAAAGACTAGGGGTGTATTCCAAGTGGGACAGGCACCTTTGGCAAGCTTGTGAGCAGAGGGTGGCCTCTGTGGTTCGGGGAGTACAGATGGCAACACTGTACGGGAGGGGAGCAAGAGGGGAAACAGTAAGACGCATAGGGAAACTGAGGAAGCCTGGAGGGGGTGCCAGAGGCCTGGGCAAGGCTGTGGTGGGGAACAGATAGCAGCAGAAAGAGTCAAGACCCCTTCCGGAGGTGGGAATGACAGGTTCTGTCGGTGCATCAGGTCTGGCATTAACAACAGTCACTGCCGTTGACTTCTTGTCCCTCACTTTGCTTTAAGTCCATTCATTCCTCTAATCCTCACCTCAACTGTACAAGGAAGGTCACAGCATTAGCCTCCCTTGAAGAATAACGAAACAGGCTCAGAGAGGGCGAATAGCTCACCCAAGGTCACCCAGCTGATTGGTGGCAGAGGGGGAATTAAAGCCAGGCAGCCTGGCCCCGGGCTTGAGGAGCCCCCAACCGCTGAGCCCCACTGCCCAGACATGCGTTCCCTAAATCCTGGGGGGGATTACCTGTGACAGACCTGGGCCAACAGGTGTGAGCATCTTGTCTGCTCTCGCTCCCTCCCATGCTGGAAGACTTGTGACAATCACACAAAGTTGCCCCGCCTGGCTGACAGCCAGGAACAATGCGGCCATATTATTTTTCACATAAGTGAGAAAACGAGCCCTGTTCCCAGACAAAACACGGCATCAGATGGAAATTAATTTGGTTCAAAGTTATTTCACTGTCTCGGTTACTTTCAAAGAGTCTCTTTCCAGACAATACAGGGTACATGGTCTGGAGTCCGGGTACTGGAGATGAGGACCTGGGCCAGCGACCTCACCTCCTGGGCCTGAGTTTCCTCACTCATGAAATGCAAGTAATCCTAAATCTGGCTTCCTGTGCTTATGGTGAGGGTTCAATAGAGTCATCTATGTCAGAGATTGTCTGGCCTTTTCTGTAAAAGTTTCCACCTTGGGGGCCATATGGTCTCCATCACAGCTATTCAGCTTTGCCCTTGCATTATGAAACCAGCTAGGCAATATGTTCCAATAAAACTTTATTTATTCAAACAGGCAAGGCGCAGATTTGGCTGTGGCTCCCACCCACAGGAAGTACTCAGCGAACAGCAGCCATGTGGGCAGAAGTGGGCAGCCACACACACCCAGAATGGCCATGTCACTGAATACTGACAGGGGCTGAGAAGCTGCTTCCCTTTGCACATGCCCATGGCCAAGCAAGCAGTGTTTGCTCGTTGTCTGGGCAAACCTTGCTGAATCTTGTCAAGCAGTTTTTTCATTGCTCCTTAGCAAATCGCACTACTTACAGTTGTTTAAATAGCTGCAGAGAAATAACATAATTGAGCAAACTGGAGACAGCAGTGTCAGGAGTATTGGGTATTCTTTTTCTCTATTTATTATACAATATTTAAAACATCTAGAAAAAATAAAGAGTACTACTACAAATTCCCACACCCGAACCATCCAACTTAAAAAAGGGAGGTATATCTGCAAGATACTCTCTGAATTTGAGGTTTATCATTCCCCTGCATTTCACATGAAATAGGAGCCAGCAACTTTGTCTATATAGAACCAGATAGCAAATGTTTCTGTCTTTGTAGACTATCCAGTCTCTCACACACTGGACTCTACTGGTATGGGTGAAAGCAGGCATAGATAGCACATGCATGAGTGGGTGTGTCCTGTTTCAGTAAATCTTTGTTTATAAAAGCAGGCAGCAGATCACATTAGCCTATAGACAATAGTTTGCTGATGCCTGATATAAATATTTTAAACATGCTTTAAACTTTATACATATGCAATGTATCATTTAGTATCCATTCCTTTGCAGTTTGCTTTTTGCACCCAGCCTTATGCCAGTAAAATTTGTAACTACTCATACATGTAGCTGCAGTTCATCCATTCTCACTATTTCACAGTATTCCCTCAGTTGATTGCAGCATAATTCATTTATCCATTCTCTCTCAGATGGTCATTTAGGATCTGGGAGTTTTGTTTGTTTCTCATTTCACAGGATGCTGGAGTCAACACCTTTGTACATTCTCAGGTTGAAAACCTAAGAGTGGAATTTCTGGGTCCTGGAGTACATGCAAACTTCCATTTCCTGGTTAACAGTTTCCTTGTGTCTAGTATGTAACAAGCCCCTGCTTAAAACATAGTAAATTTTTTTTTTTTTTTTTGGTACCGGGGATCGAACTCAGGTCCTTGTGCTTGCGCAGCAGGCGGCGAAACCACTGAACTAAATCCCCGGTCCTAAAACATAGTAATTAAAGGTAGTGTTAAACGTAGTACATTAAAAGCAACAATGATTTCTTCTTTTTCGTAGTGCTGAGTAGCCCTCCTGCAGGTTTCCCCTTCTCTCTCATACAGCTGTGTCCAGCTGGCAGGTCAGCTGAGCCTGGCCCTTGGCAGCAGCATGGACTTCTTAGAGCAAATGGGCCCCACTCTCCAGGAGGGTGAAGGTGGAGCTGCAGAGCTTCCTGTGCCTGCTCTCCGGAGCTTCACCCCCTCAGCCACTTCCACCAGTGCCAGCAAGTCGAAGGCCAGCCCAGCCTCTGGGGCTGTGGGAAGAAATTTGGCGTTGGTGAGAGAAGCTGCAAAATATTGCAGCCATGGTTTTCACCCTCCCACCCTCCCTGTATATGAGTGCTTTTTTATTTTTTTATTTTTTTGGTACTGGGGATTGAACTTGGGACATTGCACTTGCAAGGCAGGCACCAGAACCACTGAGCTAAATCCCCTGCCCTGAGTGCTTTTCTATTTTATTAGCATACATTAATTGGACATATTAATGGAGTTCCATGTGATATTTCAATAGTGATACAGTGTGCACTGAGCAAACCCAGCCACCCTTTATTTGCTATCCCCACTCTAGCGATCACTATTCTACATTCTGGCTGACTGGTTTTGGCTTTCACATGTGAGAGAGAACATGGGGTATTTTTCTTATTTCTCTTAACATCACGTCTCCCAGCTCCAGCTACTTTGCTGCAAATGAGAGGATTTCTTAGGTGGCTGAGTAATTGAGTAATACTCTATATATATATATATATACCACATTTTCTTTACCCAGTCATTTGTTTGTTGATGGGCACCCAGGCTGTTTCTGCACCATAGCTATTTCTGTGCATCTCTGAATTTCTGAGTGAAGCAGAAGTCTGCCAGAACAGAACTCCAATCTGTTGGCATCTAATGGTGGAGGAGGAAATCCATGGACCAGAAGTCAGTACTCCAGGCACATCTGGACTTTCCCCATGTACCTCAGAAGCCTTTCACACCTGCCTGCCGTTCAGGAAAGCTATGCAAAGGCAGGACTTTGCTTCCAAATGGTTCCTGGGGGTGGGGAGCCAGGCCCTCCTCCTTCTTCCCTCTACTCCCCCTTGGCTTGAGTGCTTGAAGTAACCAGCACCTGCGAGGACACAAAGAAAGACAGCAAGACTGAGAAGCAAAGAGCTTGGTAATGAGGTGGGAGGGGAGAGCTGGAGCCGGGGCTGATGTGTCATTTCTTGCTGTTACCTGCACAGTGGTCTCTGGATTGCTGGAGGTGTGTACACAAATTGTCTTTAAAAGAATTTTGTGTTATGCATTTATTTTAATTGCATATGTCTTGGTCATTATTGCTCAAGGCCAGCAAATAATTTTTAGATGGAGTGCTTTTTTCAAAAGTACCTGCAGTGTCTCATGGTCCTAGGACATGGTAAAGCCAGGCAGGTGGGTGCAGCAGTGGGAGAGGGGAAGACTGCTCCATGTAGTCTGCTTATTTTCTGCAGCTCCTCCCACAAGAATGTGAGCTCCAAGCAGTGCTGTAAATCTGTGCCGTTGGCCACTGACAAGAATCTGTGTCTTTGGCCTGTTGCAGGTGGAACATGAATGAATGGATGAATGGATGAATGCCTGATGGGTCACTGTTGTTGGCACTCTCTGAAAGGCACACTGTCACTGACTGCAGTGATCCCATGAGCCAAAGCCAGAGGCACCAAGCATCTGATGGAGGCTCTGTTGTCATTGCATCAGAAATGCTGGGGGAGTGGGAGGTCTGTGACTAGTGCCTCCCCACCCCTCAAATTGCTAGGTTGCCTCTGAACTCAGTTACTAGGACCAGTGCTTCTCATCTGCTATGGAGGACAGATTTTTGGTTTCTGTTTTTTAATTTTCATTCCATCATAGACTGATACTTTAGTAAAATAAAATAAAATGAATTTCAGATGCATACAAAATACAAGTCTAGAGATGGCCATGGATATTACAGCACTATCAAGTTGCTGCAAGACTTTCCAAATGCTTTTGTCTCACTGTCTGTCCTTTCCCATGATGAACTTGTCACTGACTTATAGGACAAAGCCCTTCCTGTCCCCTTTCCACAATCATCTCTATTACCTTTCTCCTACATTAGAATTTTATGGTCCAAACACTGCCGAAAACCAAAGGAGAGGTGAAAAACTTTATTGTCTTTCATATTTATTCATTCACCAGATATTTGGAGGGCTCCTACAACCTGGCAGGGAGCTATATCACAGAGGATAAGACAGATGCAGCCCCTGCCCTCCTGCAGCTCTCAACCTGAGAAGGAAATGGGTGTCGGACAAATGGGCTGTGGCGAGTGGTATGAAGGAGGAGAGCCGAGTGCCATGGAGCCAGCTGGCTTAGGTGGCAGCAGACCTTTCTGGAGCAACTTTAGGCTGAGAAACAGAGGCTATGAAGGCGTTAGCCTGATAATGAAGAGGGAATGTGCATTTCAGGCAGAGGGGATGATATGTGCAAAGGCCCTGAGTCTAAAGATATTCTTCTAGTTTGTCTGTATTTGAAATGAGAAATAAAACATACCCTTGATGCAGCAATTACACTGCTCATACTCAACTGTAACGTTCCCAGGGCGGGTGTGTCGTTCTGTTTTGGGTTGTAGAATCAACCCAGAGCTTATCATCAGGAGACTGGGTGAATATACAATGATATTCCAAACTTTGGATTTCCTTCCAGCCACTAAAACTAATGAGAGTCTAAGCACATGGCATGAAGGAAAGGAGATCAGGGGAGCGCAGAGAAAACTGAGTAAGGTTGGAAAGCTGGGCAGTGCCCCGTAGGGCCTTGGATGGAATCACAAGAGTTCACATTTACTGCAGGTGCACAGGAAACACTGTACCAGGTGCATCATTGACCATTCCCAGAGCACTGAGAAAAGAAGGTGTCATATAAATACTGCCTGTGACTGTTGTCATTACTGTTACTGGAGTCTTGCACCCTCTCACATCCACTATTGGGAAGCACCATGATTAGGACTTTTGACTTTACATCTGTATGCCAGTTGCAAGAACCCAGTCCAGTGAACTGGCTTTCTGAACCTCAGGTTCTACACCTTTAATAAGAAGAAAATAACATTGCCTGTGCTGTGGATTTGCCACAAGGATGAAAAGGATGTGTGTGTGTGTGTTCAAGTGCCTTGTCCAGAGCTGTATCTGTTTATCCTTTTCTCTCCTTTAATTTCTCAATTACCCTGTATGTTGTAAGGAAGCAGACGTCCAAGCAGCGCTTGCAGGAGAAACTCTCCAGGTCACCAAGGAGTCCAGCAAAGCATTCAGGACTCCAGCCCAGATGTCCTGTCTCAAAATCCATCTTGTGTTTTATGGGGGTGATTGGATGAGAAGGGAAACCTCATTATCCCCAGAACTAGAAAATATTCTGTAAAAAAATAAAATTTAAACAGCTAGGCATGGTAGCACATGCCTGTTATCCTAGTTACTTGGAAGCTGATGCAAAAGGATCACAAGTTCAAGATCAGCCTGGGAAACTTAGTGATACCCTGTCTCAAAATAGAAAAAAAAGAAGGAAAGACTGGAGCTGTACCTCAGCACTCCCTGGGTTTAATCTCCAATACTGCAAAAAGAAAAAAAATTAAGCAGCAGCAAGATACCATTTTATACTTAGGAGACAAAGAAATCAATGATTTGATACAGGCTGTGGGGAAGCAGGCACATACTAAGTGAAACACCATTTAGCAACAATTATGAAAATTTAAGATTCTCTTGCTCCTAGACTTAGCAATTGCATCCAACTATTGGAAATTTACCTGGAAAATATACTTGTCCATGAACACAATTTTTTTTTTTTGGTACTGAGGATCTTTTGGTATCCGGACCTTTTGCTTGTGAGGCAGGCAGAGGCACCACTGAGCTAAATCCCTGGCCTCATGAACACAAAAATGTGAATGTAATGACTACAAACTAAGGTGCAGCAACTAGGCATTATGTACAGATGTATACACATAGATATATCTGTATCTCTGTATATGCATATATAGTCATATATATGAAATACCGTCCAGCTATAAATACAAAATAAGAAAGAACTTCAGATCTGATGAAGAATGATCATTATTACATATTGTGAAGAAATAAAAGTAAAAAGAGGAAGCTGCAGAACAGTATAGATTAGCCCCATTTATTTTTTAACAGAAGGAATATATATGTAAACATACACATTCAGCATACATAAGCCTGTATGCATAGAACCTTTGTGCAGGTGAACACAAGAAGCTGGTAATAGTGGTTGCCTATGGAAGGGAAAGTTGGGTTTGGGATCAGAGGTGGATAAATACACTTTTCTTTATATCTTTGTGCTGTTTGAATTTGCTACCATGTAAAAAATGATACATCAGACTCTCTCCCTCAATACACTCCTAGCCAGTTGCTCGTGGAATTTTGTACCTGTGCATTGCATAAGCACAGCAGAGTTGGACTGCGCAGAAGGCAGTTTTATGACTATGGATATAAGTAAGGTCTTGGATAACCAGCACCCTCTGGCCATGAGATGAGCAAACAATGCAACTTACCGTTACACGGTGTTATCTTTGCAGAAGAAAGATGGTTAATTTAACACCTTCACTCTGAACCCAGTGGACATTATTCAAGCCACTCAGTGGACCAAGGAGCTACAAACTCCTGCACCCACAGAGCCAGGCAGGTAGTGTGATGCTTCCTGCCTGCACAGAGCAAAGTCCCCTCAGCCTGTCTTCCCCTTCCCACTTTTCATAGTGTCCTAGAATGTTAACATTTTTTAATTTAAATTTTTCCAAAATGTACCACAGTAAAGAAGATAGCATAGCAACCCCAGATTCAATGTTCCAGAGACAGTATGGAAGCCATGAGTGACACAGGAAACATACAAACTGGGGAACCTGAAGGGCAGCCTATGGTCACAGGGGCACACAAATCTGGTGTTTCTGGACCATCCTGTTGTCACGAGAAGCCATAAGTCCATAACTTTTAGAGAAATCTTATGACTTTTAAACAAAAGCAACTAACTCAGATTTTCCTTTTTAAAAGATACAGGGCAAGCAAAATATATCTGTAGACAACTTCGGCTCTCAAGCACCTCCTGGTTTGGAAGCTGCGAACATCATGTATTGTTGTGACTCAGTAGCTCTTCAGGGAGTGACAGGGAAGCATCCTAATCATGTTTCATTGGTGCTTCTTTCTCCTCTTTCCAAGGCATCAAGACAGAAGACAGCTTGAACCATTCCCCCAGCCAGAGCGGGTTCCTCAGCTATGGCTCGAGCTTCAGCACCGCGCCCACTGGACAGAGCCCATACACCTACCAGATGCACGGTCAGTTTGGCACCTGGCTCCAAGGCACCTCCTGAATTGGATGTCCATTCATTAATTCCCTGGCTTAGCAGATTTCCTGAGCACCTACTATGTGCCAGGCTCTATTTCAAGCAGTGGAGTTACAATGGTAGATAAAATAGATAAATGACCTGCCCTCATGGCAGTCCCATGGCAACAGGGAAAGACTGATGATAAACAAGTCAATAGATGAACAGGGTAATTTCAGAAAGGGATGAGTCTAACAAAGCAGTTCCCATGGCATTTGGATTGAGAGGAATGAGCTGTTCAGACCTGAGATGTGTGACTTCAGATTGAGAAGGCTCTTTGAAGAGGTGACATTGGACAGAGACCCAAAGAGTGAGGTGGAGCCAGCCAGGCTCAGCCCTGGGGCAGAACATGACAGGCAGGGGGGCCAACAGTGCAGAGGCTGCGTGGTGGGACAGGTCTCAATGTACCTGTGAGAGGCACAGAGGAGGGGCCCTGGAGAGGGCCGAGGGAGGGAGTCAGTTTATATTTTAAGTGCAATGGCACTGAAGAAATGCAGAGGAGTGCTGGGTGGCAGGTAAAGAGCTTCCTGAGAAGAAAGGATTCCAGCACACATGTGCTAAGGAAGCGGCTTGCTGTGCTTGCCTGCGCCTGCTTTTATCATCCAGGGACCCCTTCTCTGCTCCTAAGTGCCTCGGAAGCCTTTGGAGTCGATGCAAGGATCCGGGGGCTGGTGGCAGTAGCTTGAGTGTTTTCCTCTCCATGCAAGTTGGGGGGAATGGCCATCAAGGGTCTGAGAAGTACAATGCAGGAATGAAAGGGTAATAACGAGGTGGTGGCTCTTAAGTGACTGCACTTTTCATGGAAGAAACTCATGGACAGTATTGTCACTCATTCTTACTTTAATTTTTTATTAAGGACACCAAGTGACCTTAGGGGTGTGGAAAGGAAGGGATGATGAGCGCTCACACCAGCTCTTGGGAAAATGTCCTCGAAAAAGTCCACATTAGAGTTTCCCAGTGACATCGTGGCTAACATCCTAATGCTCACTAGTGCTAGATCCTGTTGCTCGGGTTCTCTTGTACAATCCGTGTGTTGGTGCTGTTGTTATTCCTGTTTTACAGAAGAGGAAACTGAGGCAGGGGCAAAATGACTGGCTTGCCCCGTGTCAGGACAAGGAGTTTAGATTTTGTCCTAAGTGCAGTGGGAAATGGCCCACGTCAGGCCTCTCAGGAGTGTGGTGGGATCCTGAACCCCCGCCTCACCCCAAAGCCTTGATACACTTGACTGTGATATCTCCTGGCTCCTCTGCCTCTTCTGTCACCTCAGTGTCCCTGCCAGTGGTTTTCTGAGTCCCACTGGAGGGGAAAAGCTGCACCAATGCATCTTTGAGGAGGGAGTAAACAGCAGTGCCAGTCCCAACCGCAGACTTGTGAGGACATGGACTGGAACTCCCTTTGCGTCAGTCTCAAGCCAGCTTCTTTCTGCTCTTCCAATAGAAACTTCACGCACTGCCTCAGGGTCAAGGCTGCAGAGGTGGAACAGCAAGTGCACCCTGCCCCATCCGGGCGCACCTGCCGGTGTGCATTAATGCCTGGGTTGCAGGGTGCCTCCTTTCCTTCAACCCCTCATTCATTCTGTATTACTGAGTGCCAGCTTTGTGCCTGGACCCTTTGGGGCACCAGGGACACAGCAGTCAGCAGAGGCAATTCCCTCAAGGAGAGAGGAACAGTAATCCATTAACAAACAATGACAAATTTTGAAAAAGCCTGTGAGGGTCAAAGCCAAAGTGTCCTGAGGATCAGAGGATCAGAGCAGGAGTGGGATTAGCATTACTCAGGTAGGGAGGGACCTGAGTAGTGAAGAGGAGGCAGCCAAGTGAGGAGCTGGAGACTGCAGTCCAGGAGACAGAACCGAAAGAGCAAAGGTCCTGGGGTAGGAACAGGACCAAAAAGAAGACTCTCAAATCTGGAGTGCAGTGAGTGAGGGGAGATGAGGTTGGAAAGTGAAGCAGGAACCATCCTTGGACCAGGATGTGCGTGGTGATGTGATTTCTTCTCCAGTCCTTACAGCAACCACGTGAGGTGAGCACCATCCACCCTGCTTTCCAGCTAATGAAAGTGAGGCTCAGAGAGCATCAGGGCTGGGATTCAGACTCCAGTTTCCAGAAGCCCAGGACCTGTGTTGCCTCCTCTGAGTGCTGACATTTACTGGGTCCTTCAGGACTCTGGGTGCTGTCCTAAGCAGAAACTGTGCCCTCAATCCCTACAGGAGCACTGTGCCAGGTTCTGTTGTCACCAGTGTCTCACAGGGAGAGGAACTGTCCCAGGTCACAGGGCCACAGCAGTGGCATGGGACTAAAGCCAGGCAGTGTCCCTCTGGAGCCCTGGTTCACTGCCCTCACACGGTCCTGCCCCTCCACACTCCTGCAGACCCATCTAGAAGGTGATTCTCAGGGGTGACCCTGACCCAGGACCCCACCTCCACCCCAACCCCGCCAGCCTCTCACAAATCCAAACCCCTCTCGCGCTCTGTTCCCACGTCATTTCCTTACTGTCCTCAAGACCCCGGGCCAGAAGGCTCCGCAGCAGCTGGGCTTCGTCCCATTAACTGCCTGATGTTAATGGCCGTGAACTGCTCTTGAGACAGGCCAGGCATTTTGTGAGCCTGCCGCACTCCTCCTTTTCAAACACAAACACAGGCGCTCACACACCACGTCCATGTGCTTCCTATTAGCTTTTTTTTCCCCTCTGAGTTGTTCCAGAGGAGAAATAAACTCTTGAACCACTCAGAGCGTTTTGGAGGGAAGATGTTGGCGGGATTTGGCTTTGCAGAGAAGGAAGGGAAGGAGGAGAGACTAACGTGGGCTGAGACAGGCTGAAGTTGCAGGCTTCCTGGTCCCTCATGAGAGGCTGGGATGAATCCTTTTCCTTTCTAATAATTAAAATCATAATCTCATACGTTCAAAAAGAGCCCAAGTAGAACCCACCCCACCATCTTACAAATGGGTCAATTGAGGTACTGACACAGAGTGCAAGCCCTTCCAGAAACTCCTGCGGAGCCATTGCCCTCTGAGGCCCTGGTTTAAGATCTGCATCCACTTGGATAACTCTGCCCCTCCACCCAACATACAAAAAACATAAAAGGCAAAACCCACAGGACTCATTCAGCCTTTCTGTGATTATTTCTTTTGCTCTTTTTTTTTAAAGTTCACACCAAGGTTTTTATAGCTAAAATGAGTTTCTTATGGATTTGATTTCTTTTGTTTGTTTCTTTTTGGCTTCCCTTGATAAAACGCTGCTATTTGCAGAAATCACCACAAGATTAGAAAGAACAAACATCTCAAGAGAGTGTAATCAGACCACTGGTACCAGAGGCGCTGAAGAGCCCTGGACCTGGGCTGTGTCCCCCACACCCAGTGGCTGACAAGGGGACAGGTCCACACACTGGAAACTCCTCGGTTTCCTCACTGTGACGCCAGCCTTACAGCAAGAGAGATGACTTCCTGGGGCTGTTAGGGGCACTAAATGGAGTGATTTGTTCACATCTTTTGAGGGCTTTAGAGGCTGAGCTTTCTCTCCATTATTTCTACTATTTCTACAACATGGTGGTTCAAAGTCATGAAAAGCAGGAACTCAGAAGTCAGGCTGAGTTAACATCCCATTTCTGCTGTGTGACCTTGAAGTTTCACATCAGTACCTCCATTTCATCTCCTGTAAAACAGGGATGCTAATAGTGCCAACCTCATGGGGTGCTATGATAATTAAACACATCGATGTATGTGAAGTATTTAAAGCAGCTCATGGCACAAGACAAGTGCTCTACAAATGCTCTCATCCTAAGCGCAGCTGTGATGGGCCATGTTCTTTCCAAGCTCGCTTCTGTTCCCTGAGCAGTCAGTTTCAGTAAGTGGTCACAGTCGGAGGAGAAGGAATACTAATTAGAGAGGGCTGATTCATCTGCATCAGCATCGACCCCTCTCTGGCATCCTCTGTGCTGGAGGGGAACTTTAGAATGGTAGGAGTCATCTGCAGAAGAAATTCCAAAGACCAAAGAGCGTTAATACCGAAGCTCAGAACCCACCACCAAACATTCAGGAGCAGCATGGACCATGGGACTCGAGGATGTGTAAAAAAACTGAAAGTTCATAGAAGGTTTGTAGCCAGGGACCTCAGCCCAGTATCTCCAAGACTGGTTGCTGTTGGATTCATTTTTTAAATCTCCATATAGAGATTTAAATCGAGCACCATCTCTGGCACCAATAAGCTGTGTGACATTGGACAAGTCTCTAAACTCTCCTGACCTGTATCCACGGCTCTCATGCTAACGAGTGCTCCAGGAACATGGGAACACAGAAAGGGGCTGAGGAAGCTTGTGGTCAAATACCTTTGGAAATGGTGGGAGCCTCAAGGCTACGTGAGAACCCTTCAGGGCATCTGAAGGATGGTGGAGGTGTAACTCCCCAAGGGTGGGGTTCAGTGCGCCTTCCTCCCAGGGAGATCTGATGAGGAACCCCCTCTCCAGACTCTGGATCTGTGCTCCCCAAGAAGTCCTGGGTTAGATGATGTTTTAGTTCCCTTTCTGTGTTAAAATACCAAAATTCTTTGATCCCCTACTTGTTGTTTTTACAAAGAACATATATTCTTTTTTATTTGTTTCAATTAATTTATTTTTTACCAAGATATAATTTGCATGCCATAAACTTGACCCTTTTGAAGTATTCAATTCAGTGGTTTTCAATGTATGCATTAAACCATCCAACCATTACTTCTAACTCCCGAACATTCTCGTCACCCCAAAAGAAACTCCATACTTATTAGCAATCACTCCCTGTTCCGATCCCTCCCATACATTCCTTTGATCATACAAGAAAAGACCCATTAAAAGTTATTTCTCACCAGGGATTTAGCTCAGTGGTTCTGCCGCCTGCCTTGCAAATGCAAGGTCCCAAGTTCGATCCCTGGTACCAAAAAAAAAAAAAGTTATTTCTGTTTCACATTAATCTTGGGAGCAGGTTATGCATTTACCTGGTCTAAACATCTATAGGGCCGGAGATTTAGCTCAGTCGTTCCACAGCCTGCCTCGAAAGAGCAAGGTCCTGAGTTCAATCCTCAGTGCCAAAAAAAAAAAAAATCTATAGAAAGCTTTCTCTCATGTTGGTCCTACATCTACCCAGTTCCTAAGCACTTGTCACAGGTTCTGGGCACCCATCTAGAATTTCTTTCTGAGTATATAAGGGGAAGATAAGCAGTCTGTTATAATCACCTCTTACCATGATAGCAGTTAGTTCACAGGGGATTCATAAGTAAGGAATGGCACTGGGATAACTCCAAAGTGACATTAGTTCTTTGCATTTCACAGAACCCAGGACCCCATGTGCACAAGGTCTCCAGCTTGCATTTCTTTTATCACGGGTTTTTGGGGTTTTTTTATTATGATGATGTGCCATGGTGCAGTTTTCGTTGTGATTCTTGTGTTCTGGGTTCATTGGGTTTCTTAGGTCTGTGGGTTTGACTTTGCATCAATTTGGAAATGTTTCGGCCAGTTCTTCACATCACCGTTCTGCTTTGCAGCCCCTCCCTTCCTCCTCTCCACATTGGTGTTTTCTTCAGCAGTGTCCAGTCTGCTCTTCAGTACCCCCAAGGCCTTTCCCTCCCTCAGCAGTTTTCATTCCAGGAGTTTGGGCCATTTCTTTGTATCCTCCGTGTCTCTCTTTCCATGTCCAATCCTTCCCTCGGCTCTTGGACAGAACACAGTTGTGGCGTACGTCCTCCTATCCTTGTCTGCTCTGCCATTCATTAATTTCCACTGATTTTTCTCCTCATTCGAGGTCATACTTTCCTGTTTCTTTGCAGCCTGATCATTTTTGTTGAATGTCACACATAAATTTTACCTTGTCAGAAACTGGGTGTTTGTACATATTCCTATAAATCTTTCCAAGCTTTGTTCTGGGATCCAGCTAGGTTGCTTAGAAACAGTTTGGTTTTTGTCAAGTCTTGCTTTAAGCTTTATCACTTGGGATTGGTGCCGTATTTAGTCCAGAGCAGAGTTTCCCTACTACTGAGGCAAATCCTTCTGAGAATTGTACATGCCCTGTGATAGGTGGGTTTTCCACTCCAGCTGAGGGGAGCAGGAAACTCTTCCCAGCTCTGTCATGTGCTCTGAGGGTTGCTACTTCTAATGCTTTTAAGTGGTTCTCTCCCAGCCTCTGGATTCTCTTTCAGTCCTGGCCTCAACCCCTGCTGGGGGTGGGGGGGAAACAGGTCTCAGGACAAACTGTCTGCAAGCCTCTGGCACTCTCCCAGCCAGCACAGCCCTTTCACTTGGAGAATCTGCCTGTGAATCTTGATCACTGTGACCTCCCTGCCCTTGCAGCTCCATCTCCCCAGTGCAGGAAGTCCCTAGGGCTCTCCTGAGTCCCCTCCCTGGAGACTCTGCTGGGTGATCACGAGTTCACCAATTATTTCCCCCTGAAAGGGATCACTGTCATTCATGCCCAGTGCCCACTGTCCTGGGAACCTTGTTTTCAAACTCTGTCACCTGGGAGGCTAAATCCAGTCTCTTGTGGTGGCCAGCAGTGGAAACCCTACCACAATGGTTTATTTATATTTTTCCCAGTGCATATGGTAACAGCAGCTGAAAGCAAAATACTTAAGCCAGGTGAACACAGAGAGCCTCAAGAGTGAGTTCTGTTCCTGCTGCCCCTTCCTGCTTCCCTTCCTCGAGGACTGATTTTACAGTTCTTGCCCAACATTGTGCATTTTGCTCTTGTTTCGATAACAAGCACCTCTTGTCTTGACAGCCCCTTCTGCCAAGATACCTTCACCTCCTTTTGAAAGCAAGTCCTCTATTTAATAGAGCACTTTTCTGGATGTCATTGATTTACTATTATTTTTACTAGGATTTGTTAATGCATCTGTTAGTGCTCTGGTACAAAGCTTTGTTGCTTCTGAGCAGCCTTCCCCAACCTGACTTTTTCCTTTAAGCTGTATTACTTCAGTGTAGTTTTTCACCACTCATGGCCCTTAAGGAAGAATTGTCACATTATGTCTCCTAGATCAGGTGTTCCCAACCCTCCAGGCCATAGATCAGTACCTTGACCTGTTAGCAGCCTCTTAGCCAGGCTGCACACAGGAAATGAGAGACAGGCCAGCTAGCAGTCTCATCTGTACTTCAGCTACTCCCCATGGCTCACATCACAGCCCAAGCTCCACCACCATCAGATCAGTGCAAGCATTGGATTCTCACAGGAACACAAACCCTTCTGTGACTGCTCATGTGAGGATCTAGGTTGCACACTCCTTATGAGAATCTAAGTAATAATAATAGGAATAAAGTGTACAATGTAATAATAATAAATGTAATGTGCTTGAATCATCCTGAAGCCATTCCCTCCACACAACTTCCATGAAAAGATTGTTTTCCACAAAACTAGTCCTCAGTGCCAGAAACGTTGGGGACCACTGTCCTAGATGAGGTGCAGAAGCACTGGTATCTGTTCCTGTCATCAGAGATAGCTCCTATGTGCAATTCTGTACTTGCTTTCTTCATTTAGCTGTGTGTCTTGGCAATCTTTTTAAGTTCATAGCTAGAAAGGCTATCCTCATTCTTTTTTCATAGATGCCTATTTTTCCACTGAATGATGTGCTGTGAAAGATGTGAGCAGTTTCTGATTGGAGGCTATGTGGCTTGTTTCTAGTCTTTTACTATTACCACCAACACAACTATGATAAACTTGATGTGTGATTTATTTGTACAACTATAGCTGAATGGCAAGTATCCAGAAGTGTGATTCTGAGTCTAAACCCAGTAGACCTCTCCAGGTTACCCTCTGTAAGGGTTCTGCCAATTTGAACTCCCATCCTAGTGTCTGAGAGTCCTGAAAGATGTGTCTGCCTACTCAGGATTACTGAACTACTAGAGTTGTAACCAACCTGATTCATGAAAAACTGAATCTCGGGGTAGCACTGATTTGCAAGGCTTGTCTTACAAGTGAGGTTGAGCATTGTTTCAGATCTTTGGCCAATTTGTGTTTCCTTTTCTGTCAATTAGGTTTTATTTTTAAAATATACAAAATAAGAGTCATACAGTAGTAGGCAGAGCAATATGTAAAAGCACCATAAAGCTTCAGTCATCAGACCAGTGACCTTCTAGTGTGAATAGACTGGTTAGCCGATGGGAGAAACATAACAGACCAAAGAGGAATTGAGAACATGGGGAAGATAGCAACTAACGTCACTGGGAAAGACGGGCCATTCAGTGATGAAAATTGAACATCTGCTTAACCATCTAGGGGGAAAAAACTCTATCCCGGGCCAGGGATTTAGCTCAGTGGTTTCGCCGCCTACTGCGCAAGCGCAAGGACCTGAGTTCAATCCCTGGTACCAAAAAAAAGAACACAAAAACTCTATCCCTATTACTGTGCACCAGAAAAAAAAATCAAAATGGACCCACAATTTAAATGTCAAAAGGAAACCCATGAAAGTACTAGAGTGAAAATGAGCAAAAATTTTATAACCCTGGAGGAGAAAGATCTTTTCTAACCATGACTTAGAAATCCAAAATCTGTAAACAAAAAGATGGACAAATTAATTGTGGAATTTAGAGTGGACATGGCAAAGGGCACCAGAAGCAAAAGTGAAGTTAAATCCACAAAAACAAAACAAACGACAAACTGGAAAGAAATATTTACATTCCAAATCAAAACAAACGTTACTCTTTCTTAAATGATCCTACAGTGCTATGGGTTGAACCTGCTCTGGAATGTGGTTCTTCTAAACGGGAGTTTCAAACTCAGATAGTACAGAGGTCACGAAGGCAAGATAAGAGACATGAGCCAGGTATGGTATTACAGCAGATGGCAGGGTCTGTGGCAAACCGAGGTCACACCCCAACCAAAGCTGCTGGTGCAGAGTTGCTTGGCTTCAACCCACTGCTGCCAAAGTAGTGAGTCCCACACAGACCAAACCCTTCTATTTTTTTTTCCAGATAGTCCTGAAACTATGTTTTTATGTGAAAGTTGCTTATTCTTTATCAATACTGGCAACTGATTTCAGCACAATTATTGAAATCCTTTGTGAAGCAGATACGCACTTACAGGGCTGCTCTTCGTGTCTCCAATTTGCAACCTGGTTCTGTATTTCCTTAACCAAACCATGGGGCCTGAGATCAGAAATGGAAGAAGCAAACTACAAGCCATGTGATGATTGGGAGCCAGGCAGATAGCCCTTTGGGATGTTTCATTGGAGAACCTGAGTGGCAGCATGGTTAGAGCCCAGGCAGGGTCCGGGGCCCCTACTGGGGAAGCAGAGTCGTTTCCCTGTTTCTTCGTGACAGCAGCACTTTCTGGTGCCCTGGCCCCAGCCAGTTCTGAGCAGACAAAGGCTGCCTGACCCCATGGTGTCAATCCAGACAGGAGCCAGGCTTGGCATCTGTGGACTGCTGGACTGAGGTCGGGTTTCCTGATGTGAATCAGCATCTACACCTGATGAGGAGGGTGCGGTTCTCCACACATGTCGCTCTTGCCTCGTGCCACGCCTCCATGTGGGGGTCACCTTCAAGTGTGCTGGCAGGCTCTCTGCCCTCTGCTTGAGCCAGAGTCTTCCGCATTCAGGATGCAGGGAGGTCAAATGGATGGTCTTTGCACTGGTTATATAACAAACTTGATTTGGTCACCTTTCTCCAGAAGCCACTAGGAAGGACAGGTGAAAACAGCCAGGGAGATCACGTCGGTCTGGGGAGCAGGAGGGCACTTGCTTAGCAGCAATTCACCCCAGCAACACTGCCCTGCGGAACTTTCCGGGATAATGGCACGTTCCCTATCTGGACAGTTCCGTCCAGTGGCCACTGGACACGGGGCTGTTGAGCACTTCACATGTGACTGAGGAATTGGAGCTTTGCCCTTGTTTAATTTCAGAGTTAAAAGCCAATCTTTAACCTAGCTGATGCTGAGGTGGGTGGGAGGCAACTGCTAGGTGTTATGGACTGAACTGTGTCTCCCCAGAGCACGTCTCTCTCACCCCCAATGTGAGGGTATTTGGAGAAGGACCTTTGGGAAGTAATTGGGTTCTTGAGGTTGGGGCCCTCGGGATGGGATTGGGGTCCTTACGAGAAGAGGGAGAGCTAGTTGTCCTTGATCCCAATCTCCAAGCACCCACACGGTAGAGAGGCCACATTAGGACACAGTGAGAAAGCAGCCACCTACAGGCAGGAAGAGGTCCTCACTGGAACCTCAACCCTGGCCACCTCCACCTCCAGAACCATGGGAAATACACCTCTGCTGTGTGAGCCCGCTGCCTGCAGTGTCCGGGACAGCAGCCCAGGCTGGTGAGATGTGCAAAGGGAGAGGCAGAAGAGCCGAGCGCCTGGCATGGGCTTTGTTGCTGCCCTGAAGACAGCTTGCTCCTTCCCTTCTTGCTGCATGATAAATAAGACAAACAAGGGAAATGCATAGGAGATGGTGCTGAGTTGGGAGAGAGCTAAAGGAAAGGAGGTGTTGGGGATTGTGGTGAAGGAGGGAGCCATGTGGCCATCTAGGGGGAGAGCAGCCCAGGCCGCAGATGATTAAGGACATCAGCCAGCCAGTAAAGCTGGAAGGAGGGAGCAAGCTCGAGCTTCTTAGTGGGGGCTTGTTGGCTCCACAGACTGTGTTGTTTCCTGCCCTGAGCACTCTGGGCTGAGGGAACAGTGAGGGTCTGAGGAGGGCGTGATGTGACACGTCTTGGCCAAAGCAGGGTCCCTCTGGCTGCAGTGCAGGATTAGGCTGGAGGGGCACGATCAGAAGCAAGGGAGCTACTGCAAGGGTCCAGGCAACAGATGGCAGAGCCTGGGCTGGGGTGACAGAGGAGGTGGAGAGAAGTGATCAGATTCTGCAGACCTTTTGGGTGTGACACTAACAGGAACTGCCAAGGGAACAAATGAGATTAAGAAGTGTACGAAGGGTGGGGAGGGAGGTGGCTAGAGCAAGGCGGAGGGCACCATTGGCCAGCTCCTGGTCCGTGCCCGTGCCCAGGGGAGGGGCTTCCACTTCCAGCCCAGCCTCTGCCAAACTCATGATCCTCCTGCTGCAGCCTCCCAGAGTGCTGGGGTTACAGGCATGCGCACCACACCCGGTTTAGAGCAAACATCCTAGGAAGTCTCTTCACAATCCAGAGATTTAATTCACAGGGTAATGTAACCTGTGAGTGCATATTTTTAGAAGTTAAACAAAATGCTCTTGCTGTAAAATAGAAAAGGAAAGTACTTTGTAAAGCACATGTTTGCACATGCATCTGACCCTGCATGGATGCACCAGACAACTTGATAAAGGGGTCAGAGGCACCATGGAAAGAAGCTCAGAAGTGTGACCGCAGCCTGGCTCATGGCAACACACGTCATGTGCACTGTGCCCATCAGTGATGTGACTCTTCATTAGGGGAGGTGACTTCGAAAAGCCTGATATGTGTTGGTGTCACCTGGAATATCGCCTTGGGGTAGTAATAGCTCCAGGGTCATGGGGGACAGGCTCACAGAACAAAGGCACTTGAATAACATGCTTTATAAAATCAATTTAAAACTAGTTGAGCTGGGAGTGGTGGTGGGTGCCTGTATTCCAGCTGCTTGGGAGGCTGAAGCAGGAGGATTACAAGTAAGCTCACTGTATCTGAAAACACACCTGTCGTGTTTGTGTGGGAAGTGGTTCTGCGACAGTGGCAGGCAGACTTGGGCTGTACAGGAAGCAGAACCAGATGTTCCAGATGTGAGGACTGCAGGTCTCTGTTTCACCTGCTTGTGCCTGAGTCCTTGTAGCTTGAGAGCAGCCACCTCCAGTACATAAATGAACACCATGGCTGTCCTCCAGCAGTGTCATTATGAAAGCAGTGTGCCTTGGATCTGGCAGGGCCCTGTGTTCTAGGATCCTGTGATCAGAACCAGGTCTTCACCTGCGTGAGGATCTGGCAGGACATTTGAAAGTCAGGTGGGACCTGGGAACAGCCTTTATGGTAGAACATTAAGCAACCCACCACCTTCCTATTGAATTCTACCAGTGTCCCCAATAAAAGTGGCCCCACAAATTTCCAAGGACCTCCTCAGGGTACTGAAGCCCCCCATCACTGGTGTACAGGGTGGCAGCTACAGGCATGAGAACAGATGGCTGTGGTGAAGGGAAGGCCTTCCCTTGTTCACTCCAAAAACATTCACAAGTGCAGGTTCTGTTGCAGGCAGCACACAATGGGTGGGCCACGCAGCCCGGAGCTGACCATCGAGCCTGGAATTCTCGTCCCAGAGCCAGCATACAGAAGGGTATTCGTCTACTCCCCTGTGTCACAGGGGACTAGAAACTGGGTGGCTTGAATGACAGAACTCCATTTTCCCACTGTTCTAGAGAGTCTCACAGCCCCAGGTCAAGGGACTGGCAGATCCCACTGCGCTGAAGGCCTCCTCCTGCCACACTCTGGGGTTGCGCGGCCTTGTCCCTGAGTGTGCCCGGAGACAGCTGGCTGGCGTCTCTTCCTTTTCTTGTAAGCACACAGTTATGACATGATGACTCCATGCCCTCACGTGAACTTGCTCTCCTCCCTGCAGGCCCTGTCGCCAATGTGGCCACACTGGGGTCACAGTATCAACAATGAATTTGGGGGACACAATCCTGTGCTTAACAGCCAGTGAGCAAGGAAGGGAGCAAATGGCCAGTGACATCCGCTGTGACGGCACCGTGAGGAACATGAATGGGGACGCGTAGCAAAGGGACTGGAAAGGAAGGCAGGGTCTCCACAGAGGTAGAGCCAGCCATGGGCCAGGAGTGTTTCCAGTAGACAGAGCCCCTGTAGCTGGGGAAAGGGGACAGGCTGAGGGTGAGGTTGGAGGGTGGGTGAGGCCAGGCCTCAAAGAGAACCATGGGCATGTGGAGGCCTCAGACTTTTGTCTGGGAAACACCAGGAAGCCATTGGGGTTTTGAAACAGAGAAGGTGATGTGTGGTGAGCAGATGACAAGGGAGGATCCCAGGAGAGAGCCCTCCCTCACACCAGCTCCTGTCAGTACTCCCAGGACCTAGGGGCCCACTCAGCAAAATCTAGAATCAGCCTCCTCATCCATCCACCCTAAGGAACAAAGGCCAAAAGCAGGACTTGGGCACTGTTGCCCTCCTCTCCTGTGTTGTCATTTTTATTTCTGATGTTTCAATGAAATAAGAACCGAGCCCACACGAAGGTCTGCACCTGCAAACCTCATTGAAAAGGTGGCAGAATAAACCTCTCTCCTCCCCCTTAATTAACAGGAGGGGAGAGGAATGAGAAAAAGAAAAAAACAAGGAACCAATTTTTTCTTTAAATCCTGTAGACACCCAGAATAGAAGGTGAGTCCTGCAGATGAAAGGGGAGAGCAGCCTGCACCAACCCCGCCTCTGTTCAGGAGTTGAAAGGGATAATTAAGGGGTGGCAGCCAGAGAGGGGGATATAGCCTCAGGCAGGGAGCTGTTTATTGGAACAGACAGACAGACAGACACTTCAGCTCCACCCAGAGAGAAGCCAGGCTCTGGGATGCATAGTTTGCCCTTCAAGCAAATTAGACTCAATCTGCTCCTAAAAGCTCAGGTAGGGAAGGAGCCCAGAGCCCTGACCCATCTGCCCTTGAGACCCATGTCTCTCCCTGTGCCAGGAAACCTGCAGAGAGTGGCCACCTCTCAAAGCCTTGCTTCCTGTCAGACGCTTCCTGTGACCCGCCAGGCAGCCTGATTCTGCAGACTCAGTCCACCTGCCTTTTTATACTGCTGTGCATTTATTTTCAGTCACAGAAGTAATATCAGTGTGTGTGTTTCATGCATTTACGTATGTGTGCATTGTCTTTCCCACTAGTAGAAAGCACAGGTGTTTTATAAACATTCATGGCATGCATTTTGTTTTATGGATTGGCTTTTTATATTTCCCACTAAATTACATATCTTGGAGGTCTTTCAGAGTCAGTTCAGAGGCACCCACCTTGGTCTCCAGAACAGCTTCCTGAAGCTGCAGAGAAAGCCAGATGTCTGGGCTTTCGTTCCAGCCTCGCCACTCACTGGCCGTAGACTTTAGGCAGATGATGTCTCCTCGGACTCAGTGAGGCCTGTCTGTGGAATGGGCTGTTGTGGGTTGGATGAAGGTCATGCGTGCATAAGGCTTGAGACAAAACCACGGCACTTCAGCAGCATCAGCCATTGTTGTTATTGTTAGGCACACAAGGCAGTGCACATCTGTCGCTCTTTGCATGGACAACTGGGTTGTGCCTTGGATTTTACTGGGTTCCTTCCCCTCCTCTGCAGCCTGCAGGTGCTCTGTACTCTTCTGCTCCAAGATGTTGATGGCTGGGCTGAAATTTTGGTTGCTGCAGCCTTCTGCTGTCCCTCCTGCTTTGTACCAGAGCCCAACGTGTGTGTGTGTGTGTGTGTGTGTGTGTGTGTGTGTGTGTGTATGTGCACACACGTGCGCATTTGTCCTTTGTGACAACCTGGACCCCCTCCAATTTCAACTTCGGCTGCAGCCCTCACCAGACTCTACATCTCTGCTCCTCCACCCTAACTTGCAGCCTCCAAAGCTGCCGCTCAGGGCAGTAGCCCCAAGCTGGGGCGCAGGGCCCTCCCGGCCACTGCTGCCTTTGGGTACCCAACAGATGCCCGGATGCCAGGCCTTTAAATTCTCCAGGCTCCTCTGACAGAGCCCAGGATCAAAGCAGGAGCCTGAATAAAGAGATGCGCAGGCACACAGGCGGGCTGCACCTTGGGGCCTGGGCAAGGATGGTGTCCTTCTGCCCCGATTCTTAGAATGCGGCACTGAGGTTTTCTTCTCCCCTGATGGGTTCCTGCGGAGCTCACTGATCCTGCAGAGATTTGCTGTCCCATGTTAGAACTGCTGGGCAGTGCCCTGCCTAGAAGGTTGGGGCAGCTCTTAAGAGCGGCAGTGGAGCTCATCGTTTGGATTTTGCCCAGCAGGGGAGAGATTGGGCAGAACATAGCTTCTCTCTGGTACTCAGCTTTCCCTTCTGCAAGTCAGTAGCTTTCACTTTTGGGGGGGGGGGGCGGGTTGCTGGGGAGAAACCCAGAGAATTCGCACTGAGGTACATCTCCAAACCTTTTTGAATTTTTGAGATAGCATCTCCCGAAGTCATTAAGTTGCCTAGACTGGCCTTGAACTTTGGATCCTCCTGCCTCAGCCTCCCAGAGTGCTGGGTTACAGGTGTGTACCACCATGCTGGCTTCAAGTTTCTAAGTCACAGTCCACACTAAGAAATGTACTCCACAGCCTGGTACCCACCCAGCAGACTTGTGTGCACCTTTACATGTACATGTTGGGCTGCCTGACTCTCCAATATGGCTTCCTCAGCTAGAACAATGCTCCTGACCTCATCAGGTTGTTATAAACAAGAAAGGGGTTTGTATCCAGAAAATACCTGTAGTAGTGCCTGGCACATAGCATGTACTCAGCAACCATAGGCCATTGTGTTGAGGAATTCTGTGGTTGTTTTTTTGAGTTATCTATGATGTTACTGAGGACTAAGGTCCTTGGAGTATTTTTGATAACTAAGAGAAAGGGAATAGATGCCAAAAAAAAAAAGCAAGAGCAGAAACCTATGAGAAAACTCAGGATCCCAGAATTGCACTTCTAGAATGGAAGGCTGGGATACTTCTAGATCAAGGGCCAGCAAACTTTTTCTATAAAGGTCCAAACAAAAGCTATTTCAGGCTTTGCAAGGCGTATAGCGTCTATAACATCTACTTAACTCTGTCTGTGTATCGTCAGTGCTGCCGTAGGCAACACAACAAACAACATCATGTGTTCCAGTAAAACTTTATTTACAGGGCTAGGGATTTAGCTCAGTGGTTCTGGCATCTGCCTTGCAAGTTCAAGGTCCTGAGTTCGATCCCCGGTACCAAAAACAAACAACCAAAACTTTATTTACAAAGCAGGCAGCCAGCCAGCCACAGGCCAAAGTTTGCTGGCTCCTGATAGGGTTTATCTAGGTCAACCTAGGTTTGTGTGAGTGGCTGTGGCTGTCATTAGGGTTGTCCCCAACACTGAATCACACCAAATCACCCCAGAGAGGCAGGATGGTGTTTTTTGCCCTGCTTATGTGCCAGGTGTGGGGAGAGGCCACTGACAGATGCTGGCCACTGAGAGTGGAAATGACCAGTTCACCCCAGGTCAGAACATTCAAAAGCCAACACGAGCCCCTCCAACAGTGCTCAAATGGGGGGGGGGGGGTTGCTCCTTTAACTGGTGTCCCTGAGCAACTCTGGTGACAAAGCCCCCTGCAGACCCACAGTGGACATAGGGTGTGAGAGGTAAGTCAGCCTGGATTGAATTTAAGCCACAGAGACTTTGGGGATGTTCATTACCACTGCACACCATCACCTCTCCTGTCACGTGGAAGGGGAAAGTGGCAGTCAGCTCACTGCCTCATGTAGGAAGGGCACTGTCCCATCTTTTCTTCTTTGGGCTTTCTCATCTTTTTGTGCTGAGTAAAGCACAAAATCACTTTATCGAGCTAAGGCGTTCTCAACTTCATTTGAACCTTGCAGTTGTTTCTTTATGCCACAATGGGAGCCAATCCCAAGTTTAGGGTGCATGGCAGGTGATCACATTTAGCTAGGACTAAAAGCATTTGTTTTCTACACGTTTCTTATTTTTATGTATCTATTATTTGTGGCAAGTATTATTCATTCTCTTTATAGCACTGATACACAGCTCCTAAGACAAACTTATTTAAGCAAAAATAAATGATTCATACAGGTACGATGGCTTAGAACAAAGCTAAGCTTTACAAAAATGTGAGTCCATTGAAAGTTGATGTAGGGGAAATATTAAAATAACAGCACAGGTTTGATGATGTGGTCCAAGCTGAGAAGGGCAGGGAGATGTGTCCAGTGTAGACTCAGGAATGCAGTTGAGCTCTTCCCTGGCGGGCCTGGAAGTGACATGCTTGGCAGGGCCAGGAGGCAGCCTGGATTCTGCAGCTCAGAGGCTGAGCTGTGTCCCCCTGGCTGTCCCCACCAATGCTGAAAAGAACTGAGGAAGGCCGACAGAATCCCCTGTGTTTGTTGTCTTCAACTGCCACTGCAATGTCCCATAATTTGAGGGGTTGGGGGTCTGAGTTTCCTGTCTCAAAGTCCTGGAGGCTGAGTCCGAAATCCAGGTGTCCTCTGAGTGAGAGCCTGCCCCATGCCTCTCTCCTGGCTGCTGTGGTGCCAGCAATCTTTGACACTCCTGGGCTCTTGACACACCCTCCGGTCTCTGGCTCCATCATCCTCCATAGCCTCTCTGTGTCACTGCCCAGATTTCTCTCTTCTTCGGAGGACACCTGAGTACACTCTGACCTCCTCTTAACTTCGTTACATCTACGAAGACTCTGTGTTCTAATAAGGTCATATTTGCAGGTACTGGGGGTCAGGAGCTGAATCTGTCTTTCTAGAGGACACAAGTCCACCCCCAGCGTCACCCAGCCGGGGCTTCTAGCTGAACAGCAAAAGGATTGGACCCAAGAGCTGTGCTCTGTCCCTGACATGGCTGGGCTCAGCCAAAATTGAAACCACCCAAGCGGGAGAGGTCAGCGGAGGCCCTGGCGCTCAGCTGGCTTGCATTAGTCTCAGTCTAAGACTGGCAGCAGAGGCGGTCCAGACCCCAGCAAGTTCAGCAGCAGAGGCCGCCGCCAGCAAAGGTCAGGGCTCCCTCTTTGCAGTATAAATAGAACCCCCTTCCCTGCCAACCCCTCCCGAAGCCGCACAATATCTCTTTCAAAGATCTCAAAACACCGAAGCAGACCGTACCAAATTGACTTTATTGTTTTAAAACCAGCCCCTTCTGTCCTCTACCACCCGCCACCACCTCCCCTAGGGGAACAAAATTCCTAATAGAGGACTCTGCAGAGTGTGCCCCTCTGTTCTCCTCTCTCTAATGGAGTCCAGGGCCCCAGGCAGTGCTGCTTAATAGTGTGCCCTAACATTCAGATGTGCTTGGCAAATACTTAGTGATCACCAGCCTCACTGTGGTGCCAAGGAACAGATGGCCAATTTAGTGGCAAGTGCTGAGTGATCAAGGAAATGGCCCACACCCACTGGTGGCTTCCAGGGGACCTGAGCCTTTGGTCCTCCCTTCGGTGACTATAGCAAGGCATTGCCATTTGGCAGATGACAAAACTGAAGCCCCAAAGAAGGATGTCACAAAGCAGGGAGGACCAGGGCAGGTAGAAGGATAAGGCAAACAAGGCACCGGCACAGATGCCAAAGATAAGTACCAGCCAACCATGGTGATGCACACCTGTAATCTCAGGACTCTGGGAGGCTGAGGCAGGAGGATTCCAAGTTTGAGACCAGCCTGGGCATTAGCAAAGCCCTGTCTCAGAATATAAAATTTTTAAAAGGGTTGAGGATGTAGTTCATTGTGAAGGTCCTGGGTTTAATCCCCAGTATCAATGGGGGTGGGGGAACAGACTGGGAGAAAATGCCAAAAAACTCTACTGATCACAATAAATATTGTAATGCACCATTTAAAACAATCCAAGTTAATGCAGAAACTCTGATGAACAAAGGCTCGCAGGTTTCAGTGAGGACAGACTGGTGTTACTATGTGATGAGCACCATTGTTTTCAGTCAGCCCACGTCTCCAGGACACAAGGCATCGGAGCTCTGCAGAGAGGCCCAGGAGGTGCTCACAGATTTGGCATCTCGGAGCTTGACATGTGGTCATGCTTTCTGACTGCAGAGTTTCTAATAACTTTTTCCACTCGGTTCAGGTGGAAGGGCCTTCGGGTAAACGCTTAGAGGAGGGTGCACTTTGCCTTTGGCCTCAGGCTTCAGTGTGGTGAGGCTAGGCCCTGACCAGGGTTCTCCTCCTGCAGCAGACATTCTTGCCTTTTATCATTCCCTTCGGGTGGGTTCTGCACCTTGGCACCCATGACCTCCCTCGGTTCGTCTCATACCCAAGGGCGGGGTCCAGAGTGCTGCCTCTGAGCCCAGACCACCCGCTTTCCCTCCCAGCTCTGCTGTGTATTGGCCATGTGGTGCATAAGCAGCTTTGCTTTTCTGAGTCTCAGTTTCCACATCTGTAAGATGCAGGTGATAGGAGCACCTGCCTCACCACCAGGTCATTGAAACAATCAAAGTCAACATGTGTCCAATGCTGAGAACAGAGCTGGGCTAGAAGCAGCCCCATGTGCACAACTGTGCTTCTTGTTTGTTTACTTTTGGTTTTTTGAGACAAGGTTTTGCTATATAGTTCAAGTTGCCCTTGAACTCACTGAGCAAGCCAAGCCATGGTCCTCCTGCCTCAGCTCCCTGAGTGCTGGGATTACAGGTGTGCACCACCACATCTGTTTGTGCAGTACTGAGGATTAAGCCCAGGTCTTTCAAACTGAACTATACCCCCAGCCCTTTTTTAATCTTTTATTTTGAGACACAGTCTCAATAAGTTGTCCAAGCTGGCCTTGAACGTTTTATCCTCCTGCCCCAGCTTCCCAGAGTACCAAAGTTACAGGCGTGTGCCATAGCCAGCTGTGAGTGTGCTATCAACATGTGGAGTCGATGTGTGAGCTACCTAGGGATGCTGTAGCACATGGTAGTATTCCGTGCCTCAATCCAACACGAATTTGCCATCTTATAGTTCTGAATGTCAAAAGTAAGACTGGGGCCTCCCCCGGCCAAGATCAAGGTGTCAGCAGGGCAGTGCCACCTGCACCCCTTGGCTTTAACCCCTATCCCTAGAGTCACAACATTGATGAGCCCTACTTACACCAGGGTGCTTTGATTTTCTGCTGTCCTCTCCGGCCCTCTGGCCCCTTGTGACTGCCCTAGGCCTCCCTCACTCTGGGCGGCTGTCAGCACCCTTCGCTCCAGCCACAACCCGAATGCCCCCTGCCACATGCCCTAACGTGTTCCCGGGGAACAGGGATAGGGCTGCTTGTGTTGTGTGGAGTGCAGTTCTACCGCCCACACTCATCCCCCGACAAGTGCACATTCACCGACAGCACCCTGCGTGCATTAGGCTCCGGGCTGACGACAGTGGTAGATAACACCGTAGCCCTTGCAGAGCTTGCATTCTAACCAGAAGATAGATTTTCTTTTTTTAATTTAAGTAAAATGAGGGCCAGGAATTTAGCTCAGTGGTTTCACCACCTGCCTTGCAAGCGCAAGGACCTGAGTTCGATCCCTGGTACCAAAAAATTAAAAAATAAGAAAAATAAAAATTTAAGTAAAATGAATAGTGTTTCAGGTGGTGACGGACTCAGAGGAAAGCAGAGGGGCAGAGGACTGGGAAGCTGGTCGTGTAGGGCAGTGCGGGGTCAAGAAAGTAAAGGCTAACAGAGGGGAAGGGAGCCCTGCAGGGTGGTGTGGGGAAGGGCATTTCAGATCAGAAGCAGCATCTACGAAGGTGGCAGTGCATGGGGTCTGCGGAGCAGCGAGGAGACCAGTGTGGCTGCAGAGGAGAAGGCGGGGCCAGGAAAGAGCGAAGGGCCAAGGCCAGGGAAGGACCGGTGAGGACTTGGCTTTGCCTCCAAGACAGGAGCAGAGGCAGGGAGGGGCGGGATGTGTTCCCAGTACCTTCCTGGGTCTGCTGCTTCAACTAAGTGGCTTAAAAGGATGGCAGCTTATTCCCCACATTCTGGAGGCCGAGAATCTGAAAGGTAGGTGTGGGGGACCTGCCCCTGTGAAGGCTGTGGAGGAGAACCCTTGCTGTCCTCGCACTGCTGCTGGGCTAGGAGTTCTTAGCTGGTGCCTGCACCGCTCCAGTCCCTGCCTCCATCTTTGCATCACCTCCTCCTCTCTGGATCCCTGGGTCCCTGTGTGTCCTTGCCTCCCTCCTGTGAGGACACGCACGTGGATGTAGGACCCACTCTGATCCACTAAGATCTCATCTCCATCTTCACTTCGATCATATCTGGGAAGACTGTTTCCAAATAAGGTCACTTTCGAGATCCTGAGTGGACATAAATTTGGGGACACAATCCATCCCTCCGAGGGCTCTCACAGGGTCTGCGTGTGGTGAGAGTGCTCCGGGAGATAAGGGCTGGGCAAAGGGAGACAGGTGAGGAGGTGACTGTGACAGACCAGGGATGAGGAGGTCAGGGGCCAAGTGAGGCACGGAGAGGGAGCAGCAGAAGCGACCCTGCCCTGACCTGGGCTGGGGCTCCTGTGGCCCAAGGCAGGAGGCTCAAAGGTCAAGGTGTAAAAAGTGCTCCTCTGTCCACAACCACACAGGGGTCGCATGCTTACGGGGACAAAGCAGCTACTGCTCTTTGCACATGGAGGCTCTGGGGAAGATCTGGAAGAACCCTGAGAGTGTGTGTGAGTGCATATGTGTGTCATGCACACGCGCTCATTGTGTCAAGAAATGCATGACATGAAATCATGGTCTTAGCCATTTAGAAGCGTGTGGTATGATAATGTCAAGAATGTGTGCGTTTCTGTGCAGCTGGTCTCTAGAACTTTTCATCGGGTGAAACCGAAACTGTGCATTGAATGGCTGTAAGACTCCGGCTGCTCCAGCTACTCATACAAGGGAATTAGGCGGTCTTTGTCTCCAGGAAGAATTTTTTCAAGAAAATGGGGACTTCTAGAAACAAGAGAAACAAAACAAAACAAAAAAAAAACGGTGCTGGTGATTTTCTCAGGGCAGCTGTCCAGAAGAAGTCCCTGTACACAGCACAGTTCAGCCTTTGCCCTGGACAGGTGAGGCCACGCCCCGCAGCCCAACCTGCCTCTTGCCTGTTTTCACACCAACCAGGTGCTCAGAATGGTTTGTACATTTTCAGAAGATTGAGGAGATAAAAATCAGAATAATATTTTACGACATATGAAAGCGATGGGAAATTCAAATTTCAGGGCCCACAAAGTAAGTTTTATTGGCACACAGCCCTTGTTCTCATTTCCGGGGTGTTCATGGCTTGTTGCACAGGGCAAAGTCAGAACAGAGAAGCTGCGACCAGACCCGGATGGTGTAATAGGAAGTACTTTCAGTCTGCCCCTCACAGGAAGTGTCTTCCTTCCCCTGATGTACATGTACACAGATGGAAACCACATCAGCAACCTCTGCCCTGCCCTCACTGCCCACTGCAGAGCCAGCATGTTCTACCTCTTCAGCAGGGTTTCTTGTAGGCATCAAGAACATGGGCACTACCAAGAGCCAGGCCGCCTGGGCTCGAACCCTGATTTGCTAGCTGTGCACACTGGGGAGTTGTTTGGCTGTTCTGCACCCTGTCTTTTCACCTCTGAAATGGGACAATATTTCATGAGGAAATACAGAGGCGCATTGTTTAACCGTGCACCAACTATGCCCATCTGCATTTGCCTCGAGCGGCATGGAAGGCTCCTCTTCAGAGGCTCCAACAGCTCTCAACATCCCAGAGCCGCCAGCAGCTCTCCCAGCTCTCCCATCGGTCCCACAAGTAGGAGACACAGCACGGTCCAACTTGAGGTAGAGCCCTGCCTCATCTGTCTGAACGGGCCCCGGGGAAGTCCCTTCCACAGCCTGAGCCTCAGTTTCCCCACCTGTAGGACAGGGACAGTCACACCCACCCTGCAGAGCTGGCTTGAGAACTGGCAGGAACTCAGAGACGCTGGGAGTCCAAGGCCATCTCTGATTTGTCATTCCCATGGTTATTCACCCTGTCATTGTGCAGTAGAGGTCACAACCATGTGGCATCAACTGTTCCAGTAACATCCCTTCTCTAATCACAGCAGCCCAGTAGGTGGGGCTGAAACAGGAGGTTGGGCAGTTTGCTGTGAGGTCACACAGCCAGAAAGTGGTGGTGCTTTGGTCTGAGCCAGGCCTTCTGGCTGAGGGTCGGTGCTGGTATCACTCTGTTGAACTGTCACTAGGAATGGCAGTCTTGGGTGGGGGTTAAAAATCTGTAACCCCCTGAGACCACCCCCAGCTGTGTGCTCCCAGATACAGGCGTCCAGAAGCACCAGAGAGGGTGTGTGTGGAAGGAGCCCACCCTGGCTGGAGGCATCAGCCATCCTCCTCCAGTCCTGAAGCCCCAGCAGGTGGCTGACATGGGGCTTCAGAGGAGGAGACACTCTGGGAGCCGGGATTCTCTGGTCCTCAGGGCATCCGTCCCTCCCAAGCCATTTCCTTACATGCAGGTTTTGAGTTGTGGGTCGTGCACATGGCAGAGGGAGCAGGTGCGTCCTCCTGCTGCCACTGTCCCACAGCAACCAGCCTCTTCCAGAATTAGCTTTGTGCCTCCTTCTTGGTGCCCTTCCAGGGACCATCTGCACATGTCTGGACCACACAAACAGTGGATACTTTCTGTACAAGTGCAAAGACACAATCCTCAGCCAGCCAGGATGCAGAGCCTTTCAGCCACCACCAGTGCTCCACTCATCTGCTCTTTGCCTCAGCAGGTTGCAGTGAGGTTCCAGATGCTGTCAGAAAGAACTAAACCAATCCAGGAAGCTACTGGTAAATTCATTCTGTGAACATCAAGACCTCCTGGGAAGATGCTCAGGGATCCATTAGTGATGTCTGCCATGGTGGAGCATGTCGGAATTTTTTCCTCTGGTCTAGTGAGTGTCTCCCAAACTTCAGACACAAAATTATGTTAGTCATTATTTTGTCACCTCAAAGAACCCCCTAGACTCCTTACTATTTGATTTTTTAAGTTTACAGACTTCTTTTGGCTCAAAAAGAAATTCATTTTAATTGGTAGATTTAAGGCACTGCCTGTACTGGAAAGATGGTATTGTTTGCAATAAATGGAAGGAAACTGGTGTTTAAAAATTCACCAAAAGTAAATCAACATTGTTAAATTCCAGCTGAGGCTCCCAACCTAAAGCCTGTTCTGCCTTAGCTCACTTAGCATCAGAGAGTATTAATTAATACTCACTGTGCTCCTCACAGAGTGCTCACGGATACTCTAAGGGAGAAATCTCCATCACTTCCATTGTACAGAAGAGGAACCCGAGGCTCAGAGAGCAAGAAAAGCCAAGATTTGGGCTCAACCAGTTGAACTCCAGAGTGCAAGCCTCAGAGCCAGGCTGCTTGTGCGAAAGACTGAAAGAGAATTAAGAAGGGAGTCATCTAAAATTATCTTTTGTGTCACTACTCAGGATTTCTGTCCCACTTTGGCAACTGGACTGGTGGGAAGAACAAAACTAGATTTAAACCATAAGCCTGAGTTCTAATCCTGTCTCTGTTATAAATCATATATGACCTCGATCGTTCAGTCTCTGATCTCCAGTTTCCTCATTTGTAAAGTACAGGAATCAGGCTATATCGGAGCTTCCAGGTGGCAAGGACCATCCCTTTTCTCATACAACCCACAGCATCTGGCACACATTACCCATTAGAGTTCATTCAACTGTAAGCAACAGAAAACCCATTATCTCAGCTTCCCTCCTCCTGTCTGTCTGACCCCTTGCTATACTTAGCCTCCAGCGTTCATCCTAATCCTTGTCACCTCATCATCACAAAATAGTCACTTCACTTCCAGCCATCACCTCCACATTTCAGACGGGCAGAAGAAGAAGGCAAGAAACAACAGTGTCACAATCAGGAAAGCTAAAATTTTCAAGTTTGTTTGGTTGGCTTGGATTTGTGTCATATGACCATCCCAGCCAACAAGGGAAAATAGAGAAGTGATTATTTTTACCTGCTCCATTGCCACTCCAGGGTGGATCCTCCTTAGTGGAGAGGAAATGAATATTGGATAGGCAACTATAAATGCTTAAAGAAGGAAATGAGGGTAGGAGGGTGAGGAGAGTTAATGGCTCAGGTCCCTTCCAGACCTGTGTTTAAAAAAAATGTTCGTCTTCCTCACCGAGCCCAGTGCCCAAGAGTACAAGGTTGCATTTTTCCATAAAAGGGCTTCTCTGTGAGCAGCTGCATGTTGAGGCCACTCTTGTTTTTCCTGGCAGTCCTGTTCCAGGGGAAGGAGAGTTCATCACAGTGCAGATGTATGTTTAAGCTCGACAGGAGGCACAGGCAGGGACAGAGAGAGGAGAGGCTTGCAAAGGTGGGAGGCAGCCAGCAGCCCTGGGGGCAGCGTGTCCATGCCGCCCCCCCTCCCGCCTAACCGGGGACTAGGAGTGGCCTGGAGCCGGCTGATCTCTTCCCAGCCGCCCAGGACTGTGGGTGTGTCCTGCCCGCGGCCTCCCCACCGTGCTGTGTTCATTTACCCACCCTTCCTGACCTGGACACTTGGCCTTTTCTTCCCATCACTTCCGTGCTGGCTGGTTTTGGATGTGTTTCTTAACCTCTCTGTTCCACAGTGTTCTCATCTGCAGAACGGGTGGATAGCAATACCCACATCCTAGAATTGCTCTGAGCCCCGAATGCATTCATACATTTCTGCTCACAGCGAGGCTCCTGGCACATAATGTGCTCTGAATTCACATTACTGTGCCTCCCTCACTGTCGTGGTCGCCAGCACCCTACGTAGCAGGTAACAGAATGAATACCATCTTATATTTGCCTTGATCAGGAGGAACAGTTGCGTGTGATGAGGTCTGTGACTCCTGATGAAGTCCTCCGGCAACAGGAAGTCCTCTTGGCCACAGGCTGAAATCTGTGCGTAGAGAGGGCATTGAGGTGTGGAACTGGGCTACAAATGGCTTGCCAGCAAAGCCCTCCCCAGCAGGCCCCAGCTTCTGAGTTGACAACTCTGGGGGACCCTGTGGGTCAGAGTTGGGGCAGACACCCAGGACCGTCCCCACTAACTCATACCCTAACCTCCACGAGGGCCGAGGGTGCCCCGTGACAGCGTCTGATTCCCTTTTGTTCACTTAGTGCATGTTCAGTGACTCCCACTGCGGGCCAGGCATTGTTCTGCACTCACAAAATACCGTGGGGAAAATGAACAAAACTGTATCTTCCTGGTGGGACAGACCAAAGCCACTATTCGTAATAGGATGGATAAGGATATTAGAGTGAAGGGGGACAAATGCTTCAGTGGGAGAACAAAGTGGATTCCTCCAGAGCATTGAGGGAAGAGGGGATTGCACATTTCAGTCCCGCTGCTGGGGTCAGGTTGCCTAGATGCAGGCCTGTGCACCTGGGTCACTCCACATCCAGATCTGCAGGGCTCCTTTTCCCCAGTTGTTTCCTTCCTCCATTCAACCAGTGTTTACCAGGGTGCTTAGCAACCACCAGCTCTCAGCCCAAGGTTCCAGTGTGTGTCTCCCGTTTGGTAAAGGAGCAGGTTGGTCTCAGAGGCCAAGGGACTTGCTTGAGGCCACACCCCCAGGAAGAGGCAGAGCCTGATCCCTGGTCCAGGCCTATGAAGGTCCCCAGGCCACACTCCTTCCTCCTAGATATCCTGCTTCTTGCCACCGGCCTGCCAAGGAGGACACGAGCCACACAGGCTGCCACACACCGGGTGAACCCCCTGCAGTTGTGGTCATTGCTGTGAAGAAAGAGGACAAGGGCTTTGAGGAATCCAGTCCCTGGGCCCAGAAAACCAACAGCTCCCATGTCGGGTTGGTTATTGCTTTGTAACAAACAACCTCAAAAACCTAGTGGCTTAGAACTGAAGTAATGTATTATTTCCATTTCCTGGCTACGTCAGGTGTTTACAAGGTGGCAGTTCCCCTCTTCCTTGGGGCCCAGCCTTCCACAGCTGCGCTTGGTTCAGATGGGCAGCAAGGACACCTCCAGTCCTCCCACACACTCTGTCTCCAGGGATATGGCCAGCTCCCTCTGGCATGATCTAAAATGTCCCCAAAAGGCTACTGTGTTCAGAGGTGGGGCTTTTTGGATGGTGGGGGCACTGTGCTCATGAGTGGATTAATAGATAGGTGAATGTGCTGTGAGGAGTGTGGCCTGATGAGAAGGGGTGGGTCACAGGAGGGGGTGACTGGAAGGGTGTGTTCTCATCTCTGGCTCCTCCCTTCCTCTCTGCTTCCTGGCTGCCATGATTGAACAGCTTCCCTCCGCCAGGTCCTTCCACCGTGCTGTTTCTCCCTTGGCACCAGGTGACCATAGACTAAACCCTCTGAAACCCTGAGCCAAAATAAACCTCTCCTTCTTTAGGTTGTTGGCATCAGGTATTTGTCCCAGTCATGGGAAGGTGATTAATACAGCATGGCATGGGATTGCAGGAGAAACCGTGGCAGCTCTCAGGGGCCGTGTTCACGAGCAGTCTGCCCCAGCTCACCTTAGTGCCCCTCCTGCATGCCCAGAGGAGGTAAAGCAGTGATACCAAGGATTCATCCCCAGGAGGAGTCACACTGCGGTAGGCTCCATCTGTGTCCCCAGCTTCTTTTTGTGACAGTCTTGCTACAGAATGGGACAGCTTTCTCCACACATTACCCAGGCCTGTCTGAGGGCTTCTTCAGGATGGATGGTCTGTGAGGGTTGAGATGGTGTTGGGTGTGTTCGGCTGCTGTCACTAAGACCGAAGCCCACAGTGGCTCACAGGACTGCAGTTTCTCTCTTGCATAACAGTCAAGGGCTGCAGAGCTGGCGACCACACGCCTCCGCTCTTGCCTCATCTGCATGACCCAGGATCTCAGTTGTCCAGCTTCTAGCAGCCCGTTGACAACAGACACTTACTCCTCCACGTTCTGGAGTTGAAGATGTCCTAGGTCAGGCACCACCATACCGGTCCAGGCCAGGGTGCTTTGGGGACCACAGCCATCTGTCTGCTCCCTGGATCCACACACAGCAGAAGCAGAGGGAGCCTTCTGGGGCATCTCCCACAGGGGCACTAACCCTATGTGCGGGGGCTGAGCCCACACACTCCAGTCACCTTCCCAAAGCCTGTCTTGTGGGGGTTTGGTTCCAACCATGAATTTGGAGGTAACACACCACGTCCCTGTCCAGTCAGAGGAAGAAGGACAAGGAGAGAGAGGATGGGCCACTTTCCTTCCGAGGCCACAACCCAGTGTCACAGATGTCTACGCATGTGGTAGTGTGAGATCTTAGACAAGTGGCCAGGCTTTGTCACAGTTGGGCGATGTCATATTTATTCAGGATGGCCTTGGGTCCTGCTAACAGTTGTGAGCTTTGTCACTACGAGAGAAGGAAAGACCGAAGGGAACCAGCGTGTGGATGTTCCCTCAACCAAGGTGCCTGTCTCTCATCGGGCCTCACAGGATGGTGTTGGCTGTGGCCTCCCGCTGGGGTGCCAGCCCTGTCTGATGGCAGCTGTCCACACGGGAGCTTCGGGAAGGTGAGGGCAGGGTGGGCTGGCATCTTGTCCTCCCGGCTGGCCATGTGGCCTCGGTACTGGCCCATCCTCCCCGGCCAGCCCTGAACCTGCTCAGAATGCTGAGTGGCAAACAGCCTGGCCTCGGAGCAGCTTGAGATTAGTTTATCACTGTAAGACACAGCACTGCTGACATGAGGCCTGTTAAAGTGAGTTCAAGAGTTCAGCAGCTTGGTGTGTCCTGGGGAAGGTTCTGACAGGTCAGAGCTGCCTCGTGGAGGACAGAAGCAAGCCCGGGCTCCAAGTGGAGCTAACTGCTTACCAGCTATGCAGCCCTGAGCATATTTCTTAACCTCTCTGATCTTCAATTTCTTCATTTCTAGGATAGTCAGAGTCTAGATATCTACCTTCCCCAGGTTATCATAAAGACAAAAGAAGATAACATTGGGGTGTTTTGTCCATGTCCTGAAATGCATTTTGTGCATTTCTCAAAAGACAGTTTTTCTCCTTTCTAAACTTAAATGTTGTATTAAATTCCTTCGAATGTCCACCCACACTGTAGGATGCTAAAGCGTAGGGACTGTGTCTATTCCCCATGTGTCACCTCAGAGTGATTCTGGGTATTTGACAGCACATGTGCATGCATGAAGAGGAGACTGAACAGTGAGCTGAGACTCCGGGCACATGATGAGTAAAGTAGGCTGAGCCCAAGAAAACCTGGCTGACCCCTGCCTTACTTTCGTGTCTCTTATTTTTGTTAGAGACTTGGGTGCTGTATTGTGTCCTACCAGTGCTTAGGTTAGTCAGCTTCATGTTAATGTAACAAAATACCTGGAGCAATCAATTTGTGAAGAAAAAGGTTCATTTTGGCTCTCTGTTCTGGAAGTTCTGGTCGAAGATCAGGTGGCCTATTGACATTTTAAGTGAGGAAGCAGAGAGAAACTGAGACTGCCCTCCCACAGTCCATCCTGAGAGCTTCTCCCCAGTGACCCATGGGCCTCCCTTGAGGCCCCACTTCTCAAAGGTCCACCCCTTCCCAGGGGAGCCACGCTGGTGACCCAGCCTTTGCCATACAGGCCTCCAGGGACACCAGCCATGTCCAGACTGGAGCACCACTCCAGCAAATTTCCACAAACCCAGGGGCTTAGGACAGCACCTGACGGTTCCAGAGGTCAGAATTCTGAAATCAGGGCACTGCAGGGCGCCTCCTTCTGAGTGCTCCATGGAGAGCCACAGCCCAGCTTCTGGAGGCTCCATACCTTCAGTTCACGGCCTCTTCCTCCAACTTCAGAGCACCAGCTCCAGCCTCTGCTCTGTCATCACTTCTCTTTCTGGGCCTTCCACCTCTGGCCCACTGAGACTCTGAGATGACAGCGGCCTCAGATTGGGCTCATCCTGCATCTCCATGTTCTTACCCAAGTCCCACCGAAAAGGCGCCCCTGCCATTAAAGTGACCCAGCCACAACTTCCAAGGACTGGGACACAGACACCTGAGGAGGGGTTGGTGTTCAGTCCACCATGGGTGCACAGCAGTGCTTTCTCACCAGGCCAAGGGCAGCAGTATTTCTCTTCAGTGTAGGAGGTGGCAGGGAGGGAGGCAGTGTGGGCTCGGGGAGGACACAGCCTGCTTTGCAAAGGATGCTGCTCAGTTCTGGCTGGCAGGGCACAGGGGAAAGTAGATCAGGGTGCCAGAATGCCTCCCACTGTGTGCCTCAGAAAGAAGCCCCAAACCTGGACTTATACGTGAAAACACTGAACTTGGTCAGTCTTGCAACTGTGATGTACTGGTTCCCTGGCAGATAATAGGAAATGTACAAGTCAGGACGCTGATAGAGGACCTGAGTGGCTGGACGGCAGGTGTCACCTCCTTCAGCGTTTCTAAGCACCAGCTCCAGTTCTCAGCATCTCGCATGTATTGAAGCATCTGATTCGCACTACTGACCTGTAAAATGGGGATGTTTTCCATATCCACTTTGCAGATGGGAAGAATGGGGCCTGAGGGGTTAAGTAAGTTGCACAGGGTCATGTAGCCAGCAAGGAGCACATTGAGACTCTACCAGTCAGCATCTATTACACTTCTTGTAACTTCTTATTTTAAAGCAAGTTTAGAAATACAGAAGATTTACAAAGAGGGTACAGAGAGTTCCCGTATGCCCTCCACCCAGCTTCCGGTAATGGGAACATCCTACAGTGCCCAAACTGAGATCGGAGCCGGGCTCTTCATAAACAACAGACTCCACTTGGCTTTCACCAGTTTTCCCACAGACATCCATTTGCTGGTCCAGGGTCCAGTCGACCTCTCTGGTCTCCATCTGTGACTGCCCCTTCCCCAGGCTTCTTTGTGTCTTATGATGACACTTCCGATGAATGCTACTCAGGTATTCTGCCGACTGTCCCTTCATTCGGTCTCATCTGGTATCTCCTCGTGGCTCGCTTGCAGTTGTGCGTGCTCATTGTTGCGGAGGAAACCACCGGCAAGGTCTCAGCCAGTGAGTGAGTGCATTGTACCAGGGTCTGGGTGACACTGAGCTCTGTCATCACTGACACGGCTGTCCTTGATCAGCAGTCTCACCTCAACCCCATCCCCAGTTTAAACACTTTCCTTGTAGAGAGAGGTGGTAAACTGTAAGCTAAACACAAAAAAATCCCCGCCAGGATGTGTTGGCAGGTCGCGGGTAGCCCTGGAGCTGACCTGGTACCTGCAAAGTGCACAGTAAATGTAAGAAGGCTCAGAAACACCCATTAGCATTGGCAGAAGAGTGGGGGAGCAACACCCAAAATCTGGATTTGGGAAATAATTTAGCCTATGAAGATTGGAAGAGATGACCAGAGAAAGGGGAATAAATCCAGCAGAGATGAAAGCCAAGGTCTGCAGCTGCTCAGACCATCAAACATTTAAAAGCAACATGAGGTTTTAGGGCAAGGAGTGAATTATGGATGTTAGGACCCAAGACACAAGGCTTTGATCTGGAAGCAGGAGACATCTTACGGGGGACCGTGGCTTTTGCATAAGTGAGTTCCACGTCCTCCTGGGGTGCATTAGATGGGCCATTTGGGATTTACAGGTCTGTGGAAGGAACTTTATTTCTAATGGGAAACACTGGGAACCGACAGCTTTGTAGGAGCAGAGTGGCAGGCAGGGAGAGCAAGCAGTGTTTACCGGCTACCTGTGTGACAGCGTTTTATGAGGCTCCTCCAAGGGTGGCCATGGGAGGTGGTTTTGGTGGGCCCTTGACCTCTCTCTTTGAAAAAGTATCAATTTTGAGAAGGTTGTCTTTACTGCCAGGAAACTTTAGACCAGAGACCATAATGTGGCTTTTTGGCCAGCCACCCTGTCACTAACCAGATGTTGGCCTCTGTCTGCCCCGGGCAAAGAAAGATTCTGGCTTCTGCCAGACTTTCTGAGCCCAGGCTGGCAGGGACATATACTCATGCATTCTGCAAGGCTTTGCCACTGCAGTGAATCCACTATGGCTGGCATCCCCAAGTGCCATCAAAACCATGAACAGCCCCTGCAGCCATCTGCTGTCGAGGAATCGGAGCCCCAGGCAGCATGTACAGCAGCAAGGGTGCATGGGTGAGATGAAGTGGGAGGACTTTCCAGCTAGGGCAACGCACACCGTGCCAAAACTCTTCATGACCCTACAGGGGGAGCCAAATTACAGCAGGTTAGAGGTCAGAGAATGTGGAGATAAGAGGCAACAGTCCTGGGCTCGGATCCCAGCTCACAAACTCGAAGTCTTCATTTGCTTTCAGTTCTCACCTCCCGAAAGCCTCCCTGACACCCTGTCATACCCTAGGTTCCTCAGTGCCTACCCTCAGCCTTTCTGGCTGCAGGCCCCTCCCCACCTGACCACCCTCTGACACATTCAGGAACCCCCAGCCCCTCCCACCATTGGGACATCTGCTCCGCAGAACTGTGGTTTTCATCTTTTTGCCCATTGCTGTGTCCCTAGCGCTGGGGATGGACTGGTGCACAGGAGGTGCTCAGGATACACAGGGGAAGTGATTGAAAGAGAATCACTTGCCTTGTTCTTTGTTTTCTATGTTGAGTGGAGGACAAACCAGGATAGCCATGCTGGGGACTTAGCATCATCCCTGGCACATGGCAGCTGTTCAGTAATCTCTATGACTGTGATCAAGCCTTTCACTCATGCTTTTCATTGACTAACTCAACAAATAGTTATTCAGTGTTTGCTTTGTGTGCCAGGTACTGTGGTAGAGGCTGGAGATAGTGCCAAGCATAAGACAGCTACATCTTTTGAATTCAAAACTTACTTCCTGAGCACCTACTATGAGCCTCCCACTCCCCTAGAGCCCAGGCGTAGAACAGGGAACAGAAGCACCATCCCCTGCACACCACGGAAAGGTCCCTTCACCCCAAGCTGAGGGAGGAGGAGGAGAAAGGGGTGGGGCCTGACCTACCTACAGATTCTGTGAGCAAGCAGGGACCCTAGATGACAACAAAGGTCATCCTGGGGCTCCTGTGCCCTGTGCCCACATTTATAGTACAAAGACAAGACACAAAACACCTCTAGCCATCCATCCGCTGGCAAGGACTTGGTCATGGTGGCCTCACAGTGTCCCCAGCCCTTGCTCTGGAGCTGCAGAGGACACAAAGGGGCCACTGTCCATGGTTAGTGTAACACAGCCTGTCCACCTATTTTCCATCATCACCCCCGACCCACCCCACTCCCACCCCAAGGGTTCTTTTCTGTTTCTCAGTGAAATTACAAAGAGGAGAGCAAGGGGAGACTGGAGACCACTGCTGTCCCACGGATACCCCATTGGTTTCGTGTGGCTCAGCCAGGCCCCTTCCTTCTGAGATAGCAATGCCTGAGCACACTGAGCATCTGTCCCCAGGCCAGAGCTGCGCGTCTGCTTTACAGGCCCAAAGATCAGGTCTTCTGGCTTCCAAAGGTCCCTGCTGAGGGCAAGAATTTCTTCCCAGGAGGGGCTTCATGGCCACTGCAAGGAAAGGCAGTGCTGCAGGCATCACAATCAGACTTAAGCCAGACTGCTGGGGTCACTGGGTGACCTGGTGCCTAGGTGCATCTGCACATGCATAGGTGCTGGCCACACACAGCCCACCTTCCGGCTGTGGAGTCAGAACCGCAAGCACCCAGCCCTCTTCTCCTGGAGCTCAACTTCTGCATACAGGCCAAGCACAACTGGAGATCAAGATGCCCTGCTCAGGTTCTTCCTGTGACTCCAGGATGCAGTCAGGGAATATGAGCCAGCTGCCTAATTCCCATCTCCCTCTGGCTGTTACCTATGCATTGTTATAGTGTTAGGGTTCTATCAGACACAAATAAAGTATGACCCAGCCTAAACTAAAAACTCAAGTTACTGTGGGCTTCAGGCATAGATGGATCCAGAGTCAAAAGTGTCAATAAGATTTGCACCAGCATTGGTCATCCTGGCACCCCGCTTTCTGACTCTCTTAAGAAAAAACTAAAAGACAGAACTAGGAGAGACAGAAAGCAGGGTGCCAGGATGACCAATGCCGGTGCAATGGACAAAGGCACTGGCTAGCCCAAGACACTCATTTTTTTTTTTTTTTTTTGGTACTGGGGATTGAACTCAGGTCCTTGTGCTTGCACAGCAGGCGGCGAAACCACGGAGCTAAATCCCTGGCCCAACACCCATTTTTATCGGTAATCAATTGGGGTAAAGGTAAGCTATGTGCAAGGGCAAGAATATGTGAGAGAATGCGCAATTGTGCAGTTCCTATGGAAACTAAGCAAGACTCATAAAGGACAAGACAAAGCATTCTCAAATTAGGAACAGAATAGGCAAAATATATGGCTGTAATTAAAACATTGTCCTTCTAGTAAGAAAGTTTTGGTTGTGGAAATGGAATTTGGGTGGGAGTTACTCTGACCTCAGCACGTAGGCTTCAGCTGGACTTGCTTCTCAAAACAAGCCAAGTGTGGGGTTATCTCTTCACAGCCTGCACTGCTTACAGCCTGCTTTGGCCATACTCAATATTGAAGTCCCCTGCAAAGATAGATATATTCTCTCTCTCTCTCTCTCTCTCTCTCTCTCTCTCTCTCTCTCGTCTCTCTCTCTCTCTTTTCTGTCTCTCTGTGTTTGTCTCTGTCTGCTAACAAGATTCTATCTCTGTCTCTGTCTTCTCTCTCTCTCTCTCTCTCTCTCTCTCTCGTCTCTCTGTGTTTGTCTGTCTTTCTCTCTGCTAACAAGATTCTATGTCTCTCTGTCTCCCGCCCCCTCAGAGTAGGGGGAATATGTGGTACAGCTATTCTTTTCATGGTGGCTGAATGGCTGCAGCAGCTCCAGCCTCTTCACCGTACAACATCTTGAGATTCTCTTTCACTGGATCTGCGTAGCTCTGGTGCACACCCCCAAAGAGGTCACCATGGTCAGAGGATTGTGATGCACTGATTGCTCCAGGCTAGATCACATGTTTTATCTCTGTCAGATATCATCCAGAGAAGTGTAAAGCAACCCTCCTTCATTGTCTTTCCTGGGACCAGATAGTGAAAATCACTTTCCAACATGTGTAACTTGTTCCAGAAACTCTGATCTTTATGTGTTAACATTCCCAAGATCCTTCCACATGAGATCTGTGGCCAGAAGAATATTTGTCTTGGACCCGCTGTGAGCTCTTGATCTGTTTCTATTGCACTGGGTGGAGCCAGTCTTCCCAGGTCAGATCATGTCCCTGCACCTTTAAAAGCCTCCATCTAAGGCATCCCAGTGAAATCACTGTCACCCCTGTCCCCATCCAGGCCTGGTGCAACTCAGCCCCTGAAGACCTCTCTGCTCTACACTTTCCCTACCCTGGAGTCTTCTATCCCCACATCTTCCTCCTTGCTGTCCTCCAGCTTCTGCTCAAATGCCGCCTTCTCTGGGGCCCTTCCAAATGTATTCATCCTCTGCGTGGCTGAAATCACCACATCAGTCTCATGTGAGCTTGGAGTGGCCTCCCTGTCTTGCAGCCTGGTGCTGTTCCTGACATCTCCCCTCTGCCAGCACGTGTGTCCAGATGCGCGACAGCCTCCCAGTGCCCTGCCGCTCTTTCCCACTCTTCCCGTCCGGCCCGGAGTTATGCCCACTGTGTGCGGGAGACACGGAAACAGGGTGGCGTATCTGGAATGGCGCTCTCAGGAATACCGATGGTTTTATGACCAGTTAACTGTGCTTTATGCTACCTGTGAAAGAGGCCATTGTGACACAGAGCAGCTGATGTGATCAAACACATGTGGCTGTGTGGCTCTGCTTGTGGAGCAAGAGAGAAGAGGGCAAAGCCCTTTAAGTTGGGAAAGTCGGCCCCATAGCACACGGTGGCAGGACAGAGGGGACCGAGGGGACGTCCCTTCCTGGCACACAGACTGGATCCCTGTTGGTTTCCGAGCTCGCCCTGGGTGTCCCTGCAGCTTTTCTTCTCTTGGGCTCTGCTGTTCAGCCCTCTCCAAATGGCTTTCTGTCTTAACCCTCCTGGGACACATTTCTCCCCATGAATCTCAGAAGACAGCAGCTCAGTGAAATAGGAGCATTCTTAGCGTTTCCATTGATCGATGAGGTTCCTTTGGGTCCAGAGCACTTGGTGGCTGTGTCCTTACCACACTGGACCACAGGAATCTTTCATTGTTCTGTCTCCCTAGACCAAAGGTCACAATCTAAAAACCCATAGGCCCCACCCACCCTACAAACATGTCTTTCTTGCCTGTTTTGTTCCGGGATTTGTGTTTGTTTCTTGCCTGACTCATTTGCATTTGTTGTCTGCATTGAAAACTGGGGACATTTCATGGACAAATCCAGGTTTCTGACTTTTCTTCAAAATTCAGAAGCTCTGGCCATGTTAGATCACATTCTTATGTGGCAGAGGTTGGCTGGGGCTGTGTAAGATTGTTTCTGGAATGTTTTGGGCTGCTAGTAATAAAAAGCACAAATAACATTGGCTTAATCCATTATCATATTTATTGTATATTTAACAAGATATCTGGACCCCAGGATTTGTTACCATCTCAGTTATATGTTCAAAAACCAGGTTCTTTTTATCCTTTCCCACCTTCAGCCTCCACATGTGGGACTTTTGCTTTTATGCTCGTGGCTTCACATCCCAAAACGGCTGCTATAACTCCAGACATTACATCTTCACATGGTCAGTGGAGGAGGCAGGCAGTAATGGGACAGGGAAACAAAAGGAAAGTCTTTCCCAGAAGCCCCTGGGGGCAGAATGAGATAACATGGCCATCTTGAAGCAGAAAGGGAGGCTGGGAAAGCAAGGTTGTCTCTGTCATCATCTACAAGGAGAAGGTAATAAGACAAGAAGAGCTCAGTAGTGCCTCCTGGGCAGCCAGACAGTGTCTGCCACAAACTGCCACCCCCTTAAGTGGAGCCCATGCACCCCAGTTTGCCACAATACCCCCCACTCCCTGTTGTTGCTTCCCAACACCGAGGCTGTTCACCACTGTGCCTCCCTCCCCGAATCACCTGCGGGACCTGTGAGGTGCTGAGTGCTGCCTGCTTAGACGTCACAGAGCCGCTCCTCACTTGAGGTCTTGCTGCTTTGTGGTCTGCCTTGTGTGAGTCTGGGGACTAGAATCCCTCTGCTCAGACTCCCTATTCATTCTTTCTCTCTCCCCACCCTCTCTTCCCCTAGCCTTGTCCCAGTGCTCGAGCCCTTCCCTCAAACCCTGTTCCCCCAAGTTTCTTCCCAAGCTGCTTTGGGTCAGCAATGGAATCAGTGCATGGACCAGCCCTGGGCCATGATCCATTGATCTGAAGCTGAGAACGAGAATGAGAAACATGTGGAGCAATCAAATGTCACAGCTGCAGTACCCAGCAGGTAAACCAGCTCTGGATGGGTCATTCACCTGGCCAGGTGCCTGGGGTGCCAGTGGCATGCTGGTCACGTGCATTGAGCCACGTCTCAGGTCCCCAAAGGCTCAGACATTGAGAACCAGAGAACCACAGCAATGAGCAGCTCAGCCTGCACTAGGCCCTCCTAGACTCCCAGGCTTACGCTCTGGGCCACAGGAACTGGAACAACACCTTCCTGCTGTTTCTGCTACCCACTCTGCTGTGCCCCAACTTGAGGTCCATGATCACGAAGGCACTGCCTGGGAGGAAGATCCCCCAGCCAGTAATGTCTCCAAGCCTTACCTTGGCCCACTGGCCTTTCTCCCCAGTCCCCGGCTTCCCCACCCCTCATGCATGACCGTGGGGTGGGGGATGCAGCAAGGACAGCATACCATCCACCTCGGGCCACCACAGGAACACTTCCTCAGCCCAGAAGCTGAGGATAAATTTCTAGAATAGGCACACAGCCTGAGCATTATTTATTTAGTATCCATTAAACATATTCCTATAGGTAGGACTTTTTAATTGTCCACTCCACCATGTAAAATGGGGTCTGGAATGTTACTGGCCATCCCCAAGTGCCCTCTTTGGTTACACAGCTGGGGCTGGGTTTGTAGCAAGGTCGCCCCTAAGTCCCGGCAGCACCCGCTCTCACGTGATCGTCCCCAGGTGCTAGGAAAACAGGGAATCAGCACGCTCGCGCTGAGGTGCCAGCCACGTGTCCCCCTCAGGTCTTCCTGGCAGCTGAAATAAAGGAGGCTGGGTCTTTTCAAATAAGAACATTTTGAAAGATCCAGAATCTCATGTGTATGACAAGCAGCTTCAGCATGCCACAGCTATTTTGTGGCCTCAGAAAAGTCCATGCCACCTGAAATGTTGGGCCCCTGGCTTATCCCATACACTCAGGAGGGCCACATTCAGGGATTCCAGCCTGCCTGGCTAGTGCTGAGGAAAAGGTGGGAAACACTGGCGCCACAGGGGTAGAGAATTGTCCCCTGCCTGGGTGGGGCTGAAGGAATCCAAGAGACTCAGACATTGGCTTCTCTCAGGGCACAAGGCCTGGGCCTGGGGGCCCAGGAGGTACAGTAGGAGGAGCCTGACCTTTCCTGGCCCCTCTGCACCCTTCCTTTGCTGCCTGGCCAGGGCAGGCCATGGGGCAGTGTGAGGAGGCAGTTTTTTAAATGTGGTAAATTTCCCGTAACATAAAATTAACCATTTTAAAGTTTACAGTTTAGTGACATCGGGTACATTCACAGTACTAGTTCCAAGACGTTTCCTTTACCCTAAAGGAAACTCACACCCAACATTCCTAATTACGGTCCCCTTCTGTCCCTGAAACCACTTGGTTACTTTTTGTCTCTCATACTCTGATTTCTCTTCAGATCGTATAAATCTTTCGCCTTTTACTTTTTGTCTCTGCATTTTCCTATTCCTGCATACTTCCCCTAAGTGGAAATTGTTCAATATTTTGTCTTTTTTCTCCAGTTTTTTTTCTCTCTCAAGGTTCATCCATGCAAGTATCAGTATTTTTTCCTTTTATAGCTGGTTAATATTCCATTGTATGGAAATATGGATTGAGTATCCCTTATCCAAAATGCTTAGGATCAAAAGTGTTACGTATTTTGAACTTTTTTCATATTTTGGGATATTTGCATATGTGAAATTTGTTTATGTTTCATATACACACACACAGCCTGAACACAATACAGGTGCTTTTAATAAGTTTGTGCATAGAACAAAGTTTCATGGTGTGGAATTTTGTCCTTGTGGCATCATGTTGACCTTCAAAGTTGGAGACTTCAGAGCATTTCAGACTTCAGTTTTTTTATTAGGGATGTCAAACCTCTACCACATTTTGTTTATCCATTCATCCACCAAAGGACATTTGGACTATATCCACCTTTTGGCCATGGTGACCAGAGCTGCTGTGAACATGGGGTTCCATTTGATGCTCTTCTTCAGCCTTTGGGGTACATAGCAGTAGGTGGGTCATGTGGTGATTCTGATAGTGAGTTTTTAGGGAATGATCAGCATGTTTTCCATGGTTTTTTACCTTCCCACCAGCAATCTTCAAGGTTCTCAGTTTCTTCACATCCTCAAAAACTGTCTTTTCCTATTTCATTTTTGTGATGGCTGCCTAGTGGGTGTGGAGGAGCGGCAGGTTTCAGCTCACATGCTCTCCACTGAGGAATGGGGCTTTCCAACTCTTAGTTTCAATAAACTGAGTCACAATCCTGATCTGGAAGGGCAGACAGCAGCATCTGGTGAGCCAGTGCACACAGCACCTTAGCCCAGTGTCCAGCACAAGGGACTGTTGCCCGTACTCCTCACTCTTGCTGTAGCGACACACCAGTCTTCTCCCTGAATTTAGTGCAAAACACAACAAAAATGAATCAGCAGAGTATGTATTCTTGGTGAGGGAAATATTCTCCCCAAGGGGCAAACCATGATTCTCAGGAGAGCAAAAACATCTACTTTTTTAATTTATAAAGTACAAATAGTAGGGCCCAGTGGTCCACAACTGTAATCCCAGCAGCTTAGGAGGATCACAAATTTGAATCCAGCCTGGGCACTTTGAGAAACCTTAACTCAAAATCAAATTAAAGAAGGTCTGAGGATATGGTTCAGTGGTAGAGCATTTGCTCTTGGTTCAATTCCCAGCACCACCACCAAAACAAAAACTAAAACTATTTCTCTGTCTGTCTGTGTCTGTCTAGATATTTATAAACAGAGAGAACCTCAAGAGACATTCAGTATATCCTTAACCTTCACTGGAGAAAGGACAGTTGGGAGGATAATGTCTCAGAGGAATTCTTGGTGAAAATAATATTTTAAAAGTTGAAAAGCAAGGACCAGGATTTAGCTCAGGGCTCAGTGGTGCCACACCTGCCTCACAAGTGCAAGGTCCTGAGTTCGATTCCCGGTACCCCCACCCAAAAAAAGTTGAAAAGCAAGGAAATTCAGAAAACTTTTTTTTTAATTTTAAAGCAATTCAATTTTAAAAGATATTTGATAAATTACAAGCCAGTTTGTTATGATTAGAGTTAACAGATATGAGGTTACTGTGTGGAATTGCTCTAGAGGTCTCCCCACACTGACTCTAGATTTCCGTATTTCTCTCCTCCCAAACTGGTCCCTCCCAGCACTAGCCAGGTGGCGCTCTGCAGGCCACACTATGGCAGTGCCATGCATGGTCACCGAGCACTGTGACGGTCTGCAGAAACCTTAGCCCCCTTTGTGTTTGCTCACTTACGTGATGTCTGTCTCCCCTCTGCCCTTGCTCTGCCCCGTGTCTGGAGCAGTGCCTAACACATGGCAATGTTGGGTACATCACTGGAAAACAAATTGTTGAATGAAGGAGTGAGTGAACGAATGAATGTCCACTTAAAAATTGTTTTACTGAGCCAGGCACTGAGTAGCTGATTTTCTTAAAGCCCAAGAAAACCAATTAACCACATAAGGTAGCAGATCTCTGCTGCCATACTGAAAATAGCAACGTCTTCAACAAGAAAGAAAGGTTTCTCTTGCTTAAAAGTACAAAATGATGTGGTTCTGGTCTGCAGACAGGACCAGGGTCCTGCTCCTTAAATCTGTGATCCAAGATGGCTCTGTTCCATCGGGGCACACATTTATTTGTGCCTGTCCCCTTATTTACAACTCATCAGGTCACTACAGCTAGGCACAAAGGAAACTAGGAATTACAGCATTCATTCTAATAGCTGTATGTCCAGCTTAAGAACAGAGATTCTACTGCTATGAGAAAGAAGGGAGTGAATGGGTGGTACTGGGGGCACCCCCAGCAGGTCCTTCCAACATCACCTTAAGAGAGGATGTTTCCCTCATCACGTCTTCCCTTCTCAGCCTCACTGGGCATTGGACCAGCAGAAGTGTCTGTGTTTAACATCCCAGAACCAAGATAAGTCTATAAAGCCCTCCAGAGGCCGAGTCCTATGGCACAAGACTTCTGGGGCTCTGTGCCCCGCTCTTCCTGGTTCTCTCCGCACAGGACGGAGCTCTCTCTGCAGGGGCTCCGTGGCTACCCTCACACTGCCATTTGTTCAGCTGTCCATCCTCCAGATGACCCTGGGTCACAAGATGAAAATAAACAAGAGGCTGTTTCAGAGAAAGAATATAAGGGACAAGACCGCAGCCTGCTTGTTTCCAAACCTGCCCCAAGTACCATCCGAGTTTATACGGAAGAGATGGGAAAACACACCCTAGAAGTCTTCCTGGGGCAGGTGGCTCCCTAAGCCTCAGTGGATAGAGTCACCGTGCTCACTAAACAAGTGACCTTGAATGAAAGAGGCTGGCCTCAGGCCATTGAGGACACTGGGAGCCCAGCGTGCTGCCTGGTATGCACAAATCCTGGGCCTTGGCTGAGCTTCCTTTGATGGAGATCAGGAGAGAAGGCCTGGTGGTGCCATGTTCCTGGTTCTGTTCTCTTTGTCCAGCAGCGTCCTCTCCTCCAGGAAGCCTCCCCTGACCTCACTCCTTCCCCAGTGGGCAAGAAGGACCCCTTACTTTGCCCCCAAACTCTCTGGGAAAGCAGCTTACTGGAGGCTTCTGTATTTCCTTCCCAGCACCCAGCATATACTCAAGAGAGAATACAATTCATCTGGTAGATTTGACTTTGGAGCCATGTAAATACTTCTCACATCTGACAAAGTAATTCCTAACATGTGGTAGCAAGCTGAATCAGATGTCTTAGCTGTGTGCTGGGAGCTGCCATGACCACACAGAAAGGGGCTAGCTTATGTGACATTATGTGCCCAGGCCTACTCTTTTTCTTTTCTTTCTTCCTGAAGATTAAAAAACAATCATTTCCTTTCTCTTCAAGGACTCCTTGTGCCCATTCTTGCAGGGAAGATCTATGGATCATGTTCTCCATGTCTTCCTTTTCTTGAGAATGCCTTGATTTGTTGTCTCTAGGTGGAGCACTCTGGGCAGGTGGCTCTTTCTGGAAAGCTTTTGAGGAATGGCGCCACTTCTTTCTGGCCTCCATGGCTGCTGATGAGGAATCTGTCATTAGAATCATTTCCCCCTATTTCAGCACATTTTGTTTGCTTGAATAAAAGAATAATCCCAGCTCCATAGCCTTCCAGCCCTATGTCCTTGGGGAGGTTGCATTCTGAAGCCTCAGTTGCTCTGTGTAGAAAATGGGAACTGGAATCAGACCTTCCTTGGGTCTGATATGAGGAAGAAGATGCCTTCCAACGTGCCTGCTTCGTTGCTTGGTGAGGAAGCATTCAGTGATCTCTGCTGGATGCATGAATGGGTGAAACATGCATGAGGGTCCTGTTGCATTTGTGGGGCTCATTCTTTTATGTGCTACCATGAGAAGGTACTGGGCTGAGGAGGCTTGAGTCCACCTCACTGTCAAGTCTCTGTAGCACACCTTCTGCATCATGTGCCTTCTCTCTTTGGGCCTCAGTCTCCCCATTTGGACAATAAAGCATTTGGTAGTGGCTCTTGGATCTCACTTCTTGCTGTGAATTAGAATTTCCCAGAGTGTTTTTAGTTTCTAATACTGATACCTGCAACCCATCCTAGACTAACTTCAATCAGACGCTGTGTGGGCAGACCTGTTGTTCTATTTTGGTCCTTTAAATTCCTTGGGAGATGTTAATGCAAAGCAAGTATTGAAAGCCTCCGGTCCAGATGGACCCATCTTCTTGGACATTCTTTGAGGTGTCCTCTTAACTTCTCCTGTCCCGTCCCTATAGAAAAAGACCCCTGGAATCCATTGTGCTCATTCTGGCCACTCCTAAAATATAGCTGTGGACTCAGGAAACAGCCATGTTTGGTGTGATTCATGGTTCCTTTGTGCAACCACGTGTTTTCTACCCAGCAGCTAGTGTGAGTGAGTAGCAGTAATGAGAAGTGTGCATCTAGTTGTGTCAGTCCCTGCTTGAAACCCTGCAGCGTCAAATACCGAGCTAATATCCTCTTACTGAAGAAGCAAATCAGCCAGGCATGGTGTCACACCATGCTGTAATCCCAGAACTCAAGAGGCTGAGACAGGAGGATTGCAGCGAGTTCAAGGCCACCCTGGGCTACATAGTGAGTTCAAGGCCAGCCTGAACTACACAGTGAGACCCTATCTCAAGATAAAAGTGAATTAATCCAGTTCAATCCCAACCCAAATCCCAGCTGTTTTTTAGTAGCAATGTACAAGCTTATTCTAAAATACATCTGGAAATGCAGGGTAACTAGACACCACAACAATCTTGAAAAAGAGTAAGGTTGGAGAATTTAAACCACCTGATTTCAAAACTTACTCTAAAGCTATAGTACTACTACTATAGTAGCTACCAATTTTACCAATTATACTTACTATAAAGTAATCAAGACAGGATGGAAATGCTATAGGATAGATGAATCAGTGAAACAGAATAGAATCCAACCTAACATTTATGGTCAACTAACTTTTGGCAAAGGTGCTAAGTGGAAAGATAGAATTTTTATAGTGGAGATGGGACAACCATGAATACACTTGCAGAAAAGATAATTTAGGCCCTAAGCTCACACCGTATACAAAGATTATCTTGTTAGATCATAGTCCTAAATGTAAAAGCTGATACTATAAAAAGAAACCCATAAAAGAAAAAGCTGAGAACTTAAAATTTTTCTCTTCCAAAGACACTATTAAGAAACTGAAAAGAAGGGCCGGGGATTTAGCTCAGTGGTTTCACAGCCTGCTGCTCAAGCGCAAGGACCTGAGTTCGATCCCCGGTACCAAAAAAAAAAAAAAAAGAAGCTGAAAAGACAAGCTACAGACTGAGAGATAATATTTACTAATCATATACCTAATAAAGAAACTTGTATCCATAATGTATAAAGAACTTTTACAATATGAGAACAAATCAATAATATGAGAACAAATCTAACTTGTAAAATAAATGGGTAACAGACTTTTTTTAAAGACAAGGTCTCACTCTGTTGCCCAGGCTGGTCTCGAACTCATGGACTCAAGAGATCTTCTTGCCTCAGGTTCCCAAGTACCTGGGATGCAGGCATGCACCACCTCACCTAGCTTGATGAAAGAGTTGAACAGGTGCTTCATCAAAGACAATATATGAATGGCTAATAAATACATGGAAAGTGTCCAACATCATTGGTCATCAGAAAAATGGCCCTTAAAACCAAAACAAGATGCCACTAGATACCATCTAAAATACTATAACCAAAGAGACAGAGTACCAAACGCTGGAGAAACTGGAACTCTCATGCACTGCTGTGGAGATGTACACTGACGCAACCACTGTGCAAACCAGTTTGGCCATTTCTTTCAAAGTTAAGCACGCACTTACCGCATGACTCCCAGTTCTACTCCTAGGGATCTAACTACGAGAAATGAAGACGTGTGTGTTCCCTTACATACAAATGCTCGTCGTGGCATTATCCATAATAGCCAAAAACCAGATGTTGTACATGCATAGCATGGAATACTAATGAGGAATAAAAAGAAGTGAACTGCTGATGCACACTGCACCATGGCTGAGTCTCCATGGCGCCTGAGAAGTGAACAGGGTCAGACACGAACAAAGACCTACTGTGGAATCACATTTATAGGAATTGCTAGACAACTTCCTAGAGAACTGGTAACAGGACAGCAGCTGCTTGATGCTGGGGACCAGGCCTGACTGCAGACAGGCAGCAGGAATCTTTGGAGGTGATAGCCATGCTCTAAAACTAGGTCATGGAGATAGTCAATCACACGATTATACCAATTTACTGGAAACATCATTGAACCGACACAATGGGAAATTTTATAGTACATAAATTATACCTCCAATAATCAACTTTTAAAGGCAGCACAAAGCTACCAGGAACAGACTCAAGCTGGCCCGTCTGGGGTCCTGTCCCAGCTGCCCCCACTCACTGTCCACGTGGCCCCAGGCAGTCGCTTAGCCTATGTGTCTCTTTCCCCATAGAGTTCAGATGGTGCCTGACACCCACAAGGCCACTGCTGTTGCTGCTGGGCCCCTCTCTTTCTTAGTTCCTGCCTGCTCTGCCCTTTCTGTTTCTCCAACTTGTCAAGCTCATGCTTCTCCCCCTGGGATGTCCCCTTGATGGCCCCTTACCGTTCCTGTCTCAGCTCATTCCTGCTTCCCTGTCTTCAGTGATTCTCTACACATTCATTCATTCACTTACACAGCCAATAGCATTTCTAGTAGTGCTGGTAGTAACAGCCACACTTTCATTCTTATTTAGTGTGTGGGGCAGCTGACCCTCAGAGAGGTGAAGTCATTTCATTTTATTCAAAACATTACTATGACCACCTCACACTTGTTAGGATGGCTACTATAAAAAAATAGTAATAATAATAAACTTTGGCAAAGAGAAGAAACTGAAACCCTTGCACACTGTTGGTGGGATGTAAAGTAGTGCAATCTATGAAAAACAGTATGGAGAGTCCTCCAAAAATAAATCAAAAATAGAATTACTATATGTCTCAGCCATTGCATTTCTGGGTATGTACTCAAAAGAATTGAACGTAGGGTCTTAAAGAAGTATCCAGCCCACTCCCTCTGGCCCAGGCCGCAGACTTGCGCGCCAGCCGCCGTTCCGGGCGGGGAGCGAGGGGAGGAAGCAGGCCCTGCGGCTGCCAGTGCATGTGCTCTTGCGCGGCCCGGCGACCTGAGCTCGCTCCCGGAGAAAGCCCTCTGCCGAACCCGGCGAGAACTCAATTGTTGAATGCCTGGAAGTTGACATACACACATTTTCAGAAATGTTTCGCCACCTGAGACCTTTGAGGAGGTTCTGTCTGGGGCGGATCCACCCGGACGGTTTCCACTACTTGCGAGCTTTGTCGGGAGCAGAGGCGGTCCATGCCTTGAGGCCTTTCTACTTTGCAGTTCACCCAGACTTCTTTGGACAGCACCCCAAAGAAAGGGAAGTCAATGAAAATTCTCTTAAGAGACTTAAGTGTCTACTTAGAAAACCTCCAGAAACCAAGCTTCAAGTCTTTGAAACTGACTCAGCTTACATTTTATGTGAGAGAAATGGACCGGACTTCCTCGGATGGCCAGGAATCCTGTAATTCTTCCGTTTATCTGTGGATCACATCCAAAGCTTGAACACTAATGTGCATTCCCAGCCTCTCAGAGAAGCTAAACAGACCCCCGATAGGCCCATCAAATGGGACAAGTCAAGGACCCTGACCAAGACCTTGAGCAAGCCTCGAGATGGGAAACCACCCTAATACATCCTGGTTGCATACCAATGGGAAAATGGCTGTTGAAAAGCTGAAGAATAGTTTGCCACTTAGAAAAGAACTAGATCGTTTAAAAGAGGAACTGTCTGACCTATTGCAACTCTCAGATAAAAGGTGGCAGAGGAGCTGGGGGGTCGCACACCACTGCAGTCATCTACACAGTTGAGGCCGCCTCGTGCAGGACTCGGGACCCTGCAGAAAGCCAGAGGCTGCACACTCATCTTCACGGACTGCTCAGGGGTGAGCGCCGTGGGCCATGGGATGCTGGGGACCATGGACGTCCACCACCACTGGACCAAGCTTTGAAAGGTTACCAAGTTATTTTGACCTCTGGAGAAAGCTGATGCTTTTAGGAGACCAAATAAGCGGGCTTTTAGGGGGCATCCAAATTGTTTATATTGAAGAACTGCAGCCACTGTTAACCCTTGAAGAGTAGTACTCTCTCCTCCACGCGTTCTATAACCGACTGCTGAAAAGCAGAGTACCCTTCCACCCTCAGAGTCTCCGGGGCTTACAGATGATCCTTAACAGTGACAGGTACGCGCCAAGCCTTCATGAACTCGGGCCTTTTAACATCCCAACGCTCTGTGACCCAGAAAATCTGCAGTGGTTTATTCGCACCAAAGCCCAGCAGGCAAGAGAAAACTTGAAGAGAAAGGAACAGTTGAAGATTGCTGAAGATGAGCTGATCCGCGCCTCCACCAAGCCGTTCACCCTGGAGAAGCTATACAAGGAGCCCAGCGTCTCCACCCGGCAGATGGTGGCCTGCTGCGAACGGCTCGCCTTGCTCCCGCGGCCCGCCCTGCGCAGCATGGATTTGTGCGTGCCCCACTTCTACTCCGTGCTGCAGGACAGCGATCTGTACATCCCCTAGGACTGGAAGGACGGAGATGCCGTGAAGCGATACGGAAACCCGCTGCACTTACAAAGAAATAAGAAAGAAACGGCCAAACTTATTTAAATCCACAACATGATAGCACAGCAACATTACCTGTTAGAAGAACAGTTTCTGACTGCTGCTTTAAAAGATCTTTTTAAAAGTTATTTCCTAGCAGAAAGACTAGGCTAAAGATACTAGAGCGAAGGAACGTGTTTGTAGTGCATGGTAACTAGGGTTCTCCGAGTCTTTATTTTCATGCACGCGTGGCTTTGGAGCTGGCTGAGCACGCAGGGAGGTCTTGGGTTAGCGTCTCCATGTAACACAGTGGCACACACATCTTCGATCGTATGTCGTGTGCGCACATGCTTATTTTGTAGGCAGGAGGGACCGCTGGTGTCTTAAACAGATGTTTGATGCGTAGCAGAAGTTAGATGTCAGTAACCGGGGAATTTAAATTTGCAACCCATAATTTCTCCTACCCATTACAATACAGTAGCTGTGGGGGCTGGGGAAGGACATACTCAGCATACCAAAGGCCCCAGGTTCTGTCCCCAGCACCAAAAAAATTAAATAAATGAAGATATTCTACTGTTGGCAGCATAAACCCGACAGGCAGGAGCAGCTTTGCACCCTTTAAAAAAAACGAAGTATCCTTATACCGTGTTCAGAGAAGCATTATTCTCAATACCCAACAAGTAGGAATGATCCAAATGTCCGTCGACTCGTGAGTGGATACACAAAATGTGGAAAATTGCCCTTAAAAGGAAAGGAAATTCTAACATGCCGCAACCTGAGTGAACCTTAAAGACACCGCACTAAGTGAAGTAAGCCACTCACAGAAAGATAAATGCCACATGGTTCCACTTATATGAGGTTTCTAGACTGTCAGATCCTCATGGCTGGGAAGGAGGATGGCTGTGGCCAGGAGACAGGGCCAAGGGAGTTGTTTAATGGGGAGAGAGTTCTAATTCTACAAGATGAAGAAGTTCTGGAGACGGATCCTGGTGGTGGTTGCACAACAATGTAAATGCACTTAATGCCACTGCTTAAAATAGTTAAGATGGTAAATATTGCACTGTATGGATTTTACTACAATTTTTTTTAAATAAATAATTCATTGATGAGTTTGTTGTATGCACAACTCATTTATTTCTCACCATACTCTTCCAAATAGATGCTACTTACTTTCCTCATTTATTGGAGAAACTGAGGGTCACAAAGATTTGCTAAGCAAAGTCATGGGTTCTGTCACAGCCTCAGATCTCAAAGACCCCACCTTGCCACTGCCTCTTTCCCCTTTATGTCCCTCCCTACCACAGTAAGAAACCTAACCCTCCGTCTGTTCCTTCTTCCTGCAGGCACAGCTGGGCTCTACCAAGGGGCGAACGGACTGACCAACACAGCCGGATTCGGGACAGTGCACCAGGTACATGCCGCTCCCTGCCAGTTCTCTCCTCAGCATTTCCTTAGATAGCCCCCTCTGATCAAGGCACCAGAGAGCCCACTCATATGCACAATGCCCACCAAAAACCCGACCTCTTGGTCTTTGGGTTCAGAGGCTACAAGATCCAGGCTGTGCCAAAGGCCACTGGAAAGATCTCACTGGACTTCCAAGGCATCATGGTGATGTGTGTTCATCCTGACCTGAGCCCCAGACCCCACAACCTGTGAGTCTGGACCATGAGTGCAAAGATGTGTGCTCTGCCCAGACCCTGAGCCTTGCAGGATGCACGCACATCTGCTCCCTCTGCATCCAAAAAGCCAAAGGCTGCACTCACAGTAGCTGCTTCATAAATGCTCACTAAACCAGACCAGGGCCACCCCACAAAGATAAGGGCTGGCTACCGTGGTGATGCCTTGGTTTCTTTACAGAGTCAATTTGAGAACTAACTAACGGGTGGACAGGAACTCTGGGTTATGTCAAAACAAACAATTAACATGCTTTCAGTCTAGTGTTCAAACAAAACTACCCCCAGGCTAGATGGGCTTTTAACACATTTAAGCTTTTTTTTTTTTTTGGTACCGGGGATCAAACTCGGATCCTTGCACTTGCGCAACAGGCAGCAAAACCACTGAGCTAAATCCCCGACCCAACACATTTAAATATAAGGAGGCACTAGTTCTTCTTCAGTGAGCTGAAGAATCTGAATAACTAAAACTTGGAAAATGCAGAAATTGTTATTTTCATATATTTCCAGTGATCTACATGCATCGACAGAAATACTTCTAAGCACAACAGTACTTTTTTTTTTGAGACAGTCTCACTATGTAGTTCAGGCTGGCCTTGAATTCACTATGTAGCTTAGGCCAGCTTGGAACTTGCTATGTAGCTCAGGCTGGCCTTGAACTCAAGGTGATCCTCCTGCCTCTGCCTCCCAAGTGCTGGGATTACAGGCATGCGCCACCACACCTGGCAAAATGGTACTTTTTAAGGTGCAATTCATATCCTTGGGCACTTATCCATTTCACCATACAAACATATCAAAAACACAGACTGTCCAGAAATCCTGGCTCACTGGATCTGGGCCGAGGCCAGGGTGCCAAACTGCCAGTGCATTCTGCAGAGTGGAGCCGTGCTGGTTTACAGGATGGCAGGATTTTTTGCAGCGATTACTCTTCAGGGGAGAGCCAGAATGTCTGGCCAGTTTAAGCAAGGCTTGATGGAAGGTGCCCGGCATCCATTGGATTGGTCTGATAGTCCCTCATAGAAGGTTCCAGACCTTCCTGGTCTCCTGGGGATGTGTGGTCTTCATTGCTCCATCTGTTCAGTATCTAGTGAGTTACTGTATGTGCCAGGTCCTGGGGACACAACAGTAACCAGGACACCCTCAAAGCCATGCCTTCACTCTTTGGGGCCACCTGCTAACCTCCAGCAAAGAGTAAACAGGAAGTGCTGGAGAACTAAGCCTTCTGGGAGACCTGGCAAGACAGCTGATGTGTAAGCACCCTTGGAGAGGCAAGTCTGAGATGGGCGTTGTACACATCTCAGCTGTTCCCCGTGCCAGCGTCCCTGCTTACCCACTGGAGAAGCCACCTCAGGCAGAGCTGTCTTGCCTTCCTCCCTCGGCGGCCTCAGTTCCCTCTCCCCTCCTGCTGTCTCCTTCACTTTCCAGATACACTCCTGCACTTGAGTCCCTGTCTCTGCCTGCTGCTGGGAAGACCAAACTGTAGGCAGCACCTGCCCTGGGAGTTTTTATTCTAATGGGGGAGAGGGATGGAGGGCCTGGGTCATGGGGCCCCAGCCCAGACAGGCTTCCTCACTCATATTCTTGGGGGATTTTGTTGTTTTTTTCTCTTCCCAGGACTATCCTTCCTACCCTGGCTTCCCTCAGAGCCAGTACCCCCAGTATTACAGCTCGTCCTACAACCCTCCTTACGTCCCCGCCAGCAGCATCTGCCCTTCGCCCCTCTCCACATCTACCTTTGTCCTCCAAGAGGCACCCCACAGCATCCCCAGCCAGACCTCTGAGCCGCTGGCCGGTACGTATTTCTTATTTAATTTTTTATATTTATTACTGCATGTTTGCAGTACATGATTGTATTCATTGTGGGGAGTTGGTACAATACATTACCCATCTTAAATACTTTTACTTTCCTTCCCCTCGCCTCCCTCCATCTCTTGGCCCCTTGACATTTGCAAAAGGTCTGTCTCCTTGTTCCCTATTTTTCCTCTTTTATTTGGCTCTTTAAATTTCTCCTTTGGGTTTATCATATAAGAGACCCCGAGTTCCAAGCCACTGGCTGGTATATATGTGCGGTCACCTTTGCTAGGCAGTCATGGCTGGGGTCTGAGCTCCTGCACAAGGAAGGAAAGGATCTGAACATAGGTTTCACCTGGAGTGAACTGCTTCCCCAGGGGCTGAATGCATCCCCCACGTGTGCACTGACTTCTCTCTGTCTCTGTGTGTCTGCGCGCGCACGTGTGTGTGTGTGTGTGTGTGATTGCATTCATGTTTAAAAGAAAAAGGTTTTACCTAAAAATTCTCATTTCTGGCTTCTCTTGCAAGATCCTGCCACTCTAGCCACATCCCAAGGAACAAAACTACTGATACTAAATCCATTTACCCCATTTAGAAAGGACACACAGGATTCCACATCCCACCAGCTCACCTCAAGTTCATGAGCTGCCCAGCCCATGTAGGCCTTGGAGTTTGTGAGCCCTGGTCCAAAAGGAAAGGAAGCTCATTTTAAATGCTCCTCTGTTATGTGTCAAGCACATACCTCTGAGGTCTCCTTTAATGACTTATTTTATACTTACTAACAAATAATTTTCAGCACCTACTGTTTTCCAAGTACCCCTCAGTTTCAAATAATCACACAAATGTATTTTCACAAACATCTGTGATAAGGAAAGCCATAATTCTCAGGAAGGCAGGTTTTCCATTACACACCACCTTTTTCCAAGATCGAAATGCTAAGTAACTTGCTACGAACTGGTGGCACCGGGCTTGAACCTGGGCCTGTTAGACTCTGTAACCAGTGCTCATGCTGCTCACTGGCCATGCACAGTTGAGAATATGTCATCTGCACTTCACCAAGGACAGAAGGCCTTTTTGATTCTCTAAGAGGGGTTCAGATATTGTGACTTGGGGCCTCAGGAATTCCAGGCTCCTTCACCCAATCCTTAAGTGTGTCCATTTCTCACAGCTCAATCTTCAGAAACCCATTCCCCACCCCACATATTAGCCAGGACTGTTTGGCTTCAGAAGATAGAAAATCTAGTTTAAGCAAAAGAAGAAGTCAGAGGAGAAAAAGAGGGGAAGGAAAAAAGGAAGAGGAGGAAGGAGAAGATGAAGAAGGAGGAGAAGGAAGAGAAAAAGGAAGAGGAAGAATTATTTATAGGTGCATGTAACCAAGATGCACATGGGTCAGTCTAGGCCCAAGACCTCAGTCTCTCTTCCTTCCGGCTCTGTGGTCTCCTGGGCTCATGTCCCTCTCCAGTAGGCTCCTCCCCTCGGATGGCCAGGATGGTGACCAGACACGAAGGACTCAGTCCTCCCCCGAATCCACCCCTGCAGAGGGACTTCTTCCTGACACTTCCTCCAAGCACCCCGCATGCTCCCCTTGGCCCAGCTTGGGTCACTGCCCATCCCTGAACCATCTCTGCAGCCAGCGGAGTGGAAGGCAGGGATGGAACAGCACACAGGTCTCGCCCACAGCTGGAGCTGGAGTTGGGGCCACTCCATCCAAACCTCATGGACTAGAGATGAAGGAAAGGGCAAGTCCCCAAAGAAGCCTAAGCACCGTAACCAGGTGACAGAAGAGACACCAGGTTAACAAAAACAAGAGAGGCTCACAGCCACGCAACGATTCACACCCGGATGGCAAGCAGCTCATGCTGTAGAGCCCATGTCCTGGCCCCTCTGCAGTCACAGACCTCGGTAGGTACCGCCTGTGCAACTGACTCCCCATCCTGTGGAGCCGCCCGTTCCCTCTGCAGACCCACAAGGCACATGGCTTCTCTCTTATGAGATGCTGTGTGCTTGTCAAAAGTACATCACATGGCAGCAGTGACCAGAATATGCAGATGCAAAGTGGTGTCGCTGAGACTTGTTCATTTGTCTTCTTTTCTGGCATCAACTAACACCCTGCGGCTTTGTGGAAGCTAAACTGGCCTAATGGGGCCTAGATGTCCATTCAGTTTATTGGCCAATGGTTAGAAAAAGAACAATAGGTAAGACCCACTTCTTTTGCTCCTACAGTTCTTGGTGTGGCTACTGATTCCATTGAGAGGGGGTGTTTTTGATTTGATGACAAACGGAGACGCCATGGCCGTGCATTTTTAAGTCAACTTTTGAGAAAGTTTAGGGTTTAAGCATTGACTTTGGTCATTGTGACTCCAATCCAGAGTATTTATGAGCACACAGGACATATTTAACAACTTGTAAATTGCTTTCTTTGAAGAATATGAAGTCTACCAAAACTTTCTTCATAATCCTGAATCATCTTTGGCCAACTTGCTTTTCAGAATATAGCTTCTGCAGACTGGATTCAGAAAAGGAGAAGAACAAAAACCTCCTGAGAAAGTAGGGCAGAACAGAGCTGTGAGCAGGAGCACTTTGAGTAGCACCCGTAACCCAAGGGTGAACAGGCCTCCAAAGACCTCCTTCCAGGAATGCGGGTTATGTGCCAAGGTCATCTTTGCTCCCATCAGGAACAGGCATAAGGGCTCATTGTGTCTCTTTGAAATGTTTCTTTATTATTTCCCCCTGTTCTTCATTTATCCCTTGGTCTAAGGGCCAACCATAGGTGGTCGAGATGGCTTTTACTGGATGTCTAATAAAATCTAGAGACATAAATAATTGTCTGTTCTAACAGAGGTCTCTGGCCTCTTTCCCCCAGTGTCTGTTATAAGGGAAGAGCATGTGTGTGCAGCACACACACATACACATGCACACTTATGCCCACTTTTAAAGTTTCCCATAAAAAGTCCACTTTTGAAGTGATCCTGGATATTGTCGAGTGAGCACTTCCAAGCTGCAGAGGCTGGCGTGGTACATGTGCACTAAGACAGGCAGAGCCCTCACACTATGCGTCGGCTGGAGAGGGGATCTTGATGCTGTCCTCACTCACCCCGATGCCCCTCACAGGATGCTGCATTGACAAATACCAGCATCAGCATGAGTCCCCAGTGTGCAGATGACAGCAGGGCAGTTTGCTGGCACAGAGGGCCAACTCTGAACATCTTTCATCGCTCAAGAGAAAAAAACACCAGTAGTCACTGCTTAAGACTTTGCTCTTTTTTGCATGTTTAAGTGTATGCAAGTTCCCTGAAAAGAAGCTGGAGGATTTTTTAAAACTTTTTAGATCATCTCCCTCAGCCAGCAGAAGGAGAATGTTTTAATCTCTCAAGAAGAACTTAGAAGACTCTTGCATACAATTGGGCAACATGTAACAAAATTAAAAATGCATGCACCCTTTAACCCAACTACTCTGCATCTAAGAATTTATAAACTTTTGTGAAGACACAAACACTTAGAAATAATATTTATGGTAGCATCATCATAGCAAGAGACAGGAACAACCTGGATATCCACTGGCAGGAGCCAGGTCAAATATATGATGGTGCCTCTGCCAGTGGGAGGCTATACAGCCATTAAAAAGAGTGATGCAGAGAGCCAGGGGTAGAACACAGTGATGGAAAAGCAAGAGGCACTGCTTCAAGTAAAAGATGAGCCTGCCCCTTACTTAAGTCTAGGTTGATACCTATATGTTATGCTTTAGATGGAGAGGGTCCCTCAAGGCCTTGTGTCCTTAAGAGGCATGGCTTTTGCAAGGTGATTGGATTGTGGGGCTGCTATAGCTGACTTCCTGTTAGGGGTAAAGCCTGGCCGGAAGAGGCTGGTCACTGGGTGCGTGACCTGGAAGGCTGTCTTCCTCCCAACTCCTCTCTGCTTCCTGGCCACCAAGATGTGACCAGCTTTCCCCTACTGTGCCCCTCTGCCATGCCATTTGTGCCTTGGAGCCAGGCCACCATGGACTGTACCAATGAGCCAAAACTTCTCTTAAGTTGTGGGTGTCAAGTATTGTGTCCCAGCAACGAGAAAGGGGCTAAGACACTGTACTATATTTGCATAGAAAATTTCTGGGAAAATGCAAAAGCAACAGCTAACAGTCATTTTCTCTGGAAGGGAAAACAGGATCTGGAATAAAAAGAAAAGACTACAGGTAACAGACTATAGGAAGCTCCACCCAACAGCAGAAAATACACATTCCTTTCAAGAACATGAGTGGGATATATCAAATGGGATATTTGCCAAGATGGACTCATTCTGGAGCATAAAACAAGTCTTAGTCCATTTAAAAGGATTCAAGACTCACAAAGTATGTTCTCTGACAACAGTGAAATTAAATGAGTAATAAATAACAGATATTTCTGGAAAATTCCCAATATTAGAAAACTAAATAACATACTTCTGCCTAACACATAGATCAAAGGAGAAATTAAATAGTACTTCAAACTGAGTGAAAATAAAACCATAACATACCAAAATTTATGGAATGTCATGAAAGTAGAACTTAAAGAGAAGTTTATAGCACTAAATGCCTAAGTTAAAAAAGAAGAAAGAATACGAACTAAAGACCTAATCTTCCACCCAACTCATCCCATAAGGCTAGCATTGTCCTGATACCAGAACCAGACAAAAACATTATATGAAAACTATGGGCCAATATGCCAATATGTATAGATACAAAATTTCTAAGGAAAAAAAAATTTCTAAGGAAGATGGTAGCAAATTAAGCCCAAAAACATATTTAAAAGGCTAATACATCACAACCAAGTGGGGATCACCCCAGGGATGCAAAGTTGGTTTAAAATTGGAAATTCAATTTATATTATTCTCAGTATTAACCAATTGCAGATTATATCAATAAATACCCAAAAAAAGTATTTAAAAAGTCCATCATCTGTTCCCAAACTCCAAACTAAGAGCAGAAGGTAAAGGAGAACTTCTTTTATTAGAAAATCACATGTTGTGGACTAAATATTTGGCCTCTACCACTTCCCAATGAATGAATCATAAATGAAGCTCTAATCATCAATGTGATGCTACGGGGGGGGGGGGGGGGGGGGGGGGGTAGGTCATGAGGGTGACACCCTGGAGAATGGGATTAGTGCCTTTATTAGAAGAGAAGGCAGAAATGATCTCCATCTGCCATGCAATGATATAGCAAGAACACATCTGCTGACAAGCCAAAAAGAGAGCCCTTGCCAGAAACTGGATCAACTGGCACCTTGATCTCAGACTTTCAGCCTCTGGAACCATGAAAAATAAACTGCTATCATTTAAGCACGCAGTCTGTGGTATTTTTATTACAGAAGACCAAATAGCTACCAAAAACCCACAACCATCCCCAAGATCAAAACTAAGACAAAGAGGTCCACTTTTACCACTTCTATTACATTGTTCTAGAGGCTCTAGCTAGTACAATAAGACAAGAAAAAGAAACTAAAAGCATCTGTGTTTAAAAAGAATACTGCATGATCTCACTCGTATAGAGACTCTAAAAAATGTGGAATCCATAGGGCAGAGTGGAATGGTGTTTACCTGAGGGTGAGGTGGGGGGCCCCAGGAAAATGTCAGTCAAAAGATAAAATATTTCAGTTTAATAGGAGGAATAAATTGCAATATGGTAACTATAGTTAATAGCAATGTATTGAATACTTGATATTGCTAAAAAGTAGGTTAATTTTTAAATTTTTTAGTACAGGTTTGCTGTACATGACAGTTACATTCATCATGAGGAGCTGGCACATGTACATAACACATCTTCAGTCTTTTTCTAACCCTTCCCTTCGCTTCGCTCCCTCCATCTCTTGGTCCTCTTCCCATTTGCTGAAGATCCATCTCCCTGTTTCCTATTATCTCTCCTTTATTTAGCTCTTTAAATTATTTATACCTTGGGTTTCTCATATAAGAGAAACCATGTGATAGTTAAGCTAATGTGTCTGATTTATTTCACTTAACATTATAGTCTACTAGTTTACATCCTTACCAACAATGTAAAAGGATTTTTCCCCCAAAGAAGAAAGTAGATTTTATGTGTTCTTACCACAAAAACAGATAAGTATATGAAGTAACAGATATGTTAAAGTGATTTTAGTTGCTCCAGTATACATATATATCAGAACATCATGTTATACACTCAAATATATAATTTTTATTGGTCAGTTTTTTTAAAATCTTCATTATCTGTCTTAACCGTTCAACAGGGTTGATGAAGACTGCAAAAACTATGTGCTTTGCAAGTTATTAAGTGATGTGCATTTATAAATAATGGCTATGAAAATATATTTAAGAACTCACTTTAACTTAGGTAATTAAATATAATTCTTTTCACCTAAGAATATAATTAGGTAGGGCCAGGGATTTAGCTCTGTGGTTCCACCACCTGCCTCGTAAGTGCAAGGTCCCGAGTTTGAGCCCCGGTACCAAAAAAAAAATAAAAGAATATACTTAGATTGACTTAATCTTTTGGTGGTTCTTTTTTTGTTTATTTGTTTTTCTTTTTTTTTTTTTTTTATTTTTGCAGTAAGAGGGATCGAACCCAGAGCCTCACATATAGTAGGCATCCCATCTACCACTGAGCTAGATCCCCAACCCCCTCAAATCTTTTATATAACAAAAAACCCAAACTTTCATGAAATAAAATGACCTGACCACCTGTGTAGAAAATCTCATGGAGTTCACAAAAAAGCCACTAAAACTAAAAAGTTCTAAAAGCCAAGGTGTTGTGGAGCATTAGATGAATATATAAAACTCCTATGTCCATGTACTAGCAACAAACAGTGGGAAATAGAATATATTTAAATGCCATTTACAATAGCATCAAAACATATGAAATATATAAGGTTAAATTTGACAGAAGAGGTAGAAGATTTACACTCCATGAAAACTGCCAACTGAAGTTGGAAAAGGCATTAATAACTGGAGATGTTCACAGGTCACAAAGGGATGAGCTCTTGATACACACAACCAGGACAGAATCTCAACACAATTGTGCTGACCAGAGCAGACAGACATCTCGCTGAGGCTTTGCCCCTTTTGAAAATATTTGCCTGGACTTTAACAAAGGGCACCAAATGATCTCTAAGTCCCACTACCCTTAAATGACCAAGTGGATCAGGGTGGACCTCGGTGCGTTGTTGTCCAGCCTCTGCGAGTCGAGGAGAAATTCTTTCTCCCGAAGAGAGTGTCTGCCGGCTCACTGCTTGGGAATGGTGAGCTCTAAACGGCTGGAAAGTTGGAGAATGCTTAGCCATCCTGACAACTCAGAAATCACATCTCTTCTTATTATGTCCTTAGCCTGCTGAGAAGTTTCATAGATATTAAATAAATACAGTTGAATCCCTCGGGTTTGGGGGGGAAATAGTCCTTCCAGCAGAGGAAAAAGAAGCTGTCCTTTGCCAAGTACTTTTAGACAAAGGCATTTCCCCGCCAACGATCCCCAAACTGGAGATTACGACAGGAGAGGTGGCGGCTGTGGGATACACTTGGGAGCTAAAACAAGCAATTGGAAAGTAAGAAAGTGGGATTGGATGCCCTCGAAGCCTCCTGCTGGCTCACAGTTTTGTCACTCTTCAGTGACAAGGACAGAACCAAATGTGGCACTAATTTATTTGTAGGACATAGCAGGCAAATCCAGTCACCTTACTAAGCCTCATTAGCTAAACAAAGATGGTAATGTAATAAAAATCCATCTATTTAAGCCAGGTGTGGTGGCGCATGTTGTAAATCTAGCACTGGGGAGGCCGAGGCAGAAGGATCACTAAAAGTTCAAGGCCAGCCTAACTACACAGCCAGACCCTGTCTAGAAAATAGAGAAATAAAAATCCACGCATTTAAATTTATGTGCTTAAAGAACAGCACAACTTCAGTGAGGGCATTGGGATCAGAACAGGGAGAATGCAGTTCTGCTCCCATGGGGGAGTTAGGCAATTGTCCAAGGACACCAGGATGTGTCCCCCGCTGTCTGCTTTACAAACATGTGTTGGACGATGCAAGATCATGAACAAGTGTTCTGACTGAGCAACTGAAGGGCAGTTTCAATTCCATGATCTTGGTCTTGGGCCTCCCTTCTAGAGTTAGACAAGGCTGGTGTCACACCTTAGACGGAGCTCGTGTGACAGTTCCTAGAAGCAGAGCTTCTGATTTGTCCCCTGTTCCCTTTCATGCTCCAGGTGACTACAACACACACAATGGACCCTCCACACCAGCCAAAGAGGGGGACACAGACAGGCCACATCGGGCCCCCGACGGGAAGCTCCGGGGCAGGTCAAAGAGGAGCAGCGACCCGTCCCCAGCAGGCGACAATGAGATCGAGGTGATTAATCCCAAGGGCCTGTGTTGATTGGTGAACTCTGTGTGTGGTCCAAGCAAGGGGCACGGGCAGAGCTGTTCACAAAGCCTGGTCACCAGGAAAGGACCACTGGAAGGGAAAGCTGGGAAGAGTCAGGCTGGTCACACTGGAGCACTGTTGAGAAACCAGGATAGAAGAGTCAGCCCTGGAGCCAGGAGGGATGGTGCATCTCAAAGCTTGGCAGTATCAGCATCCTCAGGGGGCTTCTGGCCCCGCTCAGGGCCTCTAACTCAGCAGATTCAGTGCAAGGCGTCACAATTCCCCATGGGATGCTGACATCCTGGGTTGGAGTCTACACCCTGAGAGTCCCTGGTAAAGAAAATGACAGGCAGAGCCCTTCAGCCGAGTTAGGTTCTTACCCCTGGTAACATGGCAGAGTCCCCATGATGCTTTGTAAAGTGCAGATGCCCCTGCCCCAAGTGAAAATCCTCTGGTGTAATTTTAAAAGTTAAACTTACCTCCCTGGAGGCAGCCCAAATCCTTTCTATGGTTCTAGCATCTCAGGCAGTGGACTTCAGACTGGTGCATACCAGAATCACCTGCAGAACTTGGAGAACCATCCATTCTCAAGCTGCACCCCAGACCCAATCAGACCTGCTGAAGGTGGGGCCTAGACACCCACATTTTTAAAGCTCCCTGGTCATTCCAGTGTGCAGCCCAGGCCGAGAACCAGTGGACTGATGGATGCTGTAATGTTTGTTATAAAAAAGCAAATGAAGGATGGCTGGTAAGACACTGAAATTTCCCCCCAAAGCAGCCTTCATGGGGGAGGATACTAGTGGGGACATATGCATAATGGATGCCCAAAAAGATATAATTGACCATTATCTATCAAGGGAAGAAAGTGAGCAAATTCACAGGTTTGTACTTCTTCACAAAAAAAGGAGTCATATGTTGGCTAGGATGTTCCTCGGTACAGATAGCATTGGCCAACCCTAGGTCAAAGCCAGGCAGTTCAGATGTATCTTCATCCGACTCGTAGTCCTATACAGTTTGTGCAGCAGCTACAAAAGTGAGCCACAAGCTCAAATATGTGAAGAAATACCATCTTCATCATTGCCTCACAGTCAATGTTATTTTGACTCCGAGTTCCCACTGTACCAGGGTGGTAAGAAATTCCATCTCATTGCCATCGTTTCTCCCATTCCAAACTTTCACGAGGATCTCAGAGTTCAAACGATCTCAGAAACCAGAAGAGCTTCAACAGTCCAGTGCGGCTGCCTTTCCCAAGGTCAGAGCCCACAGCGGTCAGTGAAAGTCCGGCCACTTGCTGATTTCCATGCCCCACACCAGCTGAAAACCAAACAGAACTTCCTGGGAGGAAGGACAGGTTAGAAGGAAGCACCAAAGGCAGTGCTGAGGAATGTAGGGACCCTTTAAGGTGCCTGCCTAGCCAAAGAGCAAGCCATTGTATATCCTAGGGCCACTTTGCTCAGTGTCAGTTTCAAGGGGACAGCCTCCCATGGGCCTGGCTTGGGTCCTGTGCTTACCCCTTGATTGAAAGCTCAGCTGAGACAGCCCACAGCCCACAGGAGGGGAAAAAACCAGGATGCTCTTATCAGAAGACCAGAGACAGATGCTGGGGGATGGATGTCCACTATTGAGGCACTTGGTATTTAGCTAACATTCACTAGAACAGCTGCAGGTATCTTTGGTGGCTGCTGTCTGCACTGTTATCCTAATAGGTATTACGCACTTCAAACATCAAACTTGTCCCCTATGATTAGTCAACCTGCTAAAGTTCACCAGCCACCTTTACTACCCCAGGGCTCTTCCACAGAGCAAGTGTTCCTACTGCTCTGAGGACCATTCTCAGACCAAGGTACTCTGCTCTTGCTTCCCTTGTTTTGGAGTTTGTTTGTTTGTTTGTTTGTTTCAAGGTTTGGGTTCTTTAAAACAACATACAGTCTCACTATCCAGGCCAGCTTCAAACTCCTGGGCTCAAGCAATCTTCCTACCTCAGCCCGCCAAGTAGTTGGGACTATAAACTTGCATCACCAAACCCACCCTCGTTCTTAAAGCTCCTTCTTTCCCAAATCAAGGAGACCCTGCACAATCCCTTCTGTGGGCTGAGGCTTTTGCAAAAGGCTGAAAGAAATCAACTGGCTTTGGGTTGTTGTCTTTGCTCTCTGCTCTCCCACATTCCTGAGGGTTTCTCCCAGTGTGGTGTTGCAGAGCTGTAGAAAACTCAGAGAGCAACACATACATTAATATTTTCTCCAAAAACAAAAAATGTACTAGCCTAACAGGGCTCCTGCTCCTGGTAGGGGACAGTGGGACTGGAGAGACATTTTTCCATGAAGCTGGGAAGGAGGCAGGAGTGTTGTGGCATGGAAGTTGGAGATTATAGGGCGCTATTATTCTGGAAACATCTGCTTCTAAGTCCCAGAGTAAGTACCCCTGGGCGAGAATAATTGGAAAGGTGTGAGCTGTCCTACTCTTCTGGACTTAATGTCAGCAGGGCGGGTTTGCCTGGGTCACACCTCTTAAGTCTTGGCAGTTTTGTTAATGACCGAAACCCATGAGAGAGAAATTATGTCAAAGTGGAAAGGAGGAAAATTCTGAGTGTGTATTAGTTAAAATCCTTCAGCTGCAGGTGCCAGAAACCAACCGAAGCTTGCTTAAGTGAAAAAGCAGAAATTAGTCTACGGATCCAGAGACCCTCTTAGAGCTCGAGGGCAGGATGCAAGAGAGCGTCAACCAGGCACTGGCAACAGCCAGGGAGACCAGGCCAGGAAACGCGTTTATTCCCTCCCTCCCCACACACTGCCAAGAGGGAAGGGGCTGGAGCCCCTGGTCCCCGGCACAGCTTTCCGCGGAGCCTCCCGACCCTGCCCACTCCCGGCACAAACCAGAACCATTTTTGGCCCTCCATTCTTCTCTCTTTATGATTTGGATTCTCTTTCCTTCAGATCATATGGCCAAACTGGGTCACCAGCGGCACCCAAAGATAATGACTTTCTTTCGAAGACCCAATTTTAACTTCCCCCCAGAAAAGGTCTTTGACCCTCTAGGGTTAGGAACCCACTTGGGTTCAAACTGTGGCAGCCTAGAAGGGCCACCTCCAGAAGGGCGCCAGGAATGTGCCCCTAATAGTCAGGGCTCGGGGCGGGGGTTAGGGTGGGAGGAGAAAGGCAAAACTTCTTCTTCGGAGGGGATATAATGGATAAATGAATGGGCCCTGCCCTAAAATCTGAAAACACTCACTGCTTTTCTTAGCCCTTAACTAAAATTTCTAAGTTACACTGATTCAGCTCATGTAGTTCAGATAAACTAAAGCAGCATATTGAACTGCAAACGGACTCCTGAAAAGCAGTGATTTCCAAATGTTTTTTACCAAGACCCCATAATGAGAAGTACATTTAATGTCATGACCTAGCACATCCACGCACATAAATATAACTGGACCAAAAAAAATTCGTGAATCAATATTCATTTCTACTAATTGCTTCAAAAACCTCTGTACTAGAGAACCTGAGATGCTAATGTGCGTTTTTCATTCTAGTTACTCCTCTTTCCTTTTAAAAGCATGTCAAATGCCATTGTGCAAATATAATCATTGGCCTCCGAGAGTTTTAAAAGGGGGCGCGTTCACAGTGGCAGACTAAGTAGGTGTATTTGCCTCCTTTTCAGCACCAGCCACAGAGATTAAAAAAGAAAAAAAGCTCCTTTGTTCTTAAAAATAATGATCACCAGGAAAATGAGGGAAACCAACAGTATGAAAAATAGTCCCAAAAAATGGGGCAAATGAGAGATGAAGTAATTTAGAAAACAGAAAAGAACTTAGAAAAAATCTGATTGGTCTTCTTGTAAAAATTCAAGGAGATTTTGCATTTATAAAATAAGTGGAAGCTATTGGGAAAAGAATATTCAAAAGAAAAAACAGTTATGAATAATTTTTAAATGGAGAAACAGGCTAGAAGAGAAAGTTTAATAATTACCCAGAACACAGATCAAAAAGACAAAATTATAGAAAATATTGTTTAAAAGGAGAAGCAATGGGCCGGGGATTTAGCTCAGCGGTGCTGCCGCCTGACTCGCAAGCACAAGATCCTGAGTTTGATCCCCAGTTCCACAAAAAATAAATAAATAAATAAAATAATAAAAATAAATAAAAGGAGAAGCAATATCAATCCAAAAGGCTTAATTTAACTGTTAGAAATTCCAGAAAGAGAAAACAATAAAATGGGTAAATAAAATATAATATTTAAAGATGAAATTAAAAAATTTTCAAAGCTGTAGAAAGATGCAAGTCATTAGACTGAAAATGCTCAAGTGGTCAACAGCGTGAATGAAAAGAAAGACCACACCTATGATACCACACCACAAGATATATTCTCCTGGGACTTAAGGATACCAGGTAAGAAGGAAAGACCCTTCTTGGAAAAGAAGCCAAAACTGCAAGGACTAAGGATCAGTGAAACATCAGATTTTTCCTCAGTGACCCACAAATCCACTAGAAGATAATGGGAGAATTCTTTCAAAGATCTAGAGGACATTGTTTTCCAACTGGAATTCTGTACCCAAAGAAATATGAAGAAAATAAAGTTAGCACATATGCAAGAATTCAGGGAGATTGCTTTTCATGCACCCAGTCACAAACACCAGATTAAGGATACACTCAGGTAAAATAAAAAAAAAATTTAAAAAAAAGGAATGAGGGAGAGAGAGACTTGGAATCCAGGTAGGAGTAGAGCCAGCTCAGAAATGCAGCGGAGGGCAGCCTCTCCATGGAGCATTCTATCACGGAGGATACATATCCCTGGTACAGACAGTGTGACTAAATCTGAGACTGGAATGAAAGCACTTTTGCTAAACAAGAAAAAAATAAAAGCAATTAATAAACTCCAACAAAAACAAAAAGTTATACCTGCCAAGTGTGATTCATTGATGACTACACAGAGATATGGCATTATTTTGATCAGGACAGAGTGTGACTGAAGGAACACCTATGACCTTAGAGGCAGGGGCATTCTCCTTGAGGGGGTCTGGGGCTGTGAAGTTGGACGCATGGAGGAGAAAGTGAAAGGTTAGCAAGTTTGGCTCTTCGGCGAATGATCACAAGTTGTAAATATTTTTTAACTAATGACCCACCATTAAAATCAACATGTAGACAGAGCACAGAAGTTTTAATTATAGTTACAAAACAAAACCAAACATGCAAACTAGGCTATCCCTACTGACTGGACAGAAGTAAAGTTGAAGCCAGTAGATATCAGAGAGAGCAGGAGGAAGGGGAGAGGAAGGGGGCCAGGATCTATATCCTGGGTTTACTATTTCAGCCCAGAGAGAATTCCAAAGCTGATGGAATGGGTAATAAAGGAGTTCACGTGTGTGAAAAATGTAAGGTACCTGAGAAACAAGGGAGGCTCCCATGGCTAAGCCCTCATCATTCAGAAAGCCCAGTCAAAAGATACTGTCAAGTTGCTGGCAAATCAATGAGTAAAGGTATTCGTGTGTTCTTTAGAATTCGGGAGGTAATTGCCAGATTTGCTAAAAACAGAAATGCCCAGAAAAAGTTGGGCTTATGGTAAGCAGCAAATTAAAATGGTAGTATTTCATGTTGTCAGATGAGTTATATGGTTTTTGTTGTTGTTTTTGGCCTGCATGCCTCCTTTTTTGAGTTTTTATGTAGAAGGCAAGAACAGGCTTCTTGGTTCTGGCATCTGTTGGGTTGATAGGAGCCCAAAAATTGGCCATGAGAATGCACTTTCCATAGATGAGGTTGGATGGGGATTCACAAGGCATTGGTGAGTCACGTGTTTTATAACTTACAGACAATGTGCTTCAAGACTTCTCTTCCTCCAAAGAATTAATTTCTGCAGACATTAAGTCAGATGCAAGCGAGCCCATTTGTCTCCATTCTCTCCCTCTCTTTCGTCACAGCGTGTGTTCGTGTGGGACTTGGATGAGACAATAATTATTTTTCACTCCTTACTCACGGGGACTTTTGCATCCAGATACGGGAAGGTAAGAATCGATTTTGTATCTCTCTCTTTTCCTTGTTTTTCAACATGACTGTTGATCCAGCCAGTTGGTCCTAGGGATTGTGGTGGCAGATTATGAGGCAGCTTCTCGAGAAAAAGCTGCCCCTTTGGATCATGCCAGGTTTGAAAACGCCTATGGAATTTTCCTTTGACATGTGAAAATTTAATTAGCTTCCCCTTCTATGGTCTCCCATGCCTTTTCTTCCAACATGTGAAGCAACCACCATGTACTTGGTAGCATATAAACCTATCATTTTCAGTGGTCTCTTGCCCAAGAGAGCAAGGATGCCCTGCAGCAGTAATGCTGGCTACAAAATGAAGGAAAGTGGTTTTCTTCTTCCTTGTTATCTTAGCATCCACAGCAAATGATTTCAACTTCCTTCCCATTTTTCTGGGACCAGGGGGAGGTATTGTTGACTCCAACATGGGTCTTAGTGATAGCTTTGCAAATTATGTTGGGGAACAATTCAGTTAGAATTCTGGGCTACAGACCAGGCTGATTTAGGGTGAATGGAAGAGACTTAATACCACCATAAGAGTCCAGTCATGAACTGAGTTGCTAAAACCGAAACCTTGCCGAGTCTCGGAATTTCATCCTAAAGACTCCTTAACAGACCACAGGTGGACACCCTAGACATCTGCTGTCTCCTTAGGGGGATGCATGGGGGCAGAGGGTGGCACTTAAGAGGACAGCCTAGTGATCATCTGCTCAGAGGTGAGTGACCCATAGGCAGCTGCTTCCACATCCGGGTGGGAACCCTGAGACTTGCCAGCGCCTGGAAAATATTTTTGTTTCTGTTTAGAGACCAGAACTATGATTTGACGTCACCTCATGGCTTTTCCAGCTGCTTGTGGTTTTTATGGGGGTCATAACAAGCTGGATGTGTAATTACCAAGATAGATTTATTGTCTGCCATTTCATTGTAAAGGATATAAAAATGGTGTTGGTGGTGCAGAAATTTCTCGCCGTGTAGGAATGCCATTAATGTGTCTAGCAGTGGTGCAGGAACCCCCGCATGCATGTTCGGGCTGTGCGTGGCTTAGGTGATGGTGGCAGAGGTGAGAGCCGTGCAGACTCCAGAGTAGGCACAGTAGCTATCGCCCCCAGGTGGGCTTCTCCAGGGGCCACCCCGGTGCACTAAATCAAGCTGTCCTGTGGTTGTCCCGTCCACTCCGGTAAAGTCACCCAGCAGGGACACATTACTTTGTTCTTCTTGTCCTTAGAGATGGCCACTTGTGAAGTTCTGTAGCTCTGGGCAGCAACTCATATCTTATGCATCAGGTAGGGCCTGGTGACCTTGGGTGTGCCCTTTATGTATGTGTCCCACCACTGCTCCTTAAACCAAACTGGGAGCCCCCTCAGGAAAAGGACACAGTCCAGGGCTCCTTACCAGGCCCCATGTCCCTCTCCCATGTCATCTCTCATCGCCAGCCACTCTTCTCCATCCCAGCCACTATCACCTCCAGCTTGGCTTCCTGTCTGGTCTCCCAACTTCCACTCCTGTACCTTACAGCACCCTAAGCAAGGTCATCTGAGAATACAAGCTTGGTGGCATTGCTGCATGCCAACAAGGCACCAGTGGCTTCCCCATTGCCAGAACTCAAGCCAGCCTGGTCACCCCCCCTTTCTAGCCCCATTTCCACTACCTGCCCTGGGTAGTTTGCCGTTCTGAACCAGCCACGCTCTGTCCCTTCTCAGCTGGGTTCCTGGGAGATAGATCCTGAGACGAGGAGTGTGAGTGGATTACTGGGGAGATGAGCCCTGGAGGCACAGGGTACAGAGTGGGAAAGTGGGGCAGGGAACGAAGGAGGCCGTTGGAGGCTGCATGAACCATGCTGTGGGCGGTGGGACCTCACACGGGCTGAGGAACCCAAAAGCTGAGGGAGCTGGGATAGTTATCCAAGAGTCCACTTCTGTCGTGGGCTGAGGGCTTCTTCTGGGCTATCTCCCTGCACTTCTGGCCTGATCCATGAAAGCCCCAAGGTAGGGAATCCTAGGTGCTCCCTGTAGAAGGCCCCACATGGACAGGCATGACTGCAGCTGAGGAGACATGGGAGAGAGGCATGCTGGGACCCTTTGCTATAACCCAGAATATTCTAGAATGGGTTTTTACAGAGTTAAATTGTACTTATTTTTCAAAGTTTTAAGGTTTTGTGTTGTTGTGTTTTGTTTTGTTTTGGTACCAAGGATCAAACTCGAGACCTTGCGCTTGTGAGGCAGGTGGCAGAACCACTGAGCTAAATCCTCAGCTCAAGGTTTTGTGTTGTTTTGTTGTTTTGGGGGGGGGGGGGTTGTACCAGGGATTGAACTCAGTATCTTGCACTTGTGAGGCAGGTGGCAGCACCACTGAGCTAAATCCCTGGTCCTCTTTTTTTCTTTTTTTTTTTTTTGTCTTTTTTTTTCGAGATACGGTCTCGCCATGTTGCCAAGGCTGGTCTCAAACTCATGGGCTCACACAGTTGTCCAGTTTCATCTTCCCTGAGTAGCTGGGACTGCAGGTGTTCATCACCATTCCCAATTTTAGTTTTCATTTTTCATGTTCCTTCCTCCAAGAAGCCTTTGGTAACTGTTTCCTTCCACCTAAACTGCATCTCTCCCCATGTCTGTGTTTTGCAGTGTCTGCCTGCCCTGTAGACTAGACACACCATGAAGGCAGGAACTTTGAACGTTTGTCTTCCCAACCAAGCACAATGCAGGAGACAGAATTGCTCGATCGGTATTTGTTGAATGAATGAATGTAAATGAAATGAAAGCACTTAGAATGTAAAGCTGCAGGACAGGGACTTTATTTTCTGTTTCGCTCATTGCTTTATATGCAGTCCATAGAATGGTGCTTCCTACTTAGTAGGTGTCAAGTAAATATTTGTTAAGCAAAGGAAGGAAAGAAGGAAAATAGTATCAAAACAAAAATTCCTAACTGGTGGCCACCAGCCAAATTCAGCCTGCAGATATTTTTGTTTGGCCCCTAGAGTGTTTGAAAAAAATGTGAATTTGTCGCCAACATTTTAAAATCAGGGGATTGCACAGATCAAAACAATCTTGATTTCCAGCTTTTCTTGAAAAATTAGGAAATCTGGCAATCCTGCATTCCCATGTGGCAGCAATCAACAGGAGCTGAGTAGCAACTGCCCTGATGAGGGGGGACACGTGTTCTCAGGTCCATCATGGCCCCCTCCTGGCTCATTTAACCCGTTTATAGGAAGGACTCTGGTCGCACTGGTATCCAAGTTTCAGCATCTGCCCTAGAATGACCAGACCCATAGAAGGTCACACCTGTCAGATCCAATTAGTCATCATACATAGGAGAAACTGAGGCTCAGGGGGAGTAAGATGATCTGAAAGAGAATGAAAGTCAGGCTCAGGCTCACCTGCCTTCTCGTGTATTCTCTGGACATCTTCATTACTCTTCTAGAATCTCACTTTGTCTTCTAGCTGTGAGGTAAGATTTTAGTATTTTTTATTTGCTAAGTCCAGCAACCCTAAGAGAGACCCAAAATAACAAGACCAAAGTTGCCTTTACCCCCACTGAAAGTCCAGATGTGAGCATGCAGGCTCCAAGGCTGCTGAGCAGCACCAGGAACCACACCTCCTTCAATCCTGTTCTCTGCCATCCCCAAGGGCTACCCTCACTGGCAAGATGAGTCACAGTTCACCTTGTATGCACATTCTAGCTAGCAAGAGGGGTAACATGAAAAGGGAAGTCATGCTTCTCTTTTTTATTTTATTTTTATTTTTTGTCCCTCTCTTTTAAGGGCCAGGCCCAGAAGTTGCATATCATTTCTGCTCACATCCCATTGACTGGAATTGGTCACATGATCATAACTAGCTGCAAGGGAGTCTGTGGAATGTAGTCTTTATTTGAGCACCCATATGCTCAGTTAAAATGGAGAAATTCTATTACTCAGAGAGGAAGAAAGGAAGAGTGGATAGTGGAGGAATAGTTGGCAACTTCTAGCCCAGAGTACCATACCTTAAAAAGAAAAATAATGAAATAGAAAAGCGATGGGGAAAAATAAAATCAGTTCTGTTTATGAGGCTTGAAGACAACTAGATTTGTAGGTCTAAAACTGCAGAGAGAGGTCTGAGCTACAGTTCTCAACCTGGAAGTCAGAAGTGTCAAGAGCCTCCAGAAGCAGGACTATGAGCCCTATTTTGCAGAGTAACAGAGGCCCAGAAAGATTAGGTAGTTGGGATATTCATGACGGAACTAAAATTCATGATCTCAACTTCTAGTCACAGCTTTTTCTCTCTGTATTTCTGCAGCAACTAGAATGATGTGAAGCTACGGAGTACCAAAGCTACAAAGGGAATTAATCAGATCTTAAAATTTGAAAAACTCTGGGATATCTAGGATTCTGGTATGACTGGGTTTAAGAGTTTCTCAGGTCATTCTGCATCCTTCAGTCAGCTTTTCTCATGTGGCCATTCCCTCTCAACAGTTGCAACTCAAAGTGAGAACTTCTACTCCCAACATCCAGCACAGCTCCTAGGCCTGAATCTCATTATCCTAAGTTAAATCACATGCCCATCCATACAGCAACCTCTGTAGCTTTACCAGCCTGGACCAAGAACCCACTCTTGCCAGGTCTATACTACACACCTATAATCCTAGCTACTCAGGAGGCTGAGGCAGGAGGATCTCAAATTCAAGACTAGCCTGGGCAATTTAGTGAGACTATGTCTCAAAATAAAAATGCAAATGGAAAACACTGGAGATGTAGCTTGGGGACAGTGCATTTGCCTAGCCTGCCTGAGGCCCTGGATCCCATCCCCAGTACTGCCAAGAGAGAAAGGGGTGGGGAGTGTCCTTGTATGGAGGAAGTGGTGGAGGAGCAGACAGGCTCCGTGTCCACGCAAGGGACCTAGTGGAGAGGGGTGGTCCCCCAAGGAAACCAACGTGCTCTTCCCACAATAGTGCAAGGACCATGGATGTTCAAAGACTTGGAATCTGGAGACCAAGACTCACCCTGTCCAGCCATGCCAGTGACCAGGACCTGTTTTCAACCCTTGTGTAGAACACTGCACAGAAGGCAGAAAACATAGCAATTACCGTTCTAGCCAGGGAGAATTTGCTGTTTACTTAGGGAAATAAGACCAAGAAAGCTAAAATGATTAAGGAATGATTCAAAACAGGGTGTTTGAATTTTCAAACAGACACTGGGCTCTCTCCCTGTTCCAAATCAGACTAGGCACTGCTGGAGGCTGTCATCTCTCCACGTCCTTCCCATCTCCTCCTCCTGAGGGCTCAGAACCAGAGCTTCCCTTTGACAGCTATGGCTCCCAGCATCTTACGGCTGCATTGGAAATTCCCCAGAGAGCTGGAGCAACCAGTAGTTGTGTCTCCTCCTGCATCCCTCCTTCCTCTTCATGGTCTGTGGACTCTAGTTTTTCCAGCAGGGCAAGGCAAGTACAAGGTGGTCGGATGCTTTTGCTTGTGGTCAGGAAGGGATTGAACACTGAGTTCATCAGCATTCCTCCCACAATTCATTAAGGCCCTGTATTACTTTTTTCATTGCTGAGACAAAATACCTGACACCAGAAGTTAAAGGGGAAACGACTTATTTGGCTCACAGTTTATAGAGGTTTCAGTCCAGAGTTGGCTGGCTCTAGGGCAGGTTGGTGTGGCAGAGGGGCGTTGCAGAATAGAAACAGTCTGTGGAAGGATAGGCAGTCAGCAGCCAGCAGCAGAGAGGCCAGGAAGCACCAGCAGCAGCAAGCCTGCCTTTGTATTTCATCCAGGCTACCCACCCCTTTGTGTGGTGCCACCCACACCTAGGGTGGGGAACCTTTAATCCCAGCGTCACACTCTACATCCATCCAGCTCTGATAACCCCCACCTATCAGTGCATGAGGCTTTGGGGGACATCTAGATACAGGCCATAACAGGCTTGCTTTCCAGGCAGCTCACAGCCAATCCAAAGCTCGACTCTGGACAGCAACTCCACTTTATTGCTGTTTATAACCACTTTATTAAGCTATAATCTGCATGTCATAAATTTACCCATTCACTGGTTACCTATTCATATATTCACGGTTGTGTAATCATTGCCTCTAATTTTAGAACATCTTCATCACTCCTCTCCATATCCTGGTAGTCAGCTCCCAGTTTCCCTCTTCCCAGCCCTGACTACTCATTTTTCTGTCCCTGTACATTTGCCTCTTCTAAGTGTTTTGCACAAATGGACTCATACAATATGTGGTTCATCTGTGTTGTAGCATGTGTCAGTACTTCAGGCACACGTGTGGTCACAGGATCTTCCATTGTATGGATATACTGCATTTTGTCTGCTCATTTATCTGTCAGTCGATGGATAGAGTTTTGGCAATTACATATAATGCTGCCGTGAACATCTACAGACAGGATTTTGTTTCATTTTTTTTGTTTTGGGGTACTGGGGATCCAACTCGGGACCTTGCACTTGCAAGGCAGGTGCCAGAACCACTGAGCTTAAATCCTCGGCCCCCTACAGACAGGGTTTTGCATGGACATGATTTTCAGTTCTCTTAGCTCTACCCCTCATAGTAGAGCTGCTGGATTCTGTAGCAATAATAATTCTTGGTCTTATTCCTAGGTGTAACGTCTGAGGCATAGCAGGCTAGTTTCCAAAGTGGCCACACCCAATGTAAGATAGTTCTGGTTTCTCCCCACCCTCGCCAGCATTTGTCACCATCTAACTTTGGGAGCAGACTCCTTCAAGTAGGTGTTACATGGCATCTCATTGTGGTTCTGATTGATACTTCCCTAATAACTGATTTTATATTGACTAGTGACTAGTGGTGTTTTCATGTGCCATTTTCACCAGCCATTTGCACATTTTCTTCAAAAAAAATCTGTTCGAATCCTTTGCCCATTTGTTAATTGGTTTACTTGTCTTTTTATTGTTGAATTGCAAGGATCTTTATATATTCTAGATACCAGACTGTTATCAAATATGTGATTTGCAAATACTTTCTCCCACTTGATGGGTTTTTTACTTTCTTGGTGGTTTCCTTTGAAGTACCATGTTCTTCATTTTGATGAAGTCCAATTTATCTGGACCACCACCTAACCCATGCCAGGAAGATTTGCTCCTATGCCTTCGTCTAAGAATTTTATCATTTTAGCTCTTATAGTTAGGTGTGTGATCCACTTTGAGTTAGGTGGTGTCCAGCCCCATTTTCCCATGTGATGTCCACTGCCCAGGGCCATTGGTTAAAAAGACTTTTCTTTCCACATGGCACTGTCTCACCACCAGGTCAAAAATCGACTGACCATGTATATAAGTGTCCATTTCTGAACTTGGACAGGACCACCCTGTCTTATTATTATAGTTTTATAGTCAATTTTGAAATTGGGAAGTATGAATCCTCCAGCTTGGTTCTTAGGACCCATTTTGACCTTCATAACTGGGATCTCCACCAGATTTATCTTTGTGGTTTCCACAGGGCCTTTGCACTTGCTCTTCCCTCTGCCAGGAGACCCCATTTCCCTAGTGTCTCTGCATTCTTCCCTTATTTCATTCAGGAATTTGCCCAATGCTTCCTCATTAAAAAAGCTTCTCACCACCAACATGCTAAACAGTTATTATTTATTGTCTCACGCCCCCCCACCCCAACATGCCACACATATGAATGTAAACTCTATGGAAACAGGTATCACAGCAGGGTCAGGGTACCCCAGGCATGAAATTTAAGTGAGTGCCAGAAAACAGAATCATCAAGATAAATCATAGCTTAAAGCAATATTTTAAAAATTAAAATTAATGCCAACAAATGGAAATGAAAGTAAGTCAAAATGTAAATAAAGGTAAACTGTTGATTTCACAGCCAGGCACCATTGGGGCATAAGCAGTGTGCAGTTGGCCCCAAGTCCCCGGCCCCAGGAGCCCCAGGAGCCCCAACCCACATGGCCATTAAATCTCCAGGGGCAAGTTTCCGAGTGTGACAATGACAGAAACAGATCAGTCACAAAGAGGCTTTATATAGACTCATGTTTTCTATTTTAAGCTTTTATTGACTTTTTCCACTTGATTAAAATAGGGGAAATGTTCTGATAAGTATAGGGGTCCCGTTTTCCCTTTGCCTAGGGCCACACAGCTCAGCCTGGCACTGGCAAGCGCCCAGGAGGTGGTTCCCGGCTGCAGCCCGGGGCCTGGCATGGAGCCCGGAACGCAGCAGATGCCCCACAGCTGCCCACTGAGGACAAGAATGTTAGCAAGGGAATTTTCTCAGTGTTTCTACCAGGGAGAGATCTCAACCCACACAAGACCGGGAAATGGAACTGGGATTTTCTGTAATGTGGTGTCACTTCTAGGCCAAGCGAAGGCTGAGTTCCCTCTCCTGCTCCCCCAGACTGAGTCAGACTTCTCAAGGAAGGGCCTGGGCCTTCAAGTCCTCTGCCCACTCAGGATGCTGCTGAGATGGGTTTGCTCCCTATCCCTGGGGCCCCCAGGGGCCTTTGGGTCTGGTGGCATCCAGAAACTGAGTGAGACTGGCTGTGGTCGTATCTGCCTGCCTTGGCCCAGACGGCCCTCCACACAGACAGCAGTGCACAGGGCTTCCATATGCTTTAATATTTATGTTAAGTTGAGGGGGCTCTAGAAATTATCACTTTATTCACAAATGTGTATCAAGCAGCCTTTGTGAGCCACATATGATTCTAGGCTCTGGAGGTACAGCAGGGGACAAAGTTGACCCAAAGAACTCTGCCCTTGTGAAGCTGATGACTCTGGGAGGATGGAAGACAATATACAAAATAAGTAAGAAACATACAGAAAAAACAAAGCATAAAGAGGAGTGCATGAATGAAGTTTTGCAGGGGAAAGGACCTATAATTAAATTTGAGACAAGGTGGCCAGGAAAGGAAAAGGTGCTGCCTCGCTTTGAACACACTATCCCATCATTCTTGCCACTTTCTAAAGCAGATCTAGGAGTCCTCATTCATGAATGTCTGTAGTTGCTCTGTCCAGCTGCTTTGATGTCCTGAATCAATTCAAAATGTTTACCTTTTGTGGTCATTTTGACTTTGGGGAGGAGCCAGAAGCCACACGGTGCCGGATCTGGTAAATAAGGGATGGGGATGCACCATAATGTTTTCAAGAGCCAGACTTTCCACTGCGTGGCAGGCAGCAACACTCACTGTATTTTTTATCATACTTCATAAAGACACTCATGAAAGAGGACTTCCAGAACTGCTTCAGAAAGTGGCAAGAATGACGGGATAAGTAAGCGAGGGGGTCTGTGTGGCTGTCCCATGGGTGAATATTAACAGCTCCCGAAGTGAGCTCTTCAGCCAGTCCATGTGCTCCAAGAGCGCACAAGAGGCCCTGATGTGCTCACAGTTTTGTTGCTTGGCACCCAGCACCGAACCTCAAAACTCTGCTGGAAAAATATTAGATAGACAGACAGATAGATAGATAGATAGATAGATAGACAGATAGACAGATAGATAGCTGCCTCATGATTAGGGAGTTTTCAGCCAAGTGTGATGGAAGACACAGCAGAAACCAGAGCCCAGGTGCCACCCTCCAGGGAACAGACATCCACATGTGTGACTTGCGTCTATCTGTGGTAGAGAAGCTCAGGGCCAGCTTGTCCTGGTCACCTGGATCATGGGCACCACAGGGGCTCAGCAGAGCCTCTGGAGTGTGGGCCTAGTTGACACTCTAGGCAGGCTGGGAGCCAGAGACACTTCGGCAAGTAAGGGAACTAAGCTGGGGCCTGGGGATGGTGGCTGGGTGGCAGAGATGGTGACACTTACTGCCTGAATACGATCCAATCCCAGAACTGTTTCCTACCACCTCTTTAAAGGCCGGGCCCTGCTCAAGTCCTCAGAGTAGAGGGTTCAAACCAGCATAGGCGCTTGCAGACAAGTTTGGCATGGCTCCCTGCTATTTCGGTTCCAAAGTCATTGCTGGTACAGTGGACCCTCGAGTTACGACCGGCCTGACATGTGAACAACTTGGGTTATGACCAGAATTTTAGTTTTAACTTACAAACAAAGTCTTGAGTTATGACCGGAATGCCAGCCGCTTGTGCTTCCAGATGGTCTCAGATACAGATTTAACCCTTACAGAATTCTGGGAGGAACATTACAGCATCCTTTCCTGTGTGGGGTTAATTGAGAAATCCTGGGCTGATGTCTCTTTAAGGACACTGAGATCTGCCTGTGTGCAGGAGAGAGACTTTGAAGGCTGTAGAGAGGAGCCTGAGCCTTCAATTGACCAACTTGAGTTACAACCGGCCCTCGAGAACAGATTGAGCTTTAAGTATTTCTGAATCTGGATTTTTACGTAAAAATCGGAATGTTTTGCTTCCCTTGAACAATGGCATGAGCTGGCAACAGCAGGCCTGAGTTCTTAGAGTGAGGACCCTCTGGCAGGACCTGGGTCCCCTGCCTCTCTGGAGTGGAAAGTGAGCACATCCCACTGGGTTGTGGGTTTGGAGCTGCTCCCCCTTGGCTCTGGATGCCTCCTCGGCCCCAGAGACATTTGTACTCTTGATCCAACAGCACCAGCTTGGGTGCAGAGTGCATGGGATATGTGGGGGCAGAGATTACTGCCTGGGTCCTCTGTGTGGACTCAAGACACAAGGTTACCTGGCTTCCCTTCGACCCAATTCCAGGCTTTGTCAGGTGACTCCAACTTGTGCCTTAGGATCTTCAAAAAAAAACAACAGACCACCTCCTAAAGCTGAGAATACATGAACATGCTGCGAATTCAGGACACTCAGTGTTTCAGCCCCCACCACCACCTCCCCCTGCTCTCCATTAAGTGGAAGAGAAGCAGGGAAATGTTTCCTGAAAGTACATTGTCTGCTGGTGGCTTAGGATTTCTGGTGCTTTGTAGGATGAACTGCTTGCATCTTCCTAGGCTGGATTCCCTGGAAGCGGATCACCAGAGGAAGAGCTTCCAGCATGGAGAGTGCTCATCCCCAGGAAAAGGTCCTGGACTCGTGTACCTGGGCTGGTCAGCCTTTGGAGAAAGACCTGCCCAGGGCCACAAATCCCAGCTGCTTCAGCTCTTGGCACACTGAAGCCAAATGGCTTTGGTAGCCCAAGAGAAGTCCCCAGAGTAAGGTTTCTGGTCCAGGGTCCTAATCCTTAGGCAATGCACAGACTGGGAGATGGTGCACAGAATTGGAAAGGAGCTCTGAGGCCATTTTAGCGGAGCACCAGTAACATGCACCCGTCCATCCTTTAGTCTGTCCTTCCTTCCATCCATCCACCCATCCATTCATTCATCTATGTTGCCATGCATCCATCCATCCATCAATCCGCCCATCCTTGTGTCCACTCATCCAGCCTGTTTATTCATTTATCCATTTATAAAAATGTTTCCCAGGGCCGGGGATTTAGCTCAATGGTTCCAGTGCCTGCCTCGCAAGCGCAAGGTCCCGAGTTCGATACCTGGTACAAAAAAAAAAAACAGTTTCCCAGAGCCTTCACACTGAACTATAACTTCTCCCTACTCTTTGAGTCACACTCTCTCTTTGTTGTCCAGTGGGACTTGAACTTGAGGTCCTCCTGCCTCAGCCTCCCATAGAGCCAGGATTACAGGTCTGCCACCACACCTTCCTCTTACTGGGCTCCTTTTAGTTGCTTAGAGGCACCAAGTTCCCATCCATCTCTGGACTTTGGCATATACTGTTCTAAATTTTTTGAATATTCTCCATCCTTCTTCCCCTTCCCTACTCCCACTGGGAAACACAGCTAATCTGTGACAGGTGCAGTTTAGAAGTCACTTCCTGTGGGGGCCCCCAGACAGTCAGGTACCCCATTATGGGTCCCTGTAACTCTTACCTGTTGGCCTCCTGCCCCCCAGCATCATTGTTGCTCCTGCGAAACTCTGGATTCCTCCCTTCTCCTTCTCCTGACCACCTCCGTTCCCCAGCCGCCAGCTCCTGCTTCGGCTCTGCCTCCCTGCTCTCCATCTGCCAGGCCCACCCAGCCGTTCCAACAAACATAAGTGACCGGGTCACACTCCCCACCCTCACCCCACGTGAAAGCCCTTCGGTGCTGCCCGCGGCCCTTAGGACGTCCTCCCAGGGCTCCCCGGGCCCCTCCAGCCTTACACCGTATCACCCGCACTCACCCTCGGGCCTCCTGCTCACAGGCTGCTCCTGCCACAGGACTTCTGCACATGCTGCTCCTCTGCCTGGAACTGTCTTCCTCTCCTGAAGCCTTACCAGTGCTGCTCACCCAGGGTCACACCCTTCAGAAAGCTTCCCAGGCTTTGGAGTCAACACCCCTGCCGATGGACCCAGCCCCACAGGGCTCACCATGACATGGTTGCCATGTTTCACGTCTTAGTGGGATTACTCAATTACTGAAGAGCATCACCATCATTAAATGGCTGGAATTGAATTTTCCTTATGGCAAATGCCGTCCGTGGCCAGACCTTGTCTCCACACCTAACCTTGCCCTCAGCAAGTACCTGTGACCTGCTCTGTGTCTCCCATTGTCCCCAGAGGGACAGAGCCACAGTGGCCCACAGTGGGGACCTGCCCATTTGACCCAGCCTTCCTTCACCTCCCCCCACAGCCCCTAGGGGCACCTCTCAGGTGACCTGCATGCACCTCAGTGCCAGGCAGCTTTGGGGAGACTCAAACTAAGACATCACAGATGTGCGAATGTGTGGATGCCCCCAGGATTGTCCTTAGGGGGTTCCCAAGCCCTGCTGTAACCCATGCCCTCCAGGTATCCAGAGCATGGATGATGAACCAGCATCACCAGCTCTGCAGAAATGCAGACTCCCAGGCCCTCTGCAACTTCCTGAGTGGGAACCTGCATTTCAGCTTCACCCCACACCCATGAACAAGATGTAACCCCTGAATTCACAGGGTGTTGGCTTCTCCTGAGGCTGCAGCCAGCCGACCCCCTCCATAGGTCCAGAAGAGGCTAGATGGACAAGGCTCAGCCCAGTCTTGGCCCTGTACCCTCACCATGGCTCCTCTGTCCCCTCCAGCTAGCCACACTCCTGCCCCATCCTGGCCCGGTGCTAGAAAGCGATCCCAGGTCACGTTCCAGATCCCACACCCAGAGCAGTGGTGATCGAGCAGGCCTGTCCCTATTGCTTTACACACTGAGAGGGCATAAAAATTCCCAATTTTATGACCCAGCAGTTAAAAACTATTTGTAGAAGTTGCTAAGGTTCAAATCAAAAGTGGCCTCCCTGGAGGACTATTAGTTAATTCCGAGGTCCTCAGATTCTTTCCCTTTCTTCCTTTTTTCCCTCTTCCACCCTGAGACGTGGCTCTATTTCATCTCCGTCCTCCGTTCAGACATCTAGAGTTTTCCATCCCTTTGACAAGCACAGGCCAAAGTGCTTAAAGACATCTGTTTATTTTATTTCTTTAATGAGAAAACCTTCCCGGTTCCCCGGGCTCAGCTGTGTTTATTTACATTTTCTTCGTCATGTGAGCAGGGCACCTTGGAAGTTGAGAGGCCTATGGGGGAGGGGGGGCTCACAGCAGCCCCCAGGTCTGAAACGCACTGAGACCCCTGCCCAAGCAAAACAGAGTCCTTGGAACTCTATAAAGTAGATTCTCAAAATAAATACTGCCTAATTCACTCGGCAGAGGTGGATTAAGTCAAGATGAATACAATTTGGAAAGGATTTTCTGAGGAAGTTGGAGATTTCTTTCCCCCACTGGGGGTTAAACCTTGCATTGAAACCTTTTCCCCTCCTCCGCTCTCTTTTCAGCTGAATGAAAGGTATTTGGTCCTCATGGCTAATAAAGAAAGGGGGCCTGCCTGGGGCTCCCCACTGCCATTATTTTCTTTGCAGGGGTGGTGGGAGAAGGAAGCCCTCCTATCACTTCGCCCCATCACGAGCAAGCAAGCGGAGTCAGGGCGAGATGCAGACATCTGCGCTTGTCGTCTTGGTAGGGGTGGACAAGGAAGAGCTGGAAGTGCTTTGAAGGATGTCATGGAGGTGCGGTGGTGCCTTTTGTTGACTTAATCTCTCCTAATAGTGCTGCCCCACACCAGGGGCCCAGGTGCCAAGGCCTCGGCTTGTGTGTGTCAGAGCATTAAAGGATTATTTCCAACAGAAGACATGTTTTAGAGATGGTTTGGGGTTGCTCATTAGCAGAGACGTCCTTTGAAGCCCTGTGCCCTCTGCCACCTTGAGCGAGGCCATTTCCTCCTTGAAGCGCTCTGCTTGGGTTATGGGCTTTAGGCCTGGTTAAGACTCCACCTCATTCTCCAGCCACAAATGTAACAAACACTGCCTGCTTCCCCGAACTTCTTTTGCCAACTTCCCGCTTCTTCCAGCCCCTTCCCAGTGAATGCAGAAGGACATCTGAAAGGGAGCGAGAGAAGGAGTCAAATCTCCCATGCAAAACCCACAACAAATGGTCCAACAGGTTTTGTCTTCTATAAATATAGGGGTGGCGGCTCACAGTGATGCATGGTGACAAAAACCCCCGGCATCCTCAGCCCCGAAATAAAGGGACCAATTTTCCTTTGCGCTTAACTAGCAGGTTGAGTAGCTGTCTCCCCCAGCTCCCACCTGTATTTTTCATGCTACTTATTTCCCAACAATGGGGTTTTTCAGTTATATAAAGATTGCCAGGACTCTGTGAGCTTTTGGTGACGAGGCATCACCTGCTGGATGGCAGGAAGGTGTCAATGCCATTATATTCGGGGCTGACTTTGACAGGAAATGGGAGGTGTCCCCTCACCATGTCCAATTTCCATACTTCCTCTGTGAGTCGTGAACTTTCTTCCGGGCCCTTCTGATGGCAGAGGGGGAGCTCTGCTGCAAGACTTCACAGAGCCGGATTCAAAGTAAAAGTATCCAGTTTAAGGGCCTCTTTGGAAACGTCCACCAGTGGATGAAGGGATAAAAAGACTGTGGGACAGTCGTGCAATGGAATAGTATTTGGCCACGAAAAGGAAAGGAGCTCTAATACACACTATGCGGCAGAACCTCAAAAATGAGTGAATGTAGGGCCAGGGATTTAGCTCAGTGGTTTCGTCTCCTGCTGCGCAAGCACAAGGACCCGAGTTTGATCCCCAGTACCCCAAAGGAAAAAAAAATGAGTGAAAGGAGCCAGACACAAGAGATCACATGTTGTATGATTCCATAAAATATCCAGAAGAGATAAAGGATAGAGATAGAATGGGGACCGGTGGTACCAGGGGCAAAGGGGAGTGGGAGATGAAGAACAAGTGCTTCCTGGGGACCTGGCTTCCCTGTAGGGTGATGAAATGGTTTGGAACTACATAGAGGTGGCAGCTACACTACGTTGTGTACCAACACCACTGAATTATACTTTTTTCTTGTAGCAATGAAACCTAGCACCTTCACACTGAGCTACATCCCAAGCCGCCCCCCTTTTGGATACAGAGTCTTGCTAAAGTGCCCACCTGGGCTCAAACTTGTGATCCTCCTGCCTCAGCCTCCCTGAGTGTTGTCGGGATTACAGGTGTGTGCCACTGCACTGGCTTGAGTTGTATACATTAAAGTAGTTAATTTTACATCATGTGAATTTAGAAAGAAGCGACAAAATAGGGAAAAAAAGAGAGAAGGTGGATGGCCTGAGGGAGGGAAGAGAGGAGAGGCCTTCCTTGGGTAGCCGCCTTCTGCCTCTGAGCCCAGGCTTGACCTCAGGTGCCCCCTGGAGGGAGAAGTCACTTCCAGTGCTGGCTGTTCTGGCATTTCCGGTTGGAATCCTGTTGGGCCATGTGGGTGGGAGAGCTCCGAGCCCTCAGGAGGACCCCATCTCCTCCACTCCCTGGATCCAAGACCTGGGACAACTCACTCTTCTTTCCAGGTCTCTGTCTGCTCACCTGTAACATGGGAACAATGGCTCCCACCCCCCCGCCCCACGCAGGCCTGAAAATCACATTCTGTTCCCGAGTCCCGTGGGACTCACAGGGGCTCAAGCCACCCTGAGGCAGAGAAAGCTGGGCCTTCTCTGCTGAAAAACTCAGGTTGCTTTGGTTTTTGTCTGGTGCCGCCTTCGTCTGGTTCTGGTGTCGGGTGATACCGGCCCCAACCGATGAGGTAGATTAGGTCCCTTTGTGTTTTCTGCGAAAGATTGAGGAGAGTGGGTTCTGGCCTCGCGGGAGCTGTCTGGGCCCCGGAGGGGGCGTAATTTATGAATTCAGTTTCTTGAATAGTTGTAGTGATCTCATCTTGGACGAGTTTTGGTAGTTTGTGGTTTTGGAGGAATGGTCTATTTCATTCACTGTCAAATGTACATGTGTAGAACTAAAAACCAAATATGAAGTACTCACCCTCCTGACGACATTCAGTGTGTAGCACATAACCCAAACCCAGAAACCTGCAACAATGGGACTAACAGCGACAAAGCCAGCCAAACACGGTGGTGCACACCTGTAATCCCAGCACTCTGGGAGGCTAAAGTAGGAGAATCACAAGTTCAAGCCCAGCCTACTCAACTGAGCGAGACCTTGTCTCAAAATATTATGAAAGACCAATGGACATAGATCAGAGTGAGGCCCTGCATCCAATCCCCAGTATGACACAATCACACACACACACACTCACTCACACCTTCCATGCACTGCCCTAAGTCAGAGTCCTTCATGGGCCATCTCCTAGGCCTGCAGGACAAACCTGTGCTGTAGATATGGCGATCCAGGACACTCAGCCCTGTCTGAGGCTAAGTGGCAGAGAAAGAATTAAACCTAGAACTCCGAAGGCCACTGGCAGCCACTCAGCCACCCAGGCCTGCCCCAAGTGTGGGGCTGGGACCGACCTCCGCCTCCCCTCCACGTGAGCATCACGCTGCGGGGGGAGGGGTCCCGCAGGCTGCACCTGCCCCTCTCCCATTTTCTCCTTACATTTTTAAATTAGTTGCTAGGAGATTTCACCTAAAAATTCAGATGTGTGCCCTGTTACCTGCAACAACAGGGATGCAGACGGAGGACGTGAAGTGAAATAGACCAGGCCCAGCAAGACAGTATGCGGGCCTCCAACCCAGGCCGGGCTGTGACAGCTGTGCCCTGAAGGGGGGGCCGGGGCCCAGGGGGAGGTGGCTGGTGGGGAGAGTGACCCGAAAAGGAGCAAGTTCGGACCTTCTGTCACGCGGCAGGGCGGCCGTCGCCGACAGGACAGTCACGGAGTGTGTATTTCAGACAGTGAGAGGAAGGGAGTTGGAGTGGTCTCACCACAGAGAGGATGGCTGTTCGAGGGGATTCCCTCACTGGGCCCCAAATTTGTCGTGCCCCACATAAACAGGTGGGTGACAAAATGCCGGTCACAAAAACGAGAAAAATTCAGATTTCTGGGTTTGCTTGAAAATCCAAGTGTGCGGCCTTATTGAGCCCTCAGTGTCAAAGGCCGGCTTGGCCGGAGCTGCCTCCTTTAGGGGGGCAGGTGCGCTCCAGTCTGCCAAAGTCCCCCGCTCCCTCTTGCCTCCCTGAGGCCCAACATCAGTTCTCATTACTGCTCCACTTGCACTGTGGTCTTTCTCTAAGAAGAGTTCAAGGGAACGTGAAACGTTTCTTGTATCAAGAGCTGAAAAATGAAGACCCCTAGGCCATGCCGCTCATGCAGGTGACACATGGTCCCTGTAAGAACAAGATAAGAACTGCAGACATTGGCTGCAACGTGAACTTGGCAAGCTACAGGAGGCCCAAAGGCCTGCGTGGTCTTCCCCGGCACATAGTAGGTGCTCAGGAAACAGGAGGAGTTGAAGGCTCATCCCCCGGTCCACTTACCAGGGACCACCTCCCTGGAACCTCTGCACCCTCATCTCCCGCTAGCCCCTCGCCTTGGCTGCCTGCCCCGACACCCCAGCCTCCTCAGTGGCCCTCAGCCATGCCAGACTCACTGCTCCCCTCGGGGCCTTTGCACACTGGAGTCCCTTGTCCAACTCGTTCCTCCTCCAGATCCCTGAATGCCCTCTTCCCTCCCCACAACCCTTCTCAAAGACCACGCCTCACCAGGGACCTCTGTGCCCACCCTGTAAGATGCGAACACCTCTCACACAGCCCACACCACACCCAGCCTTGCTTTATCCTTTCCGTAGCACGTGTCCTTCCTGCCAGGGCATACTGCAGTACAGGATGTGTGTCACCTGATTCTGGGGAGTGCCGCTTTCATGGTGGGCCATAGAAAGGGTACCTCTGGAGTTGTGCAGTCCCCAACCTAGACAGCCATACACAGCACCCCTGCCGTCAAACGTACTAAAAATTACATTTCGTTCATTTGAGGCTGTATCCCAGTGCCTGCATTTGAGCCTGGCAGTCAGAAGACACCTGGTAGATATTAGTGGAATGAATGGGTAAATGAATGGATTTGTGTCTCCCCATCATGCCCCACCTTGACAACTAGACTGTGAGGTGAGGGAAAAGAAGACAGGTGTACTGATGGGCACCTGTGAGGAGCACCTTGCCCTGAGGACGGGGAGTCACCCACAAGGTGGCCCCCTCCATGGAGGCTGCACGTCCAGGTGAGAGCCGGTGGCCAAATGCTGCCACCACAGAGGAAATGGACCGTGTTCATCAGAAGGTTGTTTGCCCCCAACCAGCCCCAGTTCCGTGGGTTCCCTGGTGCGGGGTGACGGGACACTTCCTGCCCTGCGCTCTGGCACTCTGAGACGCGCCATCCTGGCCTGTGTGCGTAAGCCAGGCTGGTGTCCACTCCTCCAGCGTGGCGCTGCTTCCATGATCCTCGGGGTAAAGAAACCCTCGGGCTGGGCGACAGCGCCAATCCAAGCAGCCCGAGTCCCACCCGCAGGGCTTAGGGGCTCTGGGAGAAAGAATGACATTGGAGCAGACTGCCCCAGAGACGGCCCCGTCCTGATCCTCAGTGGGTTGGGGATTTGCTGAGCCCCAGGCCTCACCTGTAAAGTGGGCGTAATAATAGTATAGATAATATAAATATATACTATATAAATATTAGCGTTATTATGGGTATATAGCAATCCCTCACTCGGTGGGTTTGGGGTTGGGTATGCAGTGCCATGAATGCAGCCTGGGGATCTACTTTGAATATAAGTCAGACCTTCTGGAAGCTGTTCTCTGGTTTCCAACATGCTCAAGTTTGGACTCTTCCCCACAGAGTCCACTAGGTTATCTGACTCTCCTGCCTGGCTCTCTCCTGCCCTCCCTACTCACTTATTCTACTCACTCTACACTGGCTTTCTTTCTGCTTCTTAAACGCAGTTGGCTGCTCCTGCCTCAGGGCCTTTGCACTGGCTGCCCCTTCCCCCAGTCATCCTATGGCCAGCTCCTCTGTTGCATTCAGGTTTGTCTCACTCACAGGTCACCTCCTCAGATAGGGCTTCCTTAGCCACCGCATTGCTAGTAGCCCTCTACAAAACACATATACACAGACACACTGAATCCACATTACTCTCTCTCTCTCCCTTCTCACCACATCACGTTCTGTTTTCTTCAGCACACCTGCCACTCTCTCTTTGCTTTTCACAACATTCCCACACCACTAGACTGACTGTAAGCTCCATGTGGCCAGGGACTTCAATGCCTGGGAGTAAGGAGACAGTATAGCACAGTGGTGCAAAGCACAGGTCACAGGTCACCTCCACCCTAAAGGCCAAGTCTGGCCCCCTGCTTGTCTTTGTAAATAAAGTTTTATTGTACCACAGCCACACCCACTCATTTACATAGCATCCTTTGCTGCTTTTACGCTATAACAGCACAGTTGACTGGTTGCAATGAAGACCACAGAGGCCACAGAGCCTAAATTTTTTGCTTTGTAGCCCTTTATGAAAAGAAAAAATTCATTCCCCTGGTCTGCAGCTTAAGCTTTGGAGCCAGACAGCTCAAGATCAAAGCCAGCTCCACTCTCTACTTAAGTGACCTCAGACACATGGCCTCCCTGTGCCTCAGTTTCCCCCACGTAGCAAGGGTGTAATAGTGATAGTACTTACCTCAGAGGGTTACTGGGGAGGAGTACATGAGTTGTACACTCCAGGGGCTTAGAAGGGTGCCTGCATGTGGGAAGCAGTTTCAGCAGAGTAAATGAATGGCAGGGTCTCTCAGATCGAAGTATGACAGCCGTTAAGAACAAACAGGAGACGCGCGCAGGGGAGGCTGTGCTTGCTGGGGGGGGGGGGCACCTGCTGAGCCACACCCCTTCCTGACGCTTCTGAAACACGTGGTCTCCCCTGTCATCAGTGCCTGTTGGTCCTGGATAGTGATTCATATTAGGGTGACCATTCCTCCATTCTTGTCCAGAACTTTCCCTGCTGTTAGCACTGCGAGCCGCTGCCTATGCCATGTTTGCAGCTCCATTTATCTACTTATTTGTGGCCTTGCCTTGAAACTTATATCCTCACAAAATAACAGCCACACTACATCTCCAGCTGAAAGAACATTCTTCAAGGGATCTAAGAGTAGTTGCATGAAACCCCGAAAGAGACAAGGGTTAAGATATCTTTGTTGTCTTCTACTTGACCATGATGTCATCATTTATCATCAGTTTGTCTTGTGATCCAGCAATGACAGAATTGTTCCTGCAGTCTTTCAGTTAAGTTCTTGTTAGTGCACACAGATCCATTTGCTGAGCTCAGAAGTTCTTTTCTACTTTCTATGTTCTCCCTAACTGCCAAAGGAGCCAATTTTTTTTTAACTTTGCTGTTTAAACATGTGAATCATCAATTTTTTTCTTTATGACCATCATTTTCTTGTCTTTCTCAAAAAATTTTTTTTCAACAAGCTGATCTCTTTTCCAGGAGTTTCCAAGTAATTAAACCCAATTAAAACCATTAAATTTTTTCTTTTAATGACAACTTTATTATTAAAGGCTAACCACAAGGAGGAGATTTAGCTGGCAGAGCTTTTCATTGTGTGTTAATCCATCCCTAACCTCTGGCTGACACTTCCAAGAGATAAACCCTACAGAATAGGGAAGCTGATTTAATGAATAGCTTCAATTAATACTTTTCTTCCTTGTGGCAGAGTAATTATTTGTTCAGCTTGTAAATAGCTACTTGGCAGTGATTAAAGGCCCAGTTGGCTTGGATGGTGTGGTGCTTTGATTGGTTTTGTGTGTTTGTGTGTTTTTTCTTTAAAGGTGGTGGGGGGAGGTCCTCCATCCCAGAATAGATGCAGAAGCCATTGTCCTGAAGTTGGGGACGTCAAGGTAATTGACACAGAAGAAAAGCGAGTTGAATGCAGGCAGACAGGCTGCCTGTGTCTGTGAGCTACCTCCGGATAGGGCAAGTCTGTGTGTGCAGTATACATCTGCAAGCCCAGACAGGGCTGCCAGACACACACCTGCTCTGAGGCAGTCTGGGTGCTGACAGCAGAGGAAAGGGCCCAGGATCATGAAGCACACCGGATGCCCCCCTTACCTGCCCTTCACATGGCACCTGAGAAGGGGATCAAATGATGGATATGGCCGAGAGGCCCCGAGAAGTGACTCTGTGCATACAAATGACGACCTAACCCTCAGTGCTTGCTGTGAGCCAGGTGCCCTCTTAAAGTGCTGTCAAAGGCGGGACGTGGTGGAACACGCCTGTAATTCCAGCACTTGGGAAGCTGAGGCAGGAGGATCACTATGAGTTAGAGGCCAGCCTGAACTACATAGTGAGACCCTATCTCAAAAACATAAAACAAAACAAAAAAGCACTGTTTTTAGTAACAGCTCATCGCTTCTACCTCCAGGAGGTGGGTGCTGTGGGTATTCATGTTGGACTGACTGGCAACAGACACCACAAGGCTAAGTGACCCGTGCAAGTCACCTTCCAGTAGTGATCTAGAGTCCTGATTCGCAGCCAGGTCCCATCTGCAAGGACAGCCCTGAACTCCTTCTGGGTCACACTTCTCCTTGACCCAGGAAAGTGGCACCTCCCACTTGGCTAATTGGGAGCTTTATATTTTTACTTTCACTTTTTGTAATTTAGCTCATTTCTTAGTTGGAAAGCAATTTTCATTTTAAAAGTTGTCTGCTCTGTTGTTCCAAAGTTAATTTCCTAACACTGAGGACCACACTTTTTTATTTTAAGATCATTTGGACCAGGGGCCCTCAGCTGGGGCATTTTTGGCAAAGTCTGGAGGCATGGATGGCTGTTATGCCTGGGTGGCAGTGCTACTGGCATCAAGTGGAAAGAGGCCAGGGACGCAGGGAAACACCCACAGTGCACAGGGAGGCCCCACAGCACAGAGCTGTCTGCCTCAAGATGTCAAAGCCAAGGCTGAAAAACCCTGGTTTGCAGAATGCTCACATTTTTCATTCTAGTCACACTTTGTAAATAAGCCATGAGATGTTAATGCATCCATCAAGCTTCTTTAAAAAAAAAAAAAACAGGTCCAAAAACTTCCTTTAAAAAAAGTAATTAATGGGGCCGGGAATTTATCTCTGTGGCAAGGTGTCTGCCTCACAAGCCCAAGGTCCTGAGTTCAATCCCCGGTACCACAAACAAACAAATTAATGCATTGGATTGTTAATCATGCCACCAGAAATTATCCAGAAACACACCTAAGGGGCTATGAGTTCTTTTCTAAATGGTAGCCACCAATGGGCTTGCCGGTGCTCCTCGTGCATTCCCCAGCTTCTCCGTCTGCTTGCTGGACAAGTTTGCTCCCACGCAGGTCACTCTGAGCAGCAAGGTGTGGACAGCACTGTAACCCCTGAACGCTGCTCTCCTGGGAAGGGGAGGCAGACAGCTTCAAAGGGCTGAGCCCTGGAGCCTCCAGTACCAGAGTTCAAGCACCAGGAGGAATGCTGGGCTTCCTGTCTGTGCCCTGGGAGGACTGGCAGCCCAGTAGCCCTGAGAAACCCTGGATGGAACCAGGCGAGCACACCTGGGACCAGCCAACCTGGCCATTTGGCTAGAGACATAGCCTAGTTCCCAAGGAGTAGGTTTGGTTCTGAGAATTATTCTGGGCAGCATTACATTTGCTAATGTGGGGGATCTAAGGCCTTGACACTGGTTACGGAAGTCAGTCTTCTCACAGCATGCCTCCCTCTAACTCTTGCAGCGGCACCTCAGAGAGCCGTGGGGACTTGGGAACGGAAAAGGAGCTCTGGCCCTGGGATGCCTGTGCAGCCCCCTGCCCTGTCTCCGTGTCAGTCCCAGGAGGCCCTTCCTCCCCGCCAGGGGGCGAGCAGCTGAGGGGAGGGATTTACCAGCTAAGTCGGCTTTCCCGCATCAAGTCCCGGAAAGCAAAGGCACAAATGCTCAGGGGCAATAAGGGGAAACCTTTCCCAGCCCGCAGGCCCTCCCTCCGTCCCCCTTAAGCCCGGCAGTTACTAGAACAGCCAGTGAGATCCAAGAGAAGAGCAGGGCTGATCGTGAGTGGCATCTGTCCCTCGTGTGACCCGTGCCCGGAAGTGTGATTTCATTATAAATGAATCGTTTATTTCTTGAAAAATAGACATCAACTATTTTAAATAAGGCATTTACCGCCCCCTCCAAGAAAAGAGACTGTAATGTGCCTTGAGCTTTTTTCCTAATAAAGAGTTTTATTTGATGTTACAGCTCCTGCAAAGTCATATTGAAGAAGGAGAATGGTAAAGGTTTTGGTTTCTTGAATTAGGCAGTTCTGGGCTTGAATCCCAGCTCTTCCACTCAGCAAAGTGACCTCAGACAAGTCACTTCGTCGCTGTGAGTCTTGAGTCACCTTCCAGTAGGGAAAAGCTATCTTGAGGAGGAAATGTGGTGATGTATGCAGAGCTACACACATTCATTTATTAGTTTTTTTAAAACAGAGCATCTGGCTACATTCCAGGTATGAGGGACATAGCACTAGCTCTCATGAGCTTGCCTCCTACTCAGGGGAGAAGCACCAACAATCATAAATAAATGAGGTTGGTTTTGTTTTTTATTTGGGGGTTTTTTTCCTAGTACCGGGGATCAAACTCAGGACCTTGTGCTAGTGAGGGAGGTGCAGCGCCACTGAGCTAAATCCCTGGCCCAAATGAGGTTATTGTAGATAATGATAGACACTATTGAAAACTATAACCGAATAATGAGATGTAGAGTAAGTGAGGAATTGGCATCTTAGACTATTGTAGACAGAATGGTCAAAGAAGTCCAGTCTGGCACTGGAAATGGGAACTAAATGCTGTCAAGGAGCCAGATGTGGAAAAGCCTGCAGAAAGGGGATTCCAGGCAAAGGAAATAGCAAGTGCAAAAGCCCCGAGGCAGGGGCAAGTTTGACATGTTGAAGAAGAAAGGCTGGTCAAGCGGTCAGTAGGTGGTGACCAGAGTATGCAGGCCACTGAAGGCTGTTGGCTGTACTCAGAGGGACACAAGAAAACAGTGGGTCTTACATGAGAAAGGACAGCCCTGATTTTCATTTTAAAGCATGCACTGTTGCTCCTGTGTGGATGGCAGACTGTGGGAAGAGGCAAAGTTGACTGACTGTACGTGGCCCAACACAGAGACCCGCTGGCTGTCTCCCTCCCTCCCTATCCCTCAGTTAATGATGAACCCAAGCCCCTTGACGGTGAGGTCAATGCCATAAGCACGGGCTGGCTCATAGCAGGCACAAGTGGGCAGTGGAGATCCTCAATCAAGTGAAAGGTCTCTTAACCCTTTGCTCCTTGGAAAACCTGGACGAAACCAGGCAGCTGGGATAAGGACAAAGTAAATGTGGGCCGGGTACCAGTGCTTGTGACTGCTGCCACAGGTGCCCTGTGGCCTGGTGGAGAAGGAGGAGCCACACATAGAACCAAACAGAGTAACTGGGCCTCAGGAGCTGAGTCCCTGCCGCAGCTGCTAATTTTTCTTTTCCTAAAACAGATTTCAACTTTATCACACATCCCAGCCCCTTCTTAAAATAAATACCTTACAATGCCCCTTTCGCTGTCTGGCAATAAAAATCCCAAATCATTAAAGCTACCATTCACTGCTTTAAAAAAAAATGAATGTCATATCCTGACTGAACTATAAAAGAAAAAAGAAAATTTATTTTTAAAACAATTATGTATTTTAATACATAAATGCCCAGGCGTGACCACAAATAGGAGACATAATGAAGAAATCTGGCACTTACACAAGTTGAACACTCTAATCCAAAATCCGAGATCCTCCAAAATCCAACATTCCTAGCACCTAGCTAACAGCACAAATGGAAAATCCCACAGCTGATCTTTTGTAATGGTCACAGTCAAAACACAGGCACACTAAAAATGTGATCCAAAATGACCATCAGGCTGTAGTATAAGTTGTATATGAAACAAGAATTTTGTGCTTAGACTGGGGTCCCATCTCAAGATATCTCACTATGTATAGGAAAACGTTCCAAAATCTGAAGAAATCAAAAGTCTAAAACACACACCAAAAAAACCTAAAACACTTCTGGTCCCAAGCATATTTGATAAGTACCTACTTCTCATTTATGGGGATGAAGAAGATAGGGAGGCTTCCTGTAACCGAAGAAAAGGAAGTGTAGGAGCAGAGTTGAGAAGTAACTACGGAGCAGTAACAAACCATGCAAAACTATTTTGTGTTTATTTACATAGGGCAGTTAGACTCTAGGCTCTGATCATTAGGAGTGGGATTTTTATATGGAGGTGTGAAGGTCATGTAGGATGTGTAACAATCTCCCCTTTTATGTATGTCAGCTTCACTGGGTACGTCGTGAGACAGTAACATCCAGGGCGACCCCAAGTACCACCTTGTCTCCCAGTGACTAGACAGCTGAAATTCCCACACACGTTTCTCAGCCACTCTAGGAGAAGAAGAACCTCTTGCTGCTGAGAACTCCACCCAGGCCTGGTCCATAAAATGGTGCACCCAGGGCAGCATTTGGGAGTGCTGTAACTGCATGCTGTGGTAGATGGGCAGGTGCCCCCCAAAACACATCTACATCCTGGCCCCCAAAACTTGTGAGTTATCTTATGTGGAAAAGGGGACTTTGCAGATGTGTCCATATAAGAAGGAGCCATTGTCAGACAGGAGGCTGGGGCAGGAGGATCACCGTGAGCTCAAGGCCAGCTGAACTACATGGATCTCAAAAAAACAAAACAACAAAGGATCCAGGCATAAGAATGGATTAGCAGCTGACAACAGAAACCGGAGACTAGAGGAGGGATGTGAGGAAGATGCCCCAAACCAAGAAATGCAGGTGGCTTGTAGAAGCTGGAAAAGGCCAGGAAACCAGCTTCTCCTTCAGCTTCCAGAGGACACACATCCCTGCCCACACCTTGATCTTGTGGTTTGTGACAGGGTCTCACTATGTAATCCAGGCTGGCCTCAAACTTTCAATCCTCCTGCCTCAGCCTCCCAACTGCTGGGATTACCAGCATGTGCTGCTGCACCCAGCTCCACACCTTAATTCTAAACTTGCCCCTCAGCGCTGTAAGAGAATGCATTTGCACTGTGTGAGGTCACTGAGCTTGTGCTTATAGGAAACCAGTACGTGTGCTTATCCCATGCCTTCCATTCATGGGGGTTGTAACAGTTTTCTACTTATGGTCATGATAACTAGGTTCTTTCTGAACTAAAATGCACTGAAGTTTTTTAAAAGGTGAGAATAGCCAAATTAAAGGAAAATAGGAACTTAATAATAACACAGTACTTATGTACTTTGTCAGTACTTACAGAGCTGTTACAAGAATGTCCATGGTTTGCAAAATATCAGATTAAAATATCATCTGGGAATCTCTAAATGAAGGCCTTTCCATTGGGAGATTCTGGAGGATATTACCTTTGCTAATAATGCCAGGTATTTCTAAGAGACAACACAGGCATTATCCCACAGGAGCCCTGGGAGGGCCTCCCCGCTTATATTCAGATAAGGAAGCTGACCCCTACGGGAGGTGAATGTCCCCTCTAAAGTGGCATCCATCCTCCAGGGCTGGCAGCCCCAGGATCTGAACCCAGGTCCTTCTAGGTCCATGGTTGATGCTCTCAACCATTTTTGCCTTGTAGAGGTGCTTGTCTGTGTCCACTATGATGGAGGCAATTTGTGGTTGTCATCAGGAAGAAGCCACCTGCCCCAGTAGGCAATGCTCACGTGAAGGGGAGATGGTAGCCCAGAGATCAGAGAACTCAGGCCGTTCAGTGGTTGCGGCTCAAGTCTCCCTGGCTGGGTGCAGTAAGAGTGGCACTGGAAGAGAAGACACACTGCACTTCCGAAGTGCCTCCTGGCACACCGTGGTCCTGCTCAGGCATGTAGAGGCTCAGGAGCGTCCACGCTGGGCAAGGCCTCAGCCAGAAACACCCATTCCATTCCGCATGGACACGGGCAGGTGGTGTGCAAAATCAAAAATCTTTTATGTGACAGAAATTTGGCACACATTAGTTTAAACTGAAAATTTGCTTATGTAATCAAAATATCCAGAAGTAGACTTAAGTCACAGTGGGATGCAGATCCCAAATACTTTCATATGAATCTAGAGGCTTTCCCTGTGTGGCAACAGATTGGTGGCCACATCCTCAGGTTACACCCTGCCAGCTCAGCCACCTCAAGGGAAAGTCCCCACAGCTAGAGCCGAGGTCCTGGGGCCAGTTGCCATTGGAGCAGTTTGTCCACGTGGTCATCCCTGGGCCAGTTGCTGTGATCCTGGCCAGGCCTTCATTATGAGATCACCTTCGAAGGCCAGTGAGGGGTGTTGTTTTTACTGAAAATTATTAACTGCTAGTTTACAGATATGGAAGCTCATTTCCAAAGAGATTAGGTTCTCCCACAATATCATGTCACCTCCTTTGTTAACCAGATGGTGATTTTTAAAGGTGTCTAATAAAGACTGTGTGTTGGGGGTCCCCAAGACCACCCTCAGATTCAGTGATTTACCAGAACCTGCAAGACTCTGAAAAGCTGTTGTAGTCACAGCTATAGTTTATTACAATAGAAGGATGCAGATAAAAATTGGCAAAGAAAGGGCCGGGGATTTAGCTCAGTGGTTCCGCTGCCTATCTTGCAAGTGCAAAGACCCGAGTTTGATCTCTGGTACCAAAAAAAAAAAAAATTTAAAAATCAGGAAAGGAAAAAAGTGCATGGAATGAGACCAGGAGAGAGCCAGCACCCATTCCTGGGTCCTCTCCCAGCACAGCACACATTCCACCTGCTTCTCCCAGGAGTGGCATGTGACAACACGTGCCAAGTGTCTCCCGAGAAGCCCAGCTGGGTCCCACTGGGACCCAGTGACACAGCATGCAGTGCTGCATGACTGACCTCAACTATGGAGACTCCAACCCTAGAGCAACAGGGGCCTTCACCATGAACCACACGGCCAGCCCGAGCTGTCTACCCATGGAATTGCATGGCCCACGCCTCTGAGCTCATCCACAGGCATTTCCTAAGAACATGCAGGGCAAGAGCGCCCCAGGCCTGCCTAGCTGGTTCTTTCCTTTGCAGCCGGCTTAGTTCTTCACAGCAGAGACCCCAAATGAAATCAACTCAACACTCAGCTGAACTGGCGACCACCAGATACTGTACCATAAATGTCCAGTGTGTTTGGATATCCCGGGGGGCGGTGCATTCTTTCTGTCCAGGCGCAAAGCCCAGAGCTGTGGAGGACAGATACTCCCTCGGAGCAGTGTGACCCTAATGGGTACAAGCCACACCCAGAGGACTGTGGAGTCTGGAGCAGATCAGGCCTGTGTTTCAAGCCCAACACTGCCTCTTCCGGGCTGGAAGACACTGCACACGTCGCATAGTACTTGCAGGTATTGCAATAACAACACAAATCATAGCTATGCCTGCACTGACATTTATTCAGCAGTTGCTGTATTCCAGACATGGTTCTCTGCTCCTTGGTTATTCACTCAGCTTTTTAAGGTTATAATATGGCCAAGGTAAGAAACATGTTTTAAAGCTCGATATGGTGGCATACATCTATAATCCTAGCACTCTAGAAAGCCAAGGTAGGCAGATCACAAGCTTCAGCCCAGCCTGGGAAACTTAGCAATTAAACAAGACCCTGTCTCAAAATAAAAATTAAAAAGCACTGGGGATGTAGCTCAGTGTGATGGTCCTGTGTGATGGTTCAATCTCTAGTACCACAATCAATTAATCAATCAATTTTATATTATGAACCAGCACACATGCATACACACAGACATGCACACCCCTCAACTAAAATACAAGCTCACTGTTACTGTGTATGATGGACTCTTGACAGTCTTTTATCTAGTCTTACATTTTCCAACTTTTCCTGCAATGGAATAATAAATACCTTAGGCTTCAATCCATATGGTAACTGCTCAATTCTGCCACTGCATCATGAGAACAGCCATAACCATGGGCTGAAGTGAACATACAGGCATTGCTCTGTTCCGATACAACTTTATTGACAAACACAGGCAGCACCCATCATTTGTTGGTCCATGGACTCTGTGGTATTTTTTTCAGTATTTTAATTTTCAATGCTGGTCATGAAAGTGTTGCTAAAAGTATTATATATAACTTGTGCTTTAAAAGACTTCGTTGAGTCATAACAACCTTATCCAGTAAGTAAGCCCATTTACAGATGAGAAACTGAGGCATAGAGGGTTATGAGGTAACCCTCCAGCGAGGCAACCCTCTTAACCTCTATTCAAAGCATCAATAAAATAGGATATTATTATTATTATTATTATTGTTATTGTTATTCAACCAGGACTGTGAAGGGACCCAAAAGATCTCAGCTAAATAAATAAATCAGTGTTGGGTTGAAATGGGAGCATGCCTTCCTTTCTCCCAAAGGATTGGGATGCTGATTGATTTGAAAATCTCACTTCTTTGGACTGAGCACATTGTAGAGACATCTACTAGAAGAGTACTACATGCCTAAGACAAAAGATTCAGAAACAGAAAAGGAAATTCTTCAGTGGACAGCTAGAGGTCTGATTCATTAAAACTATTTTTTGGTAGAAACTTGGACTCCTCCTTTTGAACGAAAACAGTTGGCCCCCAATACGTAGGGCCTGGGAAGTAGACTAATGTCCCTTACACTGGAGAACGTGTGAATTTGAGGACAGCAGAGGTGCTTGATGGAAAACAACTATTATAGTCTTATTAAACCTGAATCACTCTGGTATTCAAATTCTGAAACTTCTGCACATCTGCACACCACTTTCTTCATTCACTCATATTTGTTTTACATCAGATTGATTTTGTTTTAGGAGAGAATTTTTTTTTAATGTTCATACCCTTTCTCTTCCACCCCAGAAATACAACCAACATCACAAGATAACTTAGTAGGCCACTAGGCTGATCTATGAGCAGCCTGTATGAGGAAGGACCCGGCCACCCTCCTCTGACTAAGAGAATTTCATCAAGAATGCACACTAATCAGATTATAGCCTCCCTTGCTGCATCCAGGGCCACAGCATCCATCCTGAGGGGCAGTTCTGGGCTCAGAGCCTTCTCTCCAGCCCCTAACCAAATGGTGCACAGCCCACTTTGACAGTGGTCAAAGCCAAGCCCTGAGACTCTGCAGAGAATTAGGCCACAGTGGAAAACTTTGCAGTGCCTTTGTGTGATGTGTGTCTTCACTGGGAGAGAACCCCCCTAAAACCCTCTAAGCAAACAAGACAGCGTTCCATCTGCCCCAGCACCACCAGCCCCAGCACGGTCCTTCCAAGGACAAGTGACAGTCTCAGCTTGTTTTGGGAAAACTCCCTTTCTCAGTTCTACATTCTGGTTCAGATTGATTTTTCTTTTTCAAGTGATTCACTTAGGCTGTTGCTTCTTTAGGACATTGACCATTGATTTCTTTTACTGCAAAGAGTATGTGATGATGAAGAAAATGGTTTTCATGTGCATGACATCCTACAGACTTTGAACCATAGGATTTTTTTGGCTGGGTTAACCGAAAGGGGTTCCTCACTTTCGGGTTTGAAGAAGTGGACAGGGGCATTGACAGTGACCATCAGCCTGGAGCGTGTGCTGCGTGCCCAGCAGGCAGGGTGTTTACACATGTGCTGCCGCCTCCACCCCTCACTGCGCCAGCAGGGGCAGGGGGAGCAGTGGATTTGAAGGGGTCAGTGGCCTTTGGTTAGCTGCAGAGCATGGTGTGAAGGCGCCCACATTTCAGGCTTCATCATGCTTGGGTCAGACAGAGGGGCCCCTCCTACCTGCACTGGGTAACCAAAGCCCGTGGAGAAGGGCAGGGTGCAGATGGAGAATGTTTGCGGTGCCTTCAGCGGGCAGCCTGAGCTGAAACCAAAGGCTTCCACCTTGTCCTCGCTCCAGAGCTACTTCCTATTCACCAATACCAAGTCGCCGCCAATGCTGCGTCTCTTCTGGTTTCTCAGTCTTGCAAACCTGGAAAGTCATTTTCTACTGGGATAAAGTGGTCTGGTCCAGGGCAGCTCTGTCTTACCTGACTCCTGGAACAACTGTACCTTTCTAAGGTCACTCCAGACTCGTCTGCCCTCTGCACAACTTATTTTTTATGAACTTCCTTAAAAAGAGACCCCACCAGCATAGCTTCAAACAACCTAGCAGGCAACACACAAGCAGATTTGCAGAAAACCTGAAACAAGGGGAACACTTGAAAGAGTAGGTGGGTATTGCAGAGTCACCAGAAATTTGGGGCTCTTTAATTCTTTTAATTTTTAATTACACAATAAATATTTAAATCGCCTTTAAAAATTTTTGTAGAATTTTCTGGATAACACCAAAGTTCATTAAGCATCACTTTTAATTTCTGTTCCCTCTTCTCTGCCTTCCAGAAGTAACTACTGTTCTGAGTCGGCTATGTCCTTCCAGATATTTATAAATATGTAAGTGCCCACAAGCAATTCATAGTAATGCTTTATGAATTACTAATAAATGGTAATAACATGCAGTATATAATACATAATTAGGATTTTTCCTTCAACAATATATTTTTGGATGTGTTTACATTAACCCATGGAGACCTGGTTCGTCTCTTCCCATTGAAATTTAGTTTTCCATCAAATAGACTTCATTTTATTTTTCTATTCTCCTTTGGCTGGACAACTAAATTATTTCTAGTCTTTTGCAATTTACTAACAATTCTGTGAGGAATATCTTTTGACGGGCCCTCTGGATCATGTGCATCAGTTTTTCTCGAGGATAAATAATGAAAAATGGAATTGCTGAATATGTTGCCTATTTTAAATTTTTTAACCGAAGAAATGTATGCACATAGCTTTAAATTCATCAAATTCTACAAAGGAAAGTATATAAAAATAGCAGTCTCCAATGACCTGCCACCCTTTCTTTCTGTTCAGAGGCACTTTCAACTTGTGCTGAACTAGGCATGGTGCCACACACCTGTAATCTCAACCCTCAGGAGGCTGAGGCAGGATGATTGCTGTGAGTTTGAGGCCAGCCTGGGCTATGTAGCAAAACCCTGTCTCAAAAAACCAAACAAAACACTTGTGCTGATATTTTTAGCACTTTTCCAAGTTCTAAGTAACACGCTCATGTCAGTGCTGTTTGACATTTTTATTCTGTTTCAAGCATGGCCTCTGGAGCTGCAAAATGCAGGTTGAGACTTGAGTTCTGTTTTCTCACCCTTATTTTCATCACACACGGACACACACGCACACTTTCTCATCCAACTAATCTGTATGAACCAATCATAACTTCAGCTTTCTGCAGATACAGGGTTTGGCTTCTTGTCACTATGCAGATTCTTTCCCCAAAGAGGTCTCATACATGATGATTACTGTCCCGTCTCTGGATGCTGGCCTGGCAGGTGACACTTTTCTGGATAAATCCTTGCAGTAGCGGGTCTGGGTGGCTGCTCTTGTTGCTTCTGGTCCAGCGAGCCGAGGCAGTCACCAGGGACAGGTGCAAAACAGCCGCGCCTCGAAGGGCAAGCGGGGTGGTCTGGGGCAAGTGGTGCACAGAAGCACTCGGCTCTGAGCAGGTCACTGAGTCCCTCCCAGGCCCTGAAGAGCTTGCTCCCTTCATCTGCTCTTGGCCTTTCACCAAGTTCGCTGTGCACCGACTCCCAGCCAGGACCCAGAGAGCTCAGACTGGGTCCTTGAAGCCCTGACGGGTGTCTGTCCACCGGCTCTGCGGCTGGGCTTGATTGTGCATGGCTGTGTGACACCCAAATCAGCAGCTACTCTTCTGTTTTTAGGGTCAAGAAGGGTTTATGTTGCTAACTATTTTTACGATAGAAGTAATACAGCCTCCGCGTAAAAACTTCGAACAAGAAAAGAAGGGTATGGAGCGAGGGTCCGAGGCTGACCTCTGTCCTCCTCCCCACCCCAGCCTCTGCTCTGCAGCCAGAGTACCGGGTTCCAATCCTAGCACTCACCAGCTGGTTCGGCCTTGAGCAAGTTCAACCTCTGTGTCCCTCAGTTTCCTCATCTATAATGGGAAAATAACAATGCTCCCCTCATATAGCTTTGTGGGGATTAACATAATACTTACAAAGTGGTACAGAAAAAGCACTTAATTCGATGTGACCCGGGAATGTGACTAACCTTGTGTTACGCACCCTTTTAGACTAATGGTTCTTAACCATGAGAGCACATTCCAGTGACCTGCAGAATCAACCTCTCTCCTCTCTCTCTCTCTCTCTCTCTCTCTCTCTCCCCCCCCCCCCCCCCCCCCCCCCAGCCCTCTCTGTACCAGGGATTTTATCCAGGGCCTTCGCACTTAACTACGTCCCCAGCCCCTTTGTTTTAATTGTTTGTGTTCAGCCATGGTCTCACTAAGTCACTGAGTCATCCAGACTGGGCTCAAAATTGCAATCTTCTTGCCTCGGCCTCCCAGAGTGCTGGGATTACAGATGTGTGCCACTACCCAGCTCACCTGAGGAACTATAAATTTCTTGGTACCTGGACCCCACCCTCAGCAATTCTGATTTTCTTGATCTGGAATGCAGCCTGGGCATCTGGGTTTTTTAATACTCACCAGAGCATCACAGTGTGCAGCTGGAGCTGAGAACCATTGTGTTACATATTTCTCCTGTGTATCAGTTAGGATAAGTGAGTGTATGTCCCAGTAACAAACATCCCCCAAACTCTGTGCATCTCAGTCAATCTCTCATTCATGGTCCGAGCCCATTGTTATCAGCAGCAGCCCTGATGCACATCACCTTCACTTTGGAACCCAGGCTGACAGGATGCTTTTATCCAGAGCACTGCAGTCCTGTGAAGTGGGGAGACAGACCCTGGGGACCATGCACTGGCTCAGGAAGCTCCGGAGCAGAGGTGAACGTCACTTCTGACAAACGTCACTGGCCAAAGCCCGACGCACGGTCACACCTGGCTCCACAGTGAGACTGTAGCGGAGGCCAGCAGACTTTTTATGTGAAGGGCCAGACAGCAAATATTTCAGGTTTTGTGTGTCATACAGTCTCTCTGTTGAAACGACTTCCCACTGCCTTCACAGTACAAAAATGACCTGTTAAAAAAAATGTACAAACGAAGCAGGGTGCAGCAGCCTGTGCCTGTAACCCCAGCTACTGGGGAGGCTGAGGCAGGATGGTAAGTTCAAAGCCAGCCTGGGCAACTTAGCAAGACTCTGTGTCAAAATTAAAAAATAAAAAGGGCTGGGGATGTGTAGCTCAGTGCTCCCTGGGTTTGTTCCCCAGTACTTAAAAAATAAATAAAGTAAAGTTAAAACCCTGCTTAACTCATGAGCCAGATAATAACAGTCAGCAGGCTAGATCTGAGCTGGGGGCCATAGTGTGCCATCCCCTGGTTTGTAGGTTATCATCCTCCCCCGAGGGAGAGGCACCTCGAGGAGGGACCCCAAGTATGGTTGAACAGCGATGTAGCTAGCCACGTTGGGCGCAGAGAAAGAGAGGGAGGACGAGGGGACGCGTTATCCCCCGTGCTTCACACTCACTGTGACTCGACTTCGTGGGTTCCTCAGGGCCCATCTCGATAAGCTCGTTTCACAGCGGCCCTGGCCCTGGCCCTGGCACGGCGTCATTTCTTAAGGCCTGGTGTTCCCCGGATGTATCGGAGTGGGTTTGTGTTCCTGGGTTTGTTTCATAAGTAATCCTCTGTTAGGTGAGGGCAGAGGATTTTAAACTATCAAGTGTAGAGGGGAGCCCTGCGAGCCCACACTCCCCAGAAGGTCCACCCTGAGTCCAGCATTTCTGTAAGTGTCGGTGCCGGAGTGAACATAGTTGCAATTCCGGGTGTTTGTGGGGAGATTTCAGTCACGAGGAAAACAAAGCTGTGGCCGTCATCCCCGGACCCCACGTGGGGCCGCGCTTTAGGTCAGAGCTGCGCAGAAAGCAGGGGGAGGCTGCGGTCCCGGAGGCCACAGCCGCGTGGCACTGTCCCATTCTCTTCCCGCAGGACACCACGACGTCCGTGCGCATCGGCCTGATGATGGAAGAGATGATCTTCAACCTGGCGGACACACACCTGTTCTTCAATGACCTGGAGGTTTGTAGTTGCTGTTTCCACTGAGTAGCTGCTTGTGAAGTCACCTTTATCTCCTTTGGGGGAAGCTACTCCTCTCTTTCTTTCTTTCCTCTCCCTTTTCTTTCTTTCTTTTTTTCATTTCCTTTTTTTTAGAGACTCAAAACTTTTGCTAGCAACCCCCGAGAAGGTACAGAACTGAGCAGCAGTGGTTCATTGGAAACACAGGTGGCCGGATTATCTCCCCAGCTTTCCTGGGCAGCTAATGGGCTTTTCTCTCTGCTCAAGTGATGGCCACTGACAGTTTTGCTAATCCAATAAAGGCTGTAAAGTTTCTTCCTCCTGAAATTTGCTATTTAATAAGTTTATTAAGGCAAATTAGTACAGATCCTCCTGGGTCAGCAGTAATTAGCAGTAGGCCAGGATGGAAGCTTTTAAAAACAATTTACATTCCCCCAGAAAGCATGTTCTACAAAGAGAGAGAAAGAGTGAGTAGAGAGGATGTGCTTGTTTAGTGTACCTGCTTCTGAGCCCCTAAGCAAGATGCAAAGGAGGTAGGGGAAAGAGGGAGAGCAGCTTTGGAAATCAGTGTAATTCATTTGTCTATATCCACTCTTTGTTGGAAAGATTTGGGAAGGATTTCAAATGAAAAACATATTTAAAGTAGAACTATTAAAGCAAAGGCAAAGAGATAAAAAGCTCTGTAGAGAATAAGGATAAAGACTTGTATGGTCTCACAAAAAAATCAGGCTAACTATTGCAGTCAAGTTTAGAGTTAATCTGTGAGCTTCCTTGTAGCCAAAGCAAGAGGGAAATATGACTTACCTCCCTCTAATGAAAGAGCAAGCAACTTTCTTCAAGGTGAAGAAGAGCTTTGGTCTAATAAGAGGATTCATGTGGGTCTTTTCTGGCTTTGTAAATTACAGTCATGTTATTGGCTCAACAGACTGAAAAAATGAAGAGAGCCTAAAATAAAACTGAATGTGAAAGAACAATTCTATTTACCCTAGTAGGAATATTTTTTTGCCCGATTCTGGACAATCCCTGGGGACTAAACTGTGAAATCAAAATACAAGGGCTGCAGATTCCAAGTCTGTCCTGACCGGCCCGGGTGTTAGTAATGTTTATTATCGGGAGAAGCAGGCAATAGGCCTTGCTTTCCAGGCTGCAAGCCGGAGCGCAGATCCTAGCGGAAATGAGCTCTTGTGCTCTGTACCCTCCACACAAGCCACTAGGGCCCCATTAAATGGCACTGATGTTCTCCACCCAATATCTGCTTCAAAGAAAGAGTCTGCGTAGAGACTTGTTAGGGAAAGAAAGAGCTTTGGAGTAGTGGAAACCATGGGCAGTGATGCCCAGGACTCTGTACCCAAGGCAAGGGGTGGGTACACTTGGCTGTGACTTCACGTGGCCTGGGGAAAAGGGAGACAGACAGGCAGAGACAGAGAGAGAGGAGAACAGTTTGAAAAACAGGCCATTGAATTCAGCAAGTATTTCTGGAGCCTAATGTAGTAAAAACTCAGCTGATGGCCACTGTCAAAACCCAGCTTGCTGGGCCGGGGATTTAGCTCAGTGGTGCCGCTGCCTGCCTCGCAAGTGCAAGGTCCCAAGTTCAATCCCCAGTACCAAAAAAAAAAAAAAAAAAGCCCAGCTTGCTTTAACAAAAACATGGACATTATTGGCCCTTGCCATCAGAACGTGCAGGGTAGTCTCATTTTGGCCTGTTTCCCCACAGTGTCCACTCTGTGAGAGGGACTGCAGTGTGATTCATCGTGAATTCCCTGGGTCCAGGCAGGGAGCTCCCAGTCAGATCCGGATGTGGGATCCTTTGTGATCGTGGGAAGGGTGTGGAAACATAAACCAATCAGACGTGAGAGCAAGGGACAAGGAGGACCTGGGCGGGCTCTCGGAGGTGTCAGGGAAGGCCACTTAAAGAGGTGACCTTTGAGCTGGGAGATGACATGGAGCCAGCCGGGGGAGATCTGAGGAGGTGGAACAGCAAGTGATGAGAATGAGCGTGCTGTCAGTGGGGTCCAGGAGAAGGCCAAGGCCACCGAGGTGCATGGTGAACGCGCTGGGACAGGGGAATCTGGAGGGAGGCACTTGGCACCCAGAGCCGGGCATGGGGACGCAAAGCAGGAGAGGCCACGTGACATGGCTTGCATGTTGAAAAGACCTCTCTGGATGCTGGTGGAGAGTGGCAGGGGCAGGGGAGAAGAGGAAGCAGGAGACCAGCAGGGAGGTTCCTGCCCTGGCGTCCAGGTGGAGACAGAGCCAAGAGGACTCGCCTGGGGCAGGGAGCAAGACTCCCAAGCTCAGTGTGACCAGCGTGCGGCAGCCTTTACCCCCGCAGCAAAGCAGGAAGGCATGGGCATGGAGGGGGAGCTGCAAGACCATCCTCCTGCCTCGGGTGGTGTGGTCTGAGAGGTCTGAGCCTCCCATCCTAGTGAAGACCCCACACTAATGGGCGGCATAGGCAGCGAAGACCCCACACGCGTAGCCGGGGTTTGGCCGTCTGGACTGGACATCGGGCTCGAGCTGGGGATCCAAACCCCGGCCTTCCCCACCCCAACCCTGCTGGTTCTCTATGTCCCCCAAGTCCATGTCGGTCACACCTCTTGGAGAAGGATTTCAATACCAGCCGGAGCTACTCAGGGAAGCCAGTCTGGGTTAGGGAATAAAGTCAGATTTGTTCCTCTCTGAGCCGTCTGCAAGCAGGGGGCTCGTTCTGCATCCAGCAGGTCCTCGTGGAGAACGTGCTCTTTGTGAGCCCCGTGTCCAAGTGCTGAGGATTCTGCCACACCCAAGACACAGCAAGACCCATGTCCTTAAGGCAGTGCCCCTGACCACTAGGGAGGCAGCTGTTAACTTCTGCCCTGGTAGCATCCTGCCGGGCAAAGTTCTCTGAAGAGAGACCTAGAGAGGCGAGGAGGGGCTCTCACAGAAGCTGCTGTCCCACTTGGTCCATGCAAGTAAGGACTCTAATGTTTGAGCAGAGACCTAAGGAGGTGAGGGAGGGCCCAGGTGGGTTTCTGGAGGGAAAATGCTCAGACAGAGGAAACAGCAGTGCAAAGGTCCTGGGGCATGGCCAAGGTTGGGGGCTTCCAGGGCAGCTGGAGTGGAGGGAGCAGGAAAGATCATGGTGGGCAATGGAGGCGTGGCCTTTAGGCCACTGCAACGGTTTGAGTCACATTCAAAGGGTGACAAAGAGCCACTGGATGCTGGCAAATTTGGTGTCTGGTGAAGCCCCTATCCTGGCTTGTACACAGCCTTCTTGCTGTGGCAGCACTGAAACCAGTGGCCTGGGGCCTCTCTGTCCACTGCGCTGTCCCGCCTCCGCCATCTGACATGAGAAAGACTCCCAGTGGAAAGCCAAGAGCCTGGACCATCCTACCCGTGATGGGTTTAAATGGAGAAAGACTGGAGGGTGGGAGGAGTAGCTGGGAAGTCCGGCTCTGACAGCAAGAGGAGGAGACAGCGCCAGGGTGAGCGGAAAGCATCTTTGCACTGTGGATGCAAACAAGACACGCAGGTAGTGATCACCAGCCATGCGGAGACCTGGCAGCACTACCACATTGGGGGATGAGCCAGAAGCCACCGGAGCAACCATGTGCAAAGGACAGGGTGACGACGTGGTTGGGCTGCACACGGGCACCGACAGTAAATACACATCATCGCCCCAGCAGCCAAAGGCTCCGCACACTCAGTGTGCCAGCCAGGGGCCGAAAAGCCCCCTGCACCCGAGGCCCAGAGGCAGGCACTGCTTTGTCTCCACATGCTAGAGATGGTAGAGAGCCCCCGTCCTGCCCCAGGCGGCGCACAGGAATATCTCCAAGCGCTCCCCACCGCCCTGCAAGGGAGACGTTCTCCTTACCCCCTTTTCACAGATGAGGAAACCGAGGCCCACAGCGGTCACCGTCCCAGAGTCACACACTAGGAGAGGTAGTGTGAAGATCCGATCCCGGGCCCTGCTGACTTCAAAGCTGGGCGGTGGAGTTTTGACACGTACTGGGAAGTGGGGAAGGAGTGTGGTTTGGCCGAGTGGATGAAGAAAAGGCCCTGCGTGAAAAATGAGAGGAACACAAAGCTCTCAGCAGGTGTCCCTGGGGGATGGCGGTGCCAGGCCATCTGGCGGGCTTAAGGGGCAAAGTCCCAAGATGCCTTCAGAGCTTTTGGACAAACTCGGCACGGGGAGTCAGAGGCTGCTGGAGTCAGTGCGGGCAGGCCTGGTTGCTGAGTGTCTGATTTGCGGTGCTGCAGGAGCCATGGGGAGAACAGTGTCTCACTGTCAGATCTGAGCTGCTCTCCAAGGCGCCCCGCCCAACAGGCCATTGACACAGTGTGGTCCACAGCTCTAAAAGTGCTCTTCAGATGGGCTGAACATTTAGACAGCGTAATCAGGGTGCGGGTTTCCCTCCCAGGAGGTGACCCGCTCTCCGACAGGCCTAAAGGCAGCATTCAGCAAGCTCACTTAAAAACTATTTCCAACTCAAAGGACACGGGTGGCCAGGGAGCTCATCCGGGCCCTAGCAGAGTCATTTTTCTAAAGCAAATGCATCAACCATTTCCATTCTGCTTCTGTGTCTCTAGGAGCCAGTGACGAAAAATAATAAGATTAAACCAGAGCAGGAGAAGCTGGGTAACACCAGGTGTTGCCAGCATAATGAGAATAGGTTGATAAGTAACTGTCACCAACCTTACTGCTCAAAAACTTCCAAAGACAAGAACACTAAAAAACTAAACCAATGACTGAAAAAGTATCAAATTGTTATAGATGCCCCCCAGAAACCCACCATGCCCCCTCGTTTGAGACAGAAGTTCCAGCCAGGCTTCACGGAAAGGGTCATTCAGCACAAACTACAAAGCAAAGAAAAAGGCAGATGCTCTCTACACATCTTGAGACTAGTGGTACCCCCAAACTGAAACTGGGCTTTGAGCATGTGACAAATGGATAAATTGCTGCCGTTCCCAATGAAAGCAGATCCTGTCACCGTGTGTGTGTGTGTGTGTGTGTGTGTGTGTGTTACTGGATTGAACCCCTGGGTTCAATCACACGTGCTAGGCAAGGACTCTACCACTGAGCTACATCCCCAGCCCTTTTATTTTGTGAGACATGGGCTTGCTAATTTGCTCAGGTTGGCCTTGAACTTGTGATCATCCTGCCTTGGCCTCCTGAGTAGCTGGGATTACAGGCAGGCACCCTGTGGCTCTTTACAGACATTCCCAACAGATCTGCCTGAGCTTCAGTCTCCCACTGGTGAAAGGAGCCTCTGGACTACAATTGTGACCACTTACTGGATGCTGCCAATAGCCTCCTGCAAGCAGATGTATTAGCCGTGCTTCATCATTTTGTTAAAAACCCAACAACCTGGCCAGGGATTTAGCTCAGTGGTTCTGCCGCCTCTCTCGAAAGTGCAAGGTCCCGAGTTCAATCTCCAGTACCAAAAAAAAACACAAAACCCAACAACCTTATTGTGTCCTCTGAGAAGAACCAGGAGCAGTGACAGCCCTGTAGCACTGAGCCAGCCCAGTGTCCAGATCTTGGTCTTAATCCCGTTCTCCAATAAAAGCAACCTGAGCTCCTTGGAGAAACGGCTGACTCTCGGACTCAGGAAAGGAAGCTCCAGGATAGGCCAGGAACACGTCACCGTGGCAGAAAGTGAGGAGGTGCCTGAAACCCCACGGTGATGGGCCATGTAAAACACACACAGGATCCAGCGGCCAAAGCCTGAACAACTGAGCAGTAAAATTAATAACGCAATATTGGACCTAACCCAAAGTATACTAAAATGAGTATCTGTGAGCCCACACCGATAGACATAAAAAGATGCACAAATAAGGAGAGAACAGACAAATCTCCCCTGCAGGAAAAACTCAAATAATTTATGCACCATTAGTGTAAGCTGTGCATAACAACTTACGTACCGACTTTGTCAGAAGAGAACACGGTCTCTTTGATAGTGAGTTCGCTTGCTAGGAGGGGCTGGAAGGATGCTTTATTTCTCTGATCCTTCCCATCAAAGCCCCGCCAGGCCAGCCAGGAAAGCAGTGTCACACAGCTCCCAACTGAGAAGCCTTCCCCAATACTGGACTGTGAATTCGAGGCACTGTCACAGCCTAGCGGAACCCAAGGAGACCCGACGACTAAATGTAACGTGAGGTCCTGGGTGGGATCCTAGGACAGAAAATGGACATTTGTGGGCAAACTGGAAATCCGCATAAAGAATTGACCTTAGTTAATAATAGTAGAGCAAAACTGTTCCAGTGTCAGCTCTTAGCAGTGGCGGAAACTTGGTGTGGAATGTATGGGGACTCTCTCTGGTAGCTGTGCAACTTTTCTGTAAATCTAAAACTCTTCTAAAATAGAAGGTTTATTTTTAAGAGCTGAAGACTCAAAGGTGTCAGGTGACCGTACACTCAGAAGTGACAGGGCTGGGGCTGGAGTCCGGGGATGGGCGTCTGAACGCCAACTCCAGCATCTGGGTGGCGGGAACCTGAGTCTACCGTGCCCCTCTTCTCTGTGCCCAGAGTCCCCAGGCTGTGACCCACAGCACCCTGGCCGGCCACAGACTGGACTGTGCAGTCGCCCTGTCAGCAGCACCGATTGTCCCCGGGCCACTCAGCGGTCAGATCTAAGCACCTCAGGCACAGAGTTTAGGCCAACAGCTCTCAAAGAGGCAGTAAGAGCGACAAGGGTGGCGAATGTGAACGGCAGAGGTACTTTTCCAGGGGCCTCACCTGTTTGGACTCCCTGACTCCTATGCACCCTGTAAGGCAGGTGATGTTCAGTGGCTCAGTTACCCGTGGGGAAGCTGAGGCAAGCAGATGCAATGTCTGGTCCCTGGTCACTGAGTCAATTGCAGAGCCAGGATTTGAACCCAGGCCCTAGGGTTTTAGTGCTTTAACCTGCCCTACTCTCCAGCCTTGCAAAACTTGATAGAAAATGGTCTCTACTTCAGAGCATCCCAATTTAGTGGATGAAAGGAGAAAATAGTCCAGTAGCCCCACCAGGTGAGAAAATAGAGACACAAATCATCCGGCTTGATCTGAGGTAGAGTCGGGGAGTTTTTTACAAAGGAGGTGACATCAACAAAGCCTTTGGTAGGCTCTTGACAGATAGAAAGAGAAGAGAAAGGCATTTGAGGCAGAAGGAACTGCAGGTGCAAAGGCCCTGTGGCAGGAGTGCAGTGGTTGTTGAAGAACTAGCAAGAGGCTGCTGTGTCTGAGGCACAGTGAGGTGCCTGGTGGGAAATGCAGCCAGAGAGGTGAGCAGCGTGAAACTGTGCAGACCATGTAGTGCCAGGGGTCTTGTGACAACTGTGCTTTTATTCAGAAGGAGATGGGAACCATTGTAGAATTTGGAGCAGGGGAGGGACATGATCTTACTTAGGGTTTAGCAGGACCCCTGTGGCTACCCGGGTGGAGAGTGGCAAGGGTGCTTAACATCTGAGAGAGCCAGGAGGTGACCAAAATAGCCCCCACCAGACTCAGCAAACTATTTGTAGAGAGGCCCTGGCAGTAGATACTTTAGGCTTTGCAGCCCACCGTGTCTCTGTCTCGGCCCAGTCCTCCCATCGAAACACAGTAGCAGCCACAGGCAGAGTGTAAACAAGTGAACACGGCTGTGTTCCAATAAAACTTTATTTACACAAACTGGCCACAGGCCCCCGTGGGCGTTCCGACTGTGGTCTAGGTGGGAGGTGAGGTAGCTTGGACCCCGGTGAGAGCGTGGAGCCAGTGACAAGGATCAGATGCTCTCTGCGGGAGAGCTGGGGGATTTGCTGAGGGACAAGAGTTGGGACAACAGAAAGCAAGAAGTGGGGTGGGCAGCTTCCTAGGCCCAGGCGCTGGCTCCCCTTGCTCCTCGCCTTGGGCAGCCTGCTACGCGGGGCCGAAACATCAGAAATTCACTGTCTCCACTCCGGACACAGAAGCCCCACAACCTGGGCGGGTTCATTCTGAGGGCTGCACCCAGGATCTGCTCGCAGCCTCTCCCCCAGCCCCTGGTGACGCCAGACGTTCCCTGGCCTGTAGAAGTGTCACCCCGTCTCCATCCTGCCCATCACATCGCTTCTCTTCTGTGCGTGTCTGTCTCCGTGCAAATCTCCCCTCTTTCTAAGGCTGCCGCTCACACTGGACTAGAGCTTACCCTGATGACTCATCTTAACGTGACCGTCCCCAAGACCCCGCTTCCAAAGAAAGTCACAGTCACGGGTCCTGGGGGTTAGGACTTCAACAGCAGGCATGTTCCTACAGCGCACTCTGCCTTGTTTGCTCCTCCGTAAGATGGGATGATGGTAGTTTCCCTTTTAATAGCTGCAAAATGCTGAGGCAGTTCCTGGCACACTGGGAGCTCTTAGTATGTCTCTTAATAAGGGTTAGTTTCTATCCGGTCATGGTAGCACAGGCCTGTAATCCCAGCACTCTGGGAAGCTAAGGCAGGAGGATCTTTGAGTTCAGAGCCAGCCTGGACTACATCGTGAGTTCAGGGCTAAACTGAACTACATGGAGAGACACTGCCTCAAAAAAAAAAAAAAGTTTTAAAAAAAAATTTTAAATAAAGTGTTAGCTTCTATCCAATGTGAAATCACATCTCTTTTCCAGTGAGAAATTTTAAATTAGTTTTTATTTTTTCTATTTTTCAGTACCTTGTGTTTGCAAGGCAGGTGTGGTGCCACTGAGCTAAATCCCCAGCTTAAATTAGTTTTTCTAAAGTAATGTGTGTGTGTGTGTGTGTGTGTGTGTATTTCAAAAGCAATACATATATATCTAGAATCCTCTTATTTTTTTTTAAATGAAAGCATTTTAATAAGACTTAAGCTCCTTTGACCACCAACCAACCCCAGTGCCTTCAGGGGGATCTTCCCATGAGATGTGTGAGCTTCCAGATCTTTCTTTTCCCAGTATTGCCTACAGCCATATGAAATATCGGATGTTTAATAGGTTCGGCGTGTACACGACCTCACACAGGATGTGTTGTCCTCTAGCCTGTTCCTTCTGCACTCTAAGATATCTCAGAAACATGTCTGTGTGCTGACAGAAAGATCTGCCTCATTCTGAGCTGTTGGGTTGGGCTCCACTGAGTGTATAGACCGAGTTTCGTCAGCTGCACGCCGGTCACCAGAGCAGCAGGTGTCCGCTGGTCCTCCCTGGGTTGATGGCCATCTTTGCCCAAGCTCTTGGCCGGTGGCTTTCTGGGTCAGGAGGTGGAAGTTCCTCGAGGAGGTGACTGCACTGGGTGGGTGACTGTGGCCCCACCGCATTTCACATCTCGTGCATGTCAAGGCTGTGGGGACACCTCCTCTTCCGCCTTTGCCAGAGGTCCCATCCATTCTGTCACACATCGACCCAGGACAGATCAGGAGAGGCCCGAAATCCACGTGGATCCACTGCCTCCCTTTCAGAGGCCAGGCCCACACCCCGGGGAAGGTGGCAGTGTTAGGGGCATTGGATTCTCCTCCCGAAAGCCCCCTCCAGCCGCCAGTCCTCCGCGCTGTCCGGCTGCCCTCAGCGCCTGCACAGTGGGTAACTCGATCCAGGTCAGCTGCTGCAGTATGAGGTAGTGTCTCGCTGAGCATCACAGTATGTTAGGAAGTCCGAAATGTGATCGCTACTGTTGTTGCACTTTAGCACCCTCAACAATCCCCCCTCAGATGAGAAAAACAGCCTCCCCAAATGCCTTTCCCCTGACATCAAGGAAGCCCCTGTCAGGGGCCTGAGCCTGGGTGATCTCAGAGGGGCCCTGGGGCCTGAGGGAAGGACTGAGGGGTCTGGCAGGTGTGGCTCCAGGGGAATCTGCTGCTCACTTTGTTCTCTCTGTGCCTGGGTCTTTTGTCCCTCTACTGCACCACTCTCCAGAGTGTTCTGTGACTCAGAGCGAGAGCGCTTTGCAAAACCATCTCAACCAGGGTGACAAATTATCTTTTCACCCTTTTTATACCCAACCTGCCCATTTATAAGGAAACCAAAGAGAAGGAAGCAACGAGACTCAGCCCAAGGACCTCCGATGTCCAGTGACGAAGCCTGACTAGGAGCCAAGACAGGGGGGCTCCTGCCCCAGTGCTCACCCCTCCGTTTGGCTCAGGAAGCCCACTCTTAGAGCCTACGTCAGATTAACCAGGCATGTTTCTTTCTCTCCTTGCCAAATTCTCCACAGGACTGTGACCAGATCCATGTGGATGATGTCTCAGCAGACGACAATGGCCAAGACTTAAGGTAGGAATTTGGGGAATGCAAAGAGCTTCTGGGCTGGTGGATGTTCAAGCTCACCTTGAAGTCGGAAGCAGGGTGGGAGGTGAGGGGTGGCTATGAGGACAACCTGGGTCTGCTTCCGGCCAGAGCCGGGACTGGGGCTTTTCTGAATTCAAAAGTCACAACCCCCTCTCCCCAGCCTCCCTTCCCTCACCTCTCTTCACTGGCTCGGCTCATGTTTATCTTTCTTTGTTTGGGCTTTTCAGTTGTTTTGTTTTGTTTCCTGCTTACTAAGATAATACATGGATATTGCAGAAACCTCGAGCCCTGGGCCGGGGATTTAGCTCAGTGGTTCCACTGCCTGTCCCTGAGTTCAATCCCTGGTACCAAAAAAGAAAAAAAACAACTCAAGCTCTGATCTCACTTCCTTAAAAGTCTGGTAGTCTTCAAAGGTTTCACTGCATTCATAAGAATGCATATATGTTTAATAGAAAATTAATGCTGTTCATACTCAAGAAATGTTTCTTATATGAGTAAGCTGTGTATCTCGTGTCTGGAGGAAACACTCCTAGGGCCTGGTTTCCGGAAAGCAAGTAACCAGCAGCCTACAACCAACCAGGCTGCTTCACAGGAATGTGGATGGGACGTTCCAAGCCCACTCCTGGGGAAACGTTATGAAAACAGAACCATGGTTAACCTGTGCTTATCCAAAATTATCACAATCGAACACCTCCAGGACCATCAAAAATACTCTTAGACCAAGTAATGTGTTGGTTACAGGGCACCTCATAATTTCACATAGTGTTTGCTTCCAAGGTCTCCCAACTTCATCCAAAACCAGAAACCAGCATTTATTTCTGCTATGCTGAGATCTGCAAGTCTTTTTCAGAGGCAGCACAGTCAGAAGTGATGGGAGGCCAGATGCCTGCCTCCCTCTACTGAGCCATTCAGAAGTCCATTCTGCAGTCAGCCGGCTGCTGGAACGTCTCAGTGTCTGGAGTAAAGCAAGGGTAACCGTGTTGTTTCCATGGAGTCACTGCTGGGAAGCACTCTGTCACAAGGACTCGGTGACCAGGGCTCCCTGCTTCTGTCATTTCCCGAGCTGCCATCTGGCTTGGAACACAGCACAGTGCTCCTCTGCACCCATCTCCTGCTCTGCTGTTTGACACCACTTCAGGGATCCACAGTCCAAGGGAGTTTTTCCCAGTAGAAACCAAAGTCCCCATGGTTCCTTCAAGAAATATTTCCTGGGAACCTGCTGTACGCTAAGTACCAAGCATCAGACGTCCTTGCTTTGTTTGGGGTACTTCAGTTAGGGCTAAGGACCAAGCCCATGGCCGCCTTGTTTCATGCCGTGCCCTGTGTGAAACTTCACACGGCTCAGCCCCAGATCTTCATGGTATCCCTAGGAGACGTGGTCTTTCCCTCACCCCCGTTTCACAGCTGGGGCTTGTGAGGCTCAGAAAGGCTAAGCAGCCTACCCAACCTCCCACAGATCATGCATGGAGAAGGCAGGGCTCAGAAAACCCAGGCAGCCGGACCTAGGGCCCAACGTGTACCAGGTCCTCGGTACATCCTGTGCAGCCCCCTTGCCCTGCAGAAGGTAAGCGATACTGGAACATCCAGGCCTCTCCCAGGGCACCCTCCAAATGGATGTCAGTGGGTCCTCTCCCAAGAGTAAATTCTAGCAAGGTGGGAACTTTTATGTGGAGAGGAAGAACTGCGTGGCATTGGAAGTGCAGGTTCTAGCCAGGCATGGAGGTGCACGCCTGTAGTCTCAGCCCTCAAGAGGCTGAGGCAGGAGGATCACCACGAGTTCAAGGCCAACTTGGGGTGTATAGTGAGTTCAAGGCCAGCCTGAACTACACAGGAAGACCTTGCCTCAACAAAGAAAGAAGAAGAGGTGTCGCTTCTAGAGGATAAAGTCGTAGGCCCTGCTCCACAGGGTAAGACCCTGCTAGAAAAGTACCCAGCACAGACAGAGTCTTGGCAGATGGCTGTCTGTGGGTCTTTTAAATTTCTGAGCAATTCAGAAGACAGCAGAGGAGCAAACTCATCGCCCATGTTCCTGCCATGTCAAACTAACAATTTCCACCACTACGAGTGCCTTGCTTCCCGTTTCACACACTTCCGCTCAGATGTCTGTGGGGAGTGACTCAGCGAATGTGTTGCTGTGTCCTGCTCAGTCTCTTGTGCTCATCGGCTTCCTCCCACGCCCTCCACACCCACGTGGCAGCCTCCGGCTCCGCCCCAGGATGCTCGGATGTTTAAACGCAGCAGCGGGAGCCTCAGAAGGCACAGACGGAGAAGGTCCTGGAATGTCGTGATTGGCCCGGGCGGCTTTGTCCTGACACCAGGGAGCCTCCCATCACGCCTCCTGTTCCTCCACGTAGCAAATCTCTGCCACACTTGACCTCCGCAAAGGACAACACAAGGGGTCGAAGTCAAGGCCAAGAGGGATGTGTGCTAATTTCCCTGATTCCCAAGGAGTTAAAAAAATGGAGAAATGACCAAACAGTTAAAGCAAATAGTTTCCGACCTTTGCTTTTTTTTTTTTTTTTTTTTCTCAGTACTTGTATCAAAGCCAAGGCGTTTGTAATGAGCTACACCCGGGTCCTTTTATCTTGAGACAGGCCTCACTAAATTGCTTAATTGTTTACACTGGCCTTGAACTTATGGCCTTCCTGCCTCAGCCTCTGGAGTACTAGGACTGAGGACATGTACCACCAAGCCCAGCTTCCAATTTTTATCGTCAATGAAGTAGCACTTCTTGGGCTGAGCATGCTGACGCACACCTGTGATACCAGCATGCAGGAGACTGGAGCAGGAAGGCGGCTGCAAGTTTGAAGCCAGCCCAGGCTACATAGTCCATGGCCAGCTTAAACTACATACCAAGACCCCGTCTCAAAATATAAGGAAACAAAACACAGAGTAGCACTTCTCACATCTCTCACATAAAGAACAATTGAAGCGTTTTTGACTGATTTGAAACATCAGGATATCTGTAGAACAGTAATGCCACTATTTTTGTGGAAAAAATGATAACTTTGTAATAGATTTTAGGGAAAGCTCTGTGTCACTTATGATCTATGTATGCTTTTGTTTCAGGAAATGTTCCGCCACAGGTGGCAATAATCTGCAATATAATTGTGCTACTCAAATAATTATAAAATAATATGTATCTGTACCTGTGGAAATTTGTGCATGTATATACGTATGCACATATATATGCATGTACACTCACTCATACATACACACAAATACTACATATGCACTCAGTGACATGTCTGTGCCGATATACATTGAGAGATGCACTAGGCATATACTTACGTATGTATACTTACAGAGGCCTGTCCCAGTTGCCATGACTGTCCACACAGGGTGTCTGGGGCACCCTGCTGCCTGCCCCAGGGATCCCTGAGGCGACTGCCCCTCTGCAGAACAGTGGGTGAGGGCAGCAGGTCACCCTGCACTGTCAGGTGCCCCACCCGCCTCTCAGCTGGGGCGAAAGGCCGTGTGTCAGCCCATCCGGTCACAGCAGGGCGAACTGCTGGGAGTGCTTAGCGTGCAGTTTCCAACTGTTATTTCACTCCTGCTGCATCTCCTCTTCCAAACACGGAGATTCTCTCTTTTCCACTCAAATTCATTACAGAGTGCAGAACAATCTAACAGCATAAAGAGAGAAAAACCAGCCGCACTCACACCTGTAGCCGCGGCCACCGACCTGCCTCCCTCCGGCTGCTGTCTGGGTCTCTTAGACCTCTGGTCCCACCGTCCCGCACACCTGGCCGCCTGTGGCACCACATGCCTCACGCCAGGACTTTGCAAGCCCAGACCCGAGCTGCTGGTGGAGGGAAGGGAGCTGGACTCGCTTTCCACTGCTGCTGTCCTGCCCTGGGCTGAGCCGCCAGCCCGCTCCTGGCCTGGCCCAGCTGTCATTCTGGTTGCTGACCTTGTGCCTCTTCTGAAATGTCCCAGTTCACACGCAGAACTTCTCAGCCTAACGTGCTGCTGTGGGTGGAGGTTTACACCCACAAAGTACCAGTTAGGCAATGGGTTGTACCTGATTAAAGAAAAAATTAAAATGGAGAAATTCTGTCTAAAGACACATTGATGTGATCAAAGTAACAGAGATTAGCTGACACTTCCTTGTTTCGTGAGGAACTATCTGCACGTTGGGCAAGCACTCTACCACTGACTGGATCCCCAGCCCTTTTTATTTTTTATTTAAAACAGGGCCTTCCCTAGGCTGGCCTCAAACTCATGATCCTCCTGCATCAACCTCCCTAGTGGCTGGGATTCCAGGCCATTTTTGTGGAATTCCCTTTGAGCTTAAATTCCAAAGGGAGAGCGCAGGAGGCTTTCCTGAGCTTGGCTGCTACAAGCTGGGGCATCAGTTGTCCCCCAAAGAAACCAGAGGTGTTCACTGTGATGCCAGAAGAAAGGAACACGAGCGTCCCCTAGGCCAGGGCACAATGCCAGGGAGGGGCTGGCTGTGTCATTTTGCTCCTTCCTCCCCGAGGCACCCACGCAGCCCCTGCATGGGTCCAGAGGGCTCACGGTAGCCCAGGGCCCTGCTGTGGCTCCGGCCTTGCCTCCCCACACTGACGCTTGGCCTCACTCCCTCTCCCCAGCACATACAACTTCTCCACCGACGGCTTCCACGGCTCGGCCCCGGGTGCTGGCCTGTGCCTGGGCACAGGCGTGCACGGCGGTGTGGACTGGATGAGGAAGTTGGCCTTCCGCTACCGGCGCGTGAAGGAGATGTACAACACCTACCGGAACAACGTGGGCGGTGAGTGGCCCTCCAGCTGCCGCCCTTGCCCTGGCGGGGCCGGGAATGGGGATCTCCACACGCCAGGGGGTAGGGCTTTATCACTTCACTTCTCTTCTCCACCCGCCCCCAGGTGTTTTTAGACTGAGCCTCACTAAGTAGCTAAATTGCCCAGGCTGGGTTGGAACTTTGGATCCTCCTGCCTCAGCCTCCCAGAGGCCTGGAATTACAGGTGTGCTGCGCCACCACGCCTGGCTTCACCTCTCTCTTGACAGTGAGGAAGCTGAGGGCTGGACAAGGCATCTCTTCTAGGGCACTTCACCCACAGAGGCTGGGGCTGGGCACAGGGAGAATCATCGCCCAGCTCCGTGGGGGCTTCCTGGGTCCTCAGAGCGCAGCCCCAGCCCCGCTCACACCCATAGACTCTGAAGCTCCAGGCAGCCAGCCAGGATCTGGGTTCCGCCAGCCCTCTAGCGGGTGTTGGGACACTGCGGTCTGGGGACTCGCTGTGGTCCCAGGGGCAGCCACTGAGCCACCCTGGAGCTGGTTACAAGTGCAGGACTTCAGGCCACTGACCCAAAATCTGCACTTAGCAAGATTCTCCAGTGCTTGTGGAGGCCCGGAAGCTAGAAAATCCAGAAGTCACTGGTCCTCCTGCCTGACCCCTGGCAAAGCCACTTCGAGGTGCCTGGGGCTGAAGGTCACGGTATGGCTGCAGCCAGGACACCCGGGCTCAGAGCTCCCAGTGGTTCTCAAGCCAGCCGGGTGGAGCCAGCCTCAAGGACAAGACACCCTTTCTCTGTCGCATTGAGCAGGACATCCGGGCGGGGCTGGAGACAGGGTTAGCCGGGAAGCACCCAGGCCCTGGGTCACTGGTTCTGGAATTCTCTGGGCCAGAGGTTCTTGGTGTGAAGTGGTGTTGCTCCCACTGCCAGGAGCATTTGTCACAGTGCTGGCACCAGCTGCCTGGCTGTAAGGGAGGGTTCTGCGCCGGTGCTGATGGTGTCTGCCATGTGCTGCTCATCGGCCCCAGGCCCTCTAAGGCTCCTCACTCTGCGCCCAAAAAGAGGAGACCCCAGCCTCCACCACACAGCACTTCCTTGCCCTGTGGCCTTAAGGAACGTGCATGATCTGGTTTTCAGATCTGTGAAATGGGAAGAAAAATAATTCTGCTTGGCTGGGGTTCTGAGTGGTCCATTGTGCGTATACACAAAAGGCAGGACTCTGACCGCATGTAGCGAGCACTAGACAGCAGCCTTCATTGCCTACTCCTTCCGTTCTCCTGGGGGCCCTCTGCTTTCCCTGGTAGGCATTGGTTCTTCAGGGCAGTCTCGTCCCAGGTTGTAGTCCTGCTGCAGCTCGGCGCCCAGTAGTGAGCTGGCCCAGCTCAGCTTCCACAGTACTTACTCTGTGCAGGCTCCGCCCTGGGGCTTTTCACTGCAGTGGCTCATTCCCTTTCCAACGTGCTGTGTTGTGAAGCAGAAACTGAGATCAGAAAGGTTAAGTGACCTACCCAGCCTGTGCAACTTAGCAAGACGGTGTCTCAAAATGAAAATAAAGGGGCCAGGGATGTAGCTCCATGGTGCAGCGCCTGCCAGGCAAGCGTGAGGCCTTGTGTTCTATTCCTGGCATCAAAAAAAGAAGAAGGAGAAGGAGAAGGCGGACGGGGGGTGGGGGGGGGTGGCGAAGAGGAGGAGGTGAAGGAGGAAAAGAAGGAGAAGGAGAAGAAGAAAAGAAAGAAGGTCTGGAGATGTAGTTCAGTAGTAGGGCACCTGCCTAGCACTGGTTCAATCCCCAGTAATGTAAAAAATCAAAAAGACAAGGCCCCTTTTCTCAAAGAGTGTTTGGAGATCAACTGCCAAACCTGTCTCCATTATTTCCTCTCTATGCTTAACAAGTCAGCCAGCCTAGTTTTTAACCTTAAAAATGAAAATAAAATTAGTGTCCATCTTTAGGGCTCTGTCAGAATGACAAGCAATAAGATATGTTAGAACCACAGGTCCCCACACCCAGTAAGAACTCAAAGGATGATAGTCGTTATTATTTTTTTATTATTGTTTATCTCCACCATAGCAATGTAAGCTCTGTATAATCTGTGTGTTTTGTTCATCTCTGCATATTTAGTGCCTGGTACAGTATTGAGGACATAGAAGGCATTTCTGAAATCTTTGCTGTATAGGTAGATGGATGAATGGATGGATGGGCAGGTGGGTAGGTGAGTGTGTGGATGGATGGATGGGTTTGTTGGCGGATGGGCAGGAAAGTGAACAAATGGGTGGATGTATGAATGGGTCGGGGGATGAGTGGATGGATCAGTGGACGGATGGAGAGCCACCAGTGAAAGGGCTAATCAATCAGTCCCAGGATAAGATGAAGAGGGGCTACTGGACTGAGTTGACCTTGGGTGTCATGTGATTTGAATACTGGGGGTAGAGTAGCTACACTCCCCTAACTCCCCACCAGACCTTTCTGATATGATGGTTACATCTTCCTTTCCTTTGTGTCCAGGCTTGATAGGAGCTCCCAAAAGAGAGACGTGGCTGCAGCTCCGTGCCGAGCTGGAGGCGCTAACAGACCTCTGGCTGACCCACTCCCTGAAGGCCCTAAACCTCATCAATTCCCGGCAAGTGCAGCCCCATTTTCCTTTGTGCCACTGAACTTTCTCCAGGAGACAGTGGTGGCTCCTCCTCCTTTTCCACATTTGGGGGAATTGGACTCCCAGAGTCTCACTTGCACACTTTCTAGACATTTGCTAACGTGGTGTAAGTGTGCAAGGCACAGTGGAAAACTTGCACTGCTGGCAGAGCTGAGCAGATAGCTGGAGAGGCTTCCTGGGGTCCAGCAGTTTCCCAGATTCTTGGATCAGAGCTGGCCTGTGCTCTCCACTGTACCCCAGTCCCCATGGCTCTCTATTATCCTACATTGGCTCCAGATCACTCATTTATGTAACCTGGGCCCATGCAGCTAATTAAATGTGTGGCTTTTGCCACAAACCTTTGCTTTTAAATGAGCAAAGTATTACATTCTAGTGTCAGGCAGCTTTAGGCTTCAAGAAGAGGAGCCGCTGGAGGACCCCTGGGCCCAGCTCACCTGAAGATGGCCTGGCTGAGCCCCCAACCCCACCTGGATTCCCACTGGCTCCAGGCTCAGGCTGCAGAGGAAGAGGCCCGGTCAGTGGCCCCTCTGGGTCTGACCCAGTCTCCTGTGTCCTCAGGCCCAACTGTGTCAACGTGCTGGTCACCACCACTCAGCTCATCCCTGCCTTAGCCAAAGTCCTGCTGTACGGCCTGGGCTCCGTGTTTCCTATTGAGAACATCTACAGCGCCACCAAGACAGGTAGGGACAGGCCGACCTCGATGTGGGCCGGAGAAGGTGGGAGCTCCCTGCCCGGGGAGGGGTCATGAAGGAAAGGGACCCCAGGGAGGGTTACAGAACTGGACTGCAGGCTGCCTCTGCTCCCAGACACCCTCCAGGCCACCCCTGGGCTTGAGACAGCTAGAACTAAATACGTGGGAATCACTGAATTGCTGCACTCTTGAACTAAATAACTAGAAATTAAAAGTATTGCCGCTTTACAACCGGTGACGACCTTTTTAGGTCAAGGAATTCTGGTTTTCTTTTTCTCATAGGAGTTGACTTTTTTTTAAATTCTTATATCACCTAAAAACGTATAAGACTAGAGAATAAATCTAGTTGAGATGTTTTTAATTAGAAATGTGAACCTTCTTTCTCTGAAGCAAAAAAAAAAAAAAAAAATCAACTCACAATACTTTGAAAATATTTTCTTAGAGCAATTTTTTTTTCTGGTACCAGGGATTGAACTCAGGACCTTGTGCTTGCAAGGCAGGCGTGGTGCCACTGAGCTAAATCACTGCTCTCTTAGAGCAATTTTTGCCTGTACTGTACTTCTAGGACTGAACATGATATACAGGTGCCTTTGGATTTTAAAATCCTAGTAGTTCAGGTCAAAATAGCCATTAAAGACTTGTCAACAAGTCCTTAGGAATCTTCTCACTTCCATACTACATGCCTCTAGTCAGACATATTTAAAACCTCTTTTTTAGTGATCTTTTTTTTGTTTGTTTGTTTGTTTTGTTTTTTGAGACAGGGTCTCCCTATGTAGTTCAAACCGGCCTTGAACTCAGTATGTAGCACAGGGTGGCCTCGAACTCATGGTGATCCTCCTGCCTCAGCTTCCCGAGTGCTGAGATATAGGCCCAACATACCCAGCTCTTTTTTAGCTTTACTTGTGTCAAAATAACAACATAAAAATTTTACTATCATGCCATGTGTGTGTGCGCGTGCATGTGTGGTACTGGGGTGTGGAGCCCGGGCCCTCACGCATGCTCAGCAGGTGCTCGCCTATGCGCTGCAGGCAGCTTCACTGTCTCCGTTTTCCAAGTGTGCACCAGGGTGGCATTTTGTCCCTCACAGTCTACACCCCGCACCCGACGGCTACAGAGACTTGGCCGCTTGCCACCTCTGCGCGGCCGCTTCCTGCTGGGGCGCCGGGCAGCCTCTCCGTGTCCCCGTGCTGCCCTCCTTCAGTGGGGACGCTGGAGGATGAAGGGAGGCGGCGGCAGGAAGCAGCTCCTCGCTCCCGAGTCCTCCTCACGCGCCGGGCCTTCCTCTCTCCCGCGTGCAGGCAAGGAGAGCTGCTTTGAGAGGATCATGCAGAGGTTCGGCCGCAAAGCCGTCTACATCGTGATCGGCGACGGGGTGGAAGAGGAACAAGGAGCCAAGAAGGTACCGGGCCGCGCTCTCCCTGCCGCCGCCCCCCGGCCCCTTCCCGCCCTGCCATCCGGCCGCTCCCATGTGCAGGGCGCAGGCGCATCCTGAGTAATTTCCTCCCGCAAATCCCCTCGTGCCTTTGGCAGCCCCTTGGTTGTTTCTGGGCCAACGCGCGGGCCGGGGCGCTGGGCAGGGGCGGCTGGCGGGACTGCTGCACGTGCGCACGTTTTATTTAATGCTTGCTGCTCACGTGTTCCAGGGACCTTCCCAGTTAATAAAGACAGCATTAGGCTAATGAAAAAGAAAAACCCGCATCTGTGATCTGGGCCCGGAGGAGAGGGCAGGGGGTTCTGGTAGCCGCAGCCCTCCTCTCGGAAAACAAACAGCTACCAAAACCGGGGCTCTGGACCTGTCAACAGCGCCCCAGAGAGCCTGCCGCCCCCAGCCAGAGGCCTGGGAAGCAGATTGTTAATGTCACAAAGCTCCGTGGGGGACCTGGCTCCCCCACACACTGGCAGCAAATCCCAAGGAAATGCAGAAACGTTTCGGGGCTCAGTGGATGAAACTCAGAAGGAAAGCGAAAACCCCAGGTCCTGCCGCTCTTCCCTGCCCCGACAGACCCCTCCCCAGGGCACTGTCCCATCTTTCACGAAGCAACGGCTTGTGGGGCCAGGCCTGCGCCACAGGCTGCAGCTACACCGAGGCTCTTGCTGGCTCAAAGCCTTGGGAGAAGCGAGTCGCTAAGCCGGGCTGAGGGTGTGCACAGGGGCCCCGGGTACGGTGGCATCTGCCTCGTGCCGTCTGAGATGCCAGACTGCAGGCATCAGGAAGGGGACTTCTCAGTCTCTCCCCTGAGCTATGGGGAGCCGGCCAGGCTCTTCTGTCTCTCACTCGGCTGCTCTCTGTGCTGCTCTTTCTACATAGTCCACGATGGCGCCCTTTCACATTCCGGCCACCAGGCAGGGGAAGGGAAAAGGGCGCACCTCTGCCCTCTAGGGCACAGCCTGACCCCAGCAGACTCACTCCGCTGCAGCCCCGTGGTCCAACTGCAGTCACAGCACCACACCTGGCTGCTGGGCAGCCCCGGTGCTGAGAGGGCTGAAAGTGGGCAGCCCCTGGGGGCCAGGAGGAGGAGGGCCGCTGGGGACCCCTGGCAGTCTCCACCCCAGCTGCGATGAGGCGGGGTTGTGCTGTGCCCTGGACCTCATGCCCTTCACCACTGCTCTTTATTCCGGACATCATTTCATTGACTAAAACCCTGCAAAGTGGGTGTCAGTGCACCCCATTTTAGAGAGAACGGATTGAGACTCAGATGAATTAATCTGCCCCGGCCACAGGGCCAGTGTGTGTGACAGGCCTCCTGTGCTGTCTCTGTGCACTTCCCTGCAGGCCGCGCTTATGCCTCAGACACTGAGGGTCTGCACCCCTCAGCTAGCAGATGGGAGGGGAGCCCACCGCCAGTGTCCGAAGCAGAGGTGCTTGCTGTTCCGCTGTTCCTGCAGCCATCCCAGGCTGGTGAATGGGAGTCACTGGGCCCAGCGGAGACACCCGAGCAGCGTGCAGTGTGGCCCCAGGACTCAGGGCTTTGCTGGTGTCTGTGTGGGTGTCACTAATGTCTCATCGCCTTCGAGGCCGGTCTTTGTCTCCGGCTCTCCAAGCGCGATAAGTCCCCTTACTCCGGAGCCCCCCAACCTGGGGCGAGGCAGCTGGGGCTTGCTGCTTCTGCTGGTTTCCTCCCAGAAAAATGAATTACACTCTTTAAAGGGGATGGGCCAGTCTAGGTGGGCCCCAGAATCCATCTTTGCCAGGAAAAGAAGGATTAGTGGGTGAGGACAGGCTAGGAGGCAACATCTGTGTCCCAGGATAGACAGCACCCCATTTCCCTGGAGCTGGGAGCTGTGGACCAGCTGCAGGACAAAAGAGGAGTGGCTGAGTTCATAGAGGAGCTCCCTGGAGAAATTTCTCTTTCCTTTTGTCCTCTTTCCCTTCCTCTTTTCATTCCTTCCATGAATATTTTCTGAGCACCTACTTTGTGCCAGGAGCTGTGGAAGCAGCTGACACCCCAGGGCCTTTGCACTTGCTAGTCTCGAACTCTCTGCATACCCTTGCTTGAGCTTTCTTCATCCTCAGGGCCTGCTTAGAGGCCACTGCCCTAAAGTCCTTTCCTGACCCAGTTACCAGAAATAGACACATCCTGCTGCTTTCTACCCCGCACGGGGTCCCTTAGCAGCAAAGCCCCACCATGGCGATGGCCTGAAGCAGGTGCCTGGGCCTCAGCATCTTGGGCCACAGATAAAATACATCATATAGTTCACGCATGCAAAGTGACAAACTTCCTTTTTTAATATTTTAACTTAGGAAGTTATTTTACAAAATAACAAGCCCAAGTTTAATAATGAAATTAGAAACTTACCTGTTCGCGTCATGACGGTAAATGCCCCTCTTCACAGCCCCGCGTTGTCATCAGGAATTGCTTCACTTTACTCACCGGATTGCCAGGGCAGGGCAGGTCTGATACACGCAGGTTCTGATCACACTGCGCCCCAGTGTTCAGCTGTTCCCTACACACGCCGTGCCCAAGGACTGTGTGATCAAGTCATGAAAATGATCAATAAAAATCACATCATACTATCAAAAGTGTAATGCCAGCTGTGGTGGCACACGCCTGTAATCCCAGCACTCAGGAGGCTGAGGCAAGAGGATTGCAAGTTTGAGCCCAGCCTGAGAAATTTAGCAACTTACTGAGACCCTGTCTCAAAATTTAAAAACTGGCTGGGGATGTAGCTCCGTGTGAAGGCCCCAGGCTCAGCCCCAAGTTTACAGTCTTGTAGGGCTGCATTACCAGTGTCCAGCGCCACACGGGGGCTGCGGGCTGGGCGCTCCCATCTTACACATCTGTATACCTAACCAGACGAGAAGAGGTAGACTGCAGGCTGGATCCAGAGTGCAGCAGCCACCAGCATCGCTCTTAGCACTGAGGGAGCAGAGCTGGCCGGGCCACACTGGGTGGGGGGCGCTGGCCAGATGGGTCTCCCAGAGGTTCTGCGCAGCACAGTTTGGGAAAGAGCCAGGCCTTGGGCTGGCTCGGGGGACTCCTGAAGCCCGCCCCCACCCAAGCTTGGGCACAGCATCCAGGGGTGTGACCTGTGGCTGCCGTTCTGTGTTCCAGCACAACATGCCTTTCTGGCGGATATCCTGCCACGCCGACCTGGAGGCGCTGCGGCACGCCCTGGAGCTGGAGTATTTATAGCACCCGCCATCACATCCACCACCCCTCATTCCCCGCCTCCCTGCCAAGAGCCCCAGCTGCGGGACACCACCAGGCAGGGTCCCTGCACCCAGAGGACGTGTCCAGTGGCCGTGTCAGAAGCTGTCCTGCACGAGGGTACTGAGCCTCAAAGTCCCCAACACTGGCTTCGGAATATTTGACGCTGGGGAAAAAGGGCTGACGTGGAGTCCAGACACTTCTGCAAGACTCGCAGAACAAAGCAAGGACTTGCTAACTGCGGGGAGGGTGGCGAGGAGGAGGAAACAGGTTCTTTCTTTTTTCTTTTTAATTTATGGACAAATCTCATTACTCCCGTATTACGCTCTTGTGCCTGTGTCGTTGATTTTCTTAGTTGTCGGATTGGTTTGGTTTTTTTGTAACTGGCATGCGGGGTGGTTCACACTCTTTTCTCCAGGCTGTGCTTTGGGGGACAATCACTCTTCGGACATTGGCGAGGGAGGCGATTGGGAACTGTGGGAAGACTTGCTTTGGTAGTCTCTAGAGCCCCTCCCCAATGTCATGGGGACCCCGCACAGTGCCTTATGCTGCCATCTTGTTTCTAGGAAGAGGGGATGCTGGGAAGGAAGCAGTACTTTGTGATGGATAAAAGGCATTAAATAAAATCACGTTTACATTTTGAAGTGGAGGAGACTGTGGCCACTTTATTTCTTCTCCCAGGCTTGCAGATATGGTCTTTTTCAGGACTTTTTCAGTTGCAAAAGAATAAAATCCAATTTAAACTGGCTTCAGATGAGGGAGGTGAAGGGCAGTGCTGCTGTCTTCAGCTGTGGCTGCAGCCAGGTGAGCAAACGCTTCCTCCCATGTGACTTTAATTCTTAGATAGGCTCTGCTCTGTTGTAGAAAAATAGCTCCAAGAATCTTTCAGCAACACTGTGTGGCCAGAGTAAGAACACCTCCGACATGGTGGTTCTGGTAAAAGCCCAAGGTTAAATCTCATTGCTGCACCTGAGTCCTGGCTGCATCCATGGAGCTGAGTTTAGGGTTGGATTCTCTCACGAGCAGGAAGTTGAGGAGGGCTGGTCCCCCAGAGGAAAAAAAAAACAGTAACCGTGAGCCATTCCTAAAAGAATTAAGGGAAGAAGGAGTTGGTTTTGAAAATACAACCAACTTCCATTGCAGCGAAAGGACTTCATTTTCCAAAATGGAAAAGAATCAAAGATCCAGGGTAAGGGGTGGGGTGGGGGAGTCTGGAGAGGTTCCAGGGTGTCTCGAGCACTGTTACCACAGTAGAGCACCACGTAGGGACCTGATCGATCTGGTGGATGTTAAGCAGAAATGTGCCCTACTTCCTCAGTCTGTGTTGTGAAATCCAGGGTGACCATGGGCTGATATGTGTGACAGTGGAGATGGGAGCTGACAGCAGTCAGAACCTCAGAGCTGCAATCCGTAATTGTTAGAAGCCACACCAAGGGTGAGGGACCCCCACAGCTCCGAGGGGTGGGTGTTGTTGGTTTCATCTCCGTATCCACAGACTCAAAGCACAGAGCCTGATACCAAATACAACCCATGACAGGCAGGATGGATGGAAGGAAGGATGGAGCTGGAGTCAGCACCACGTAACATTTCAGTCACCCAAGGTCTGCACACATGGCAGTGCCCCCATAAGATTGTATCACCTAGTAGCCAGTGACGACAAAATCATCTGTCTTAGTTACTTTTCTCATTGTTAAGACAAAATACCCAACACCCAAAGTTAAAGAAGGAAAGGTTTATTTTGCTCACAGTTTGTAGAGGGTTCAGTCCAAATCAGCTGGCTCCAAGGTAGGTGGCATGGCAGAGGGGCATCACAGAGGAGAAAGGGTTCATGGTGGGCAGAAGGCAGCAAAAGCATCCAAGCAGCAAGCAACAAGCAACAAATGACAATTACAGCTCACTTTTTGTCCCTGATATTTTTATCCAGGCTACCCACTCTTAGGGCAGGTAGCACTCACACCCACGATGGGGCATCCTTAATTCTACCCAGAACTATTTAGTAATCACAAACCCTTAATCCCAGCAACACACTCTAGCTCCAGCCACCTCTGTAAAAGCCCCTCCTATGACCACATGAGGCTTTGGGGGACATGTAGATACAAGCTATAACATCATCTAACAATATACTTCTGAAAATATATCTCTGCCATTAGGTGACATGTGACTGTGTATCTGGAATCATAGATGGCCATCTGGACCAATGGATGAATGGATGGTGAAATAGTGGGTGGTAATGGATGATGGGTCAGGTGATTGGATGGTTGAGCGGATGGAAAGTGGGTGAGCAGTGATTGGAGGCTGGATGGGTAAATGGTTAAGTAATGTTGGGATTACCACCTGGATGGTTGGATAGATCAGGGTGCATAAATGAACAGTTGGATGGCTGGGTGGATGACCAAATGGCTGTGTGGTGAGAGGAGTGAGTAGATAGTTGTCTGAATGTGTGAATGGTTGGCAATTTGGATATACGGGTGAGTGAACAGATGATTGGGCACCTGGATGAGTAAATGGAGGGAATGGCTGATGGTTTAAAAGTGTTGGGTAGCAATGATACGGTGGTTGGGTACGTGGATGTGAAGGTGCATTCATAGTTAGGTGGACAGTTAGCAAAGTGGCAAGGAGGGGTGAGAGCCAGATGGACAGCTAGGTGGAGGTGTCTAATGTTGCCTTAAGCATCCAGCTCCGATTCACAATGATCTACCAGGCAGGCTTCTCAGAAGGTGGGTGCAGGCTTCCACTGGAGTCCTTGGCTTCTGGTTGGAGTAGGACAGAGACTGGAGCAGAGTCACCCTGGGCTCAGCAACATGAAGACTCCAGGATCCCCTCATCTCCCCTTTGTCATCCATCCCTGCCTGCCACCACCAAAGCTCACTATCAAGGAAAAATCTGTTTCGAGTCAAAGAGTAAATTACTCATGAAAGGATCTTGTCTTTTATAGGCTTTCATTAGAAATGGTAATCAAATTTTTAACATCACACAGGAAGAGGTTTTAGGTGAAACAGATGACCTTACCTTAACCCTGAAATGAAATTAACTTGATCCCCCGCTGCTTTTCCATTATAATGACTCATCAAAGGCCAATTCTGACAGACACAAACAGTTCATGGTCTCTAAGGAAAACATTTTAGCTTGAATTTTGGATAACTCAGAGCTGCTGAGGAGCAAGGATGGTGTCTCTCTCATCTCTATGCACTCTGCTCATCATAGAGCCTGCACTTGATGAAGGTCAGATGAATGGATGGAGGATGAAGGTGCATGGATGGATGGAGGGATGGATGGATGAAGGGATGGATGGGTGAATGGTGAATGAATAGGTGATGGATGGATGGATGGATGGTGAGTGAATGGCTGTTGAGTGGATGGAGAGGTGGATGGGTGGATGGATGACTGAGAGTCCATGCTCCCAACCTGTCTACATTCACTGTTTCCCTAGAAGTGTCTTGCTGCTCTGCAGACTCTCGTAGAAGTAAAGCAAGTAAACCATTCTGGACTTGCCTACAAAAGTCCTTGTCTTTCAGGAGTCCAAGCATGATTCCAGAACTCCCTGAGCCATGGAGAAAGACAGAGACCTCACAGAAGTCACCAGGTCAGCTGCTGGAACTGAAGCAGGAATTTGCATAGCCAAGTGACTTAAAATACAGAGAGCTATGAATGGGATAGCAAATGACAGAAACATAACTGAAGTGGCTTAAATAAACAAACCAGAAAAGTTTAGGAACAAAGTTTAGGAATGTGTGAGTTCAGACATCCGCCTCCCAAGGCAGAATTCAAGACATGTTTCTAAAGTTCAGTCTCGTTATGTCCATCACTAAATTCTGTTTCCTCTCCTTTTGCTTCATTGTCACAAGTCACATACTAGAGTGGCAACTTGGAGGAAGTAACCTAGCAAAGATTTTCATTGGTAGAGCATTGCTTCATTCTTAAATGGATAACTGGCTAGGAAATATAATCAGGTTAAATTTATTATATGAGTTAATAACAATGCCTGCCTTGCAAGTGCAAGGTCCTAAGTTTGATCCCTGGTACCAAAAAATAAATAAATAAATATCCTTATGGTTTAAATATTTTGAGTTGTTTCTTACAGAATTACTTGCAGCCCAAAGCATCCAACTAGTATAGCACATAATAATGTTATTTGCAGTTTTATCATATTACATGGTCTCTGACTTCTCAGAAAATCAGTCACTTGGGTTGCCAACACCTGGGGCAGGGCATTGTTTATCAGCCCCTCAGGGAAAAGGGGGCAGATCTTCGGGCCTCAGTTTCCCATTGGCTAGGAAGGACCAGTTGAAAGGGACCTGAGAACACCTTCCTGAGAAAGATCTCAGTGCAGGTCCAGGGAAGCACTCTGGCCCATGCAGGGTCCAGGACTTGTCCAGAGAGTAAAACCCAAAGAATTTTCTTGCTGGTTGAGATTTTAGCTCTTAGGATACAAGGCTCAGCCCTGTGTCCTCAAAGCCAGAGGCTGCTCTCCTTGCCAGTGTGTAGAAACTTCAGACAGTGCCTGGTATCAGAAATATGGGGGTGAGGCAGTGTAGCCCACCTGAAATAGGGGGCGCTGTGGACTGGCTGATCACAGTAAGGAGGTGACACGTCAGCTCAGACCCGGAAGGTGAGAAAGCCATAGAAAGGCACCAGGCAAAGTTGCATCTTTCCCTGGGAAAGGCACCGGAAGTACAGAGGTATCCAGGGAAAGGCACCGAAAGTACAGAGGTTTCCGGTGGGGCAAAGGAAAGAGAGGAAGAGTGATTCAAGGCCAAGGGCAGGGTCACAGGTGACACACGGGGTCCACGCACAGGTCCCGGCCTAGTTGGACCTCGTGATCTTGCATCTTGGATTTTACTCCAAGTCCAGTGAACCTGACTTCACCCCAACTCCAGTCCTGGGAGAGTTTCAACGGGAGAGGGGTGTGGTCTGATTTACAGCTCAAGATCACCCTGGCTGCCACCAAGGGAATGGCTGGGGGGAGCACGGAAGCCCATGTGGGTCCTGGGAACCCTTCATGAATTTAAAGTTTTGTTCATTTTATTCTACAGTCGACATAAAATTTATCGCACAAATCTCAAATCTCAAGCATACACCGTGAGGCATTTTTACATGGGATTCCACTGGGGTAATGACACCACCCAGATCACGGCAGAAAACCCTCTCGGCTCCCAAGGCCCCTCCCTCGTGCCCCGCCCCCTATATCCATGACCCTAGACTGCGCTGTCACCAAGATCATTCCACTGGGCCAGATCCAGAACTTCATCTGCAAGCGCTCGTGCAGGTACCCTTTGGTGCCTGGCTTTCTTCGCTCTGCGAGTTTCTGAGGCGCATCATGCCGTTGCATGAGCCCATATTTCACTCTGGTAAAGGAGAAACCAAGTTAAAAGCCCTGGCCAGTTCATTTCCCAAGCAAGCGCAGCTCCAGCGGTGCTGTGCTCACCCCTAACCACCAGAGGGCAGTACGACCCTGCAGCGCGCCCGAGCCGCCGGCAGAGGCCGCCAGTGGGACCAGGCCACCAGCAATAAACCAAGACTTCCGTTGAAGACGACGAGTCCAGCCCTGAGTTAATGGTAAGGTCACCTACCACAGTGACCGGGTCTCAGCTGACTCGTGTCTGCGCGGTAGGCACAGGGACGCTGATGGGCCAGAGAGGCTGGTCCCTGCACTCTGCCTGACTTTAAACATGGCCCACTTCAACTTGGGGAAATGTGGGGGTTTTATTTCTATATCCATAAGTTCACTGAAGAATGGTGATAATAGGCTGTGCTCAAACACTGATTTTAAAATTGAGCCAGGCCTTGTGGCACATCCTGTAATCCCAGCACTTGGGAGGCTAAGGCAGAAAGATTGCCATGAGTTCGATGGCAGCATGGACTACATAGTGAGTTCAAGGCCAGCCTGAACTATATAGAGAGACGTTGTCTCAAAAACCAAAAATAAATAAATTGGCATCAAGTATGTGGCCAAAAATGAGCATCTTGGTGAAGTCTGACTGAAGACCCGGTCTCCGGGATGGCAGAGACCCAGCACTGCGGGCCTCCGGACGCCCCCTTGCGGCTGAGTGCGGAGCCGCGGCCGGGTCCTCACCTCACCTCTCTGGAGCACCTGCTGTGCCCTGGACCCTGCGCGCTGTCGCGGGTGCGCAGCCGAGGGGAGCCCGCGGAAGCTCCGCACCTGTTTCCAGTCGTCACGTGTGACTTAGCGCAGCGACCTCTGACAGGGGCAGCCACTTTGCTTCCTGTCCCCTTCAAAGGCCCACACAGCCCCTCTCCTGGGCAGCCAGCCTTGACTCCGAGGCACTGGAGGACGAGGACCCCGGGCCACATGGCTCCAGCGCCATGCAGCAGGTGCAGTGGAGACCAGGGCGTCCCCAACACATCTGCTCCAACTGGTCGGGTGAATTCTGCTCCTACAAATGGGCAGAGGCCTGGGACAGGCCCGCAGTGTGTGCTGTCATTGTTTTGTCTGTTGGGACTGGTGGTTGAAGCCAGGGCCTTGACAGGGCGCTCCATCCCCACCTCTTAGGTCCTGATAGGTCACTAAATTGCCCAGGGCGGGCTCAAATTTTCGATCCTCCTGCTCAGCCTCCCAGACTGCTGGGATTACATGTGTGTGCCATCACGCCTAACACAAGGCTGTGTTTGGATAACTTTCCACCCTGTGAGTTTGCACCAGAAGAAGCCTGAATCTCACCTTCCCCACCTCCCTTGCATTAGAATGTAGGCATGTGACCTAGGCTCAACCCACCAGATACACCTAGAAGCTACCCAGGCTCAGCCAATCAGATACACCTAGGTGGTACTTAGGCTCTGATGCCCACACGTCCCAGGCCCTCTATAGAGGGCTGATTCATTATTGGGGGGGGAGCATCGATTTACTAGGTTTTTTTACAGTCTTCTCAGGTGCTTCTAATTTTCACCCAGCGTTAAGAGACGTTTCCACTCAGAGGCTGTCCCTAAACATGGCACCTGCCCACCCCCTCATCCTGCATCAAGCCTGCCTAGGGTGCTATTACGTGGGGAGAAGGCACGATCGATGGGGACAGAATGCACTTGGTCTGTCCACTGCTGTGTCCCCAGTGCCTGGCTCAGTAAACCGCGTTCTCGCTTCTCCGAAGGCTGCAGTTCTCAGTGTGGCCACCAGGTGGCGAGCGTCGGCTTGCTTTACGGTCCTGTCCCAGGCCTGATCACTGCCAAGGAGCAAGGCCCATTGGCAGCTTCCTCCAGGTTCACCAGCCCGCATCGCGTCCTCCCTTTTCCTCATTCATAGATTCAAGGTCGTTGGGGATCTGAAAAACCCCGACTCAGACGAAAGTCACAAGGTGCCACGGTCCTGCCTGGAACCTCCAAGCCACCCTGTCACGCGTTGGTCCCTGGGGGCGGCGGCTGTGAGCGCGACCCCACGGATACCCCACTGAGCCAGCCGCTCTCGCGCACCGCAGGCCTGTGGGCCACCGCCGGCGACGTGCGTGCGTATCGAGTACTACACCACGCGACACGGAGGAGGCACTCGGGAGCCCGGCGCGGGGAGGGAGGGATAAACGATATCGCGGCCCTTCCGAATCTTCAAATTTGAGTCAAGGGCCTGTACTGATCAAAGAACTAGTCAAACTAGAAATGGTAAAACTAGGTCACATTTTTAAAGCAACTGTCTCCCCACCTACGAGTCAGCAGATCCCCTCCCCCCTCCCCTCCCCCTCCTCGGCTTTGGCTCTGTGGGAGGCTGAGTGGCCTCGGGCTGACATCCGAGTGTGACCTTCACCCCTGGGACACACCGGGGAGCAGCGGGCAGCGGCTCCCTCCACAGCTCGCGTCCGGCGGGGCTACACGCACACGCACCGCACACGCCGCATGCGCACGGACACACGACGCACAGGCACAAGACTTCGCTCGGGGAGGTGAGCAGCGCCGCGGGGCTGAGACAGCGTGATGGGCAGCGCGGCGGCCACCTCAGAGTGACCGCTGGGCGGCAGCGTGAGGATGCGGTGCCACCGCCAAGGAGGCTGAGACCAGTGCAGGGCTCCGCACTGCGTCACCTGTCACACCCGGTAGGAGGAAGCTGGCATTCTCCTCCCATGTAAGGCACGGACAGGCGACGCCCCACCTGCTAGGAGCAGTCTAGTTAGCATCTTCGCACGCCCGGTGGCCTTGGGCGCGACCCCTCCGTGACCGTTTCTACAGCTGCGCAGGACCCGGCCCTCGCGCCATCCTCCGCCTCGCACAGACAAAGGGGAAGCTTCCGGGCGGCCACGCAAGCCACAGACCGCCGACTTCAGCAGGGCTTGGCTTGCAGTCAAGCCACACAGGCTCCTCGCGGTCCCGGAGCAGGTCAAGTTCACGGGTACCCAGGACCTCTGCGCTGCCTGGAACATTCTGAAACATTCACTTCCCTGCAGTTTTCTCCCAGCAAGCTCTTCCTTCGGGCTTGGCTCAAATATCCCCTCCCAGGAGAGGGCTCTGCAACTGTGGCTGTGGCCTTCACCTTAGCCTGCTCTAACCATCTGCCTTTTGTCCCTTGACAGCACTGCTCAGCAAATACCCAGCCGCCCAAATCCAACCTATTCCCTGCTTCTTAAGGCCCAAGAGCTGCTACGAACAATGTTTTGATTTCTAGAAGCCTGGAAAGAGCCCAAAAGGTCCAAAGGGGTAGAGGAAGTGGGAGAGGAAGGGGAAAGGACAGAAGGGAAAGGAAAATTATGAGAAAAGGAAAAAATGGAAATGAAGTCTATGTAAATAAGGAAGGGTGGAGGCGGGGAAGGGAGCACAGGAAATGGAGAAAAAATTAGAACCACCATACATCATGTACAGGTACAAGCACCCAATGATAAATGTAAACGCACTGTATACCTAAAATGTACCAATAAAAGAATTTAAGCAAAAAAAAAAAAAAAAGATAACTACATGGGTAAATATGAAAATAAATTGAATATAAGTAAATTGAAAATAAATTGATTTATTAACTTGTTTAAAAAATATTTTGCAATACAAATTAACAGGACATTTTGCAGAGCTGGGCACAGCGCTGCATGCCTGTAATCCCAGTGCTCTGGGAGGCTGAGGCAGGAGAATCTCAAATTCGATCCCAGCCTGGGCAACTTAGCAAGATCCTACCTTAAAATAAGTGGTCGGGGATGTAGCTCTGTATGAAGGTCCTGGGTTCAACCCCCAGTACTGCAAGCAAGACATAACAAAAACAAAGTAAAACGGGTGGGGACTGGCTGAAATTCAAATTTCAGTGTCTGTAAAACGTTACTGGGCCTCAGCCATACCTCTATTGTCCTCTGAATGGCTGCTTTCATGTCACAGGGCAAAGGGGAGCAGTACAGAGATGGACCTGGCCCCTGCCTATGTGGAAGCCACTCCCTTAGCATCACCTTGGCTAAGGTCAGGGAAGACCCCATGAAGTCACCTCAGCATGGTCAGCACCATGACAGTCCCTGACAATGTGTATCTGGTGGTCATTATTTTTATTTCTTGACTCAGGGTCTCGCTATGTAGCCCAGCCTGGCCTTGAACTCAGGACGATCCTCCTGCCTCATCCTCCCAAGTGCTGGGATTACAGGTGTATGCCACGACACCCAGCCCTGCTGGTCATTCTAGTGACCTGATACCTTTCGGGGCACACTGAGCCTTGATCTTTGGCAGGAAGGTGTTGGTGGGGCACATCTTTACTGGAAACTACTGGCCAGAGAAAGAGGTCACTGCTTGTCCAGTGGAATTCTCACCTTTCAAGCCTGCTCCATTCTCCCAGGCCCAAAGCCGTGGACAGGGTGCCCCTGGAGGTGCCCAGTTCCTGCTATCCAGGGCCTCCCTGTGGCCCGTCCCCACCATTCCCTGCTTCCCTGGGGCTCCCGGAACCACCTGCAGGGGCCACTGTCTCTAAGGCACCACATCTGCAGGCCTCTCCTCCTCTTGGTTGTATGAACCTAAGACACAGCCACCCAACCACTTGGAAAACTGCAAATTCGAGGACGACCAAGCCATTTTGCCAAAACAGTTTAATTAAAAAAAAAAGTGAAGAACCTGAAAAAACTGGGAGGGGAGGAGGGGAGAACCCAAAAGACCATACTGTGTGAGTCCACTGGCTCAGTCACAAAGAAACACCATCATCAAAAAAGATATTTAAGTTTAATACAAATTTTATACAAAGAAAATGTGAAAAAATACTTCCATATGCTAAAAGCAATTATGCTTCACAAATAAGGCCAGCTAGGCTATTTTTTTCTTTTTTGACAACTGCAATTCACAAATGTTCTTTCTCCTGTTTTCTTCTAATATGTCTTATTTCTTCTCTAATATGGGTAACTAGCTGGAAACTGTACAGTTCGCATCCTCTTATCAACAATGAAGAGAAAGTAAATGAGACTAAAATGTACAACAAAATGTACTGGAATGATATCGTACAATTAATTTTCTCATATACATACATCATCTTTTGCTTTGATCAATGCCTTTTGTTTTACACAACATATAAAATGATACTACAGCATACGTAGTGTAACAGACAGCATGACGCTCTCACTTTCTCTCATACTGCCTCTGCTTCATGCTTACATAAAAACGTAGAACTGCATCCTGGAAATAATACCTACATGCTCCATCCCAGACGCACGTGACCCTGCGTGTATCCTGCCTCGGCCTTCCTGCTTCCGAGGAGAAAGCTTATCAAGGGTGTGTGAGCGTGTTTAAAGGAATCATAAAGCAAACAAAAAAAGACTTTTCTTTGTTGCCCAGTTTATGACCCTAACACTTCCTACTTCCTTCCATTCTGCAATCTAGCTGAGCCGGGCTTGTTTCTGTGTAGCTTCGGTAAACAAGGTTGTTGTTTTCCCTTTTAGGAGTCCTCATTTAAATCACACAAAAGAAACGTGCATCAGTCTGGTCTAGAGAGGCTCGTTTTGCAACATAATAACAGAGCATTGGGAGGGGCCAATGGCTGTGCCCACGACACCCCGGTCTGTGCCCAGACTCCTGCTGGGGGACACCAGCTCGGCTGCCCTGCTGATCCCAGGCCCAGGACCCGGAGGTGACACGGATCCCTTGGCCCAGCCCCGACCACTCTGGACCACTGGGCATCCCTCTTCCCAACATCAAAACATTCTTTTTTGTTGTTGGGATCTTTTTTAAACTTTTCTTTTTTTTATAAGTTAAAGTCCATACAAATATAAAAAGGGTAGGTACTCTAGGTTCAATGGCATCCACAATTGTACAATATTTACACCTAAAGCTTAGGGCTCAAGCCGCCGAACAGTCTCAGCGAGGCCGATGCCGGGTGTCGTGTAGTGTAGGCTGCCCTCGCACCGGGTGCACAGGCCGGGTCTGAATTCCAAATTCTCCAGTCTCCAGGGGCTGTTCCGTCTTTGCCATTTCCTCTCCTCCCGGCGTCCAGGCTGCTGTCCCGTGGGGTGGGCAGTCGGGGCACCGCGCGCCCCTAGTCCCAGAAGGGGTCCAGCCGAGACTCTTTGGAGAGGAGGCTCTTGGCACTGGTGCCAGTGTTGTGCTCGGAGCGGGCCGACCCGCGCTTCTCCTCGCTGCTGCTCCAGGAACTGGATTTGCTGCTCCGGGAATGGTCTGGGGAGGAAGCCCAACAGGTTCAGCACACCTGCCCGCCCTGGGCAGTTATCACCGCAGGGCCTCCACAGCCGGGAAGCCATCCTCCCGCCCCACTCACACAGCACCGAAGGTTAAACGAGAGCCACCCTGAGATCCCTGAACCTGCGGGTCTCCGCAGTACAGAGTGCAACAGCTCGTGTTTTAGGATCTAACAAGAACTGGCTGGAAAATCAGTAGGGCATCATGCTCGGAGTACAGATTAGTGAAAGAGGTGCTCTGCTGCCGAGGGAGGCATTTCCTGTGCTGTCGCTGGACCTGGGCACCCTCAGGATGTCACTGAACAACACCCAGCACCCCATGCACTTCTGCTTCTGACCCTGGCCACTGGAGAAAGGCAGCAAAATCTGGCATGCAGTCTACTTACATTAATGAAGTTCCTCTCTTAACTTAAAGGCGAACTTGAAAACCAGACTCATGACCAAGCCCCAGCCGCCCACCCAAGGGAGAGGATCACAGAAGAGAAGGAGGGTCGACCAGATGGCTGAGTCCACTAGACGCACAGAACCAAGGGCCCCTGGATGCAAACCAGGTAAGAGCTAGGATGGCTTCGAGGACACTGTACAGAGCTAGGGGTGGCTGAGTAGGAAGCAAGGAAGGCAAAGGGATACCCCGCCAAGGTGTCCTGAAGAGCACCAGCTATGGCACCAGGTCTGGGGGCTCCACGGGAAGGGGGCAGGGGACAGCCCTGCAGCCGGCCATGAAGATCCCACCATGTCTGAGATCGCTTACCAAGTACAGGCAGACTTTTAAAAATTTTTTCTCAAGGTGGAACATGTGATTAAAAGAAGCTGAGTGTCAAGCTTATAGATGGAATCGGAGTTGGGGAGGAAGGAACCCTACCGTGACCTTACGGGGACTGCACTGATTGCTGCCTGGCCAGAGGCGTTTGTGGGAAGGCAAGGAGTGCAGAAGCAGAAAGATCTCCAAACAGGGGCCCCCCTCTTGGGAGAGAACTTGAATCACCTGCCTCGATGGCCAAAGGGGACAGTTTAAGGGAGACAGATGGGGATGGGGCCGAGTCTTGATCCTCAATCCACCTCTTTCTCAGTGCTCTCCCCTACACTCATGCTGCTTCTACTTCTGGGAACTCTGGGGGTGATGACCCTGGGCATCCCCGTAGCACGAGGAAACCCCGCTGGGTGGCATGAGGCCAAGTCAAGTCCTGCGAGGCCACTAGGAGACGCAGGGACAGGGGGCTGCTGAGGGATCTGCAGGACCCGACTCCCCTCAGGGCCAGGACCCAGGGTCCCCTCAAGAAAACAAACCATCTGCTCTCTCACGTCCAGAAGCAGTGGGCATGAGAGGTGGGGCTAAGCAGGAACACGGCAAAGCAAAGACCCAGCGCTGCAGAGGACAGGAGAGGACGCCCACAGAGAAACACACACACACACAGACGAGGCTTCTCCCGGCAGCTCCGCCAGCCAGGCTCATACTTACACTTCTGGGCGGGGTAGTTGGGGTGCGGCTGGTGGTCTGTGGTGGTTGGGGCATAGGCAGGTTGCTTGTCACACCTTTTGCTAACTGAAGAGATAGCACAGGAGCCTCAGAGTCCGTCAGAGAGCTGCAAGTCCGTACAACCCCACGGGCTCACTATCCTGCTCATCAATAGGCCACTATCACTAGACCAGCTGGCTCCTTCATGAGTCACCTGCTCCAACTCCACACACTCAGGGGACACTACAGCTTTTTAAAACGCGTATCAAACCGCAAACATGATTACTGGACACAGCACAGCATTACAGGCAGGGAGGGAGTGAGGTGCTAGATGACATGCAGCAGCCAGCACTTGGTAAACCAAAGCCTCGGGACTTGCAATTCTCAGAAGCCAATCAGCTTCTCGCTCTGCCAAAAAGCCCGGTCCAAGCAGGGAGACAGAGGCAGGTGTCAGGACCCCACTAGGGTTGGAGGCACCACACAAGTAATCCGAGGATGGTGGACAGGAGTCTGCAGCCTGGGGGAGGACAGAACTGAGAGGCTGGATGAGGTGAACCAATGAGGGGGGAAGGAAGGGGTTCAAGGGGCTACATCCTCAGCTACAGCAGTGGGAACCCCAAAATCACACCTGAAATCGAAGATCCAAAAACACCGTGAGCTGAAAGGAGTCTCCATAAAAACCACTGGTGTGGTGATTTTGGAAGGGGGAAAAAAACCGAAAATAAGATAAAAAGAGGAAGAAAAAAATCTCAAGAAAGCACAGGCTGTCCAGGTGTGAAGTGGGCAAGCACACACACACGGGGTGAGAGGCACAGTCAGTTACGATGACGCAAGCAAGGAGCGCCAGACTCAGGGGCGACACGATGCGAAGGCGTCACTGCAGCCCCAGAGAATGCACAGCAGAGCAGGAGGGAGGAGGCCTCGAGGGCCGCCAAGGGGCTGAGTGGGGGCTGCCCTGGGCCACTGTCACCCAGTGCACAGGAAACAGCAACCTCCGGAGTGGGGGAAGAAGAGCAGTCACAAGTGACTTCAACTCTCAGCTTTTCAGGCTCAGTAAGCACTAAAGCCAAAGTCAAGAAAGAGAGGTCCAAGGAGAAACAGTACTGACAATGCGGAGGGAAGGACCGGAAGCGGCAGGGGGCCTGGGCCCGGACAGAGGTTTTCCTTTCTGGGTTATTCTCTGGCCTTAGTGGCAATGCTGCTTTGGCTGAAATCTCACATAAACGCTAGCAGGAGGGCTGGGGCTTTAGCTCAGTGGTTTCACCACCTGCTGTGCAAGCAAAAGGATCCGAGTTCGATCCCTGGCACCCCCCCAAAAAGAAAAAAAAAGAAAGTAAAAGCTCGCAGGAGAAGCCGCACCCACCCAAGGAGGGCGTGCCCAGGCCCTCCTAGCGGCTCTTTCCAAGGGGGCTCCCTGGGCCCTGCCCTGACACCAGACGCAGACAAGCAGCTAAGGAAGCCCACGTGGCTGCCGCCTGCCTTCCTCCCTGACGTTCACAAGCGCCACCCCTGAGGAGCCAGTGGCAGCAGAAGCTGACTGTGTGTGCAGTGGGGAGGAGCGAGAGTCTTTCTGCGGTGACATGACCTTCCTCACTAATGGCTTGGTGAGAGAGCAGGAAGAAGCTAGAAGATTGCGTTTCCCAGCAGGGCTGAGGCCCTCCCAGTGCTCTTCCCTCTGATTAAACACAGGGGTGCCACCGCAGCACTGAGACTGAAAGTGAGTGTGTGTGTGCGTGCGTGCGCGCGTGTGTGTTCTGACTCTGGGGAGTGAACCCAGGGCTTTCAAACTGAACTACATCCCAGCCCTTCTTATTCTGAGACAGGCTCTTCCTGCTTGGACCTCCCAGAGTGTTGGGATAACAGGTATGTGCCAGCATGCCTGGCTGTTTGAGGGTTATGTCTGGGTTTGGGGGTTTTTTTTTCGGTACCAGTGATCGAACTTGGGACCTTGCGCTTGTGAGGCAGGCGGTGGAACCACTGAGCTAAATCCCCGGCCCATGTTTCTGGTTCTCTGTAGGGATAGAACTGAGGGCCTTGTGCACACTAGACAAGCACCCTACAATTGAGCCCTGTGGACACGCCCCTGCCCAGCCTCTCTGCAGGTCCAAAGGTGGGGAGGTCTCTTTCAGTGTAGTACTAGATCCACTTCAACCTTTACCTCAAACCTGGGAAGAGACCCTTTCTTACATGGAAATCCCAGGATCCTCAGCAACCCTCTTCTGTTCTGAGACAGGGTTTCAATGTAGTTCAGGCTGGACTTGAACTCACTATGTAGCCCACACTGTCCTTGAACTCAGGGATGCTCCTGCCTCAGCCTCCCCAGTGCTGAGTTACAGGCATGCACCACCATGCCTGGCATCCTGCTCTTCTCAAAAGAGAAGGCCTTAAAAACATTTAGACTTTAATGAGTCCTTGTCTAGCGATAGCTTGAGGGTACAACAGGACTGTGCTGAGTGTTAGCATATGGCAGAGTACTGAAACAGAAACCCTTGGGCCACAGAGTTAGCTCAGTGGTTCCGGCACCTGCCTCGAAAGCAAAAGGTCCCGAGTTCAATCCCTGGTAGCAAAAGAAAAGAAGCCCAATGGCTGAGCTGAGGTGTGTGTGAGGAGGCACAGTGGAGGCAGGATGGAAAGCCAGGAGAGACAACTAAGGGGCTGAGGAAGCCGAGGACAGGTTGCAGGTTGTGCCCTCATTGTGGGAGCCATTAGCTATTTACAGTAAGCAGAATGAAATGTTCAGTTCCAATCCTTAGTCACATGAGCAACCACTGGAGGGCTCAGCGGCCACATGTGGCCAATGCAGGCCTAAGACCACGGTCCTCACTGTAGAACACTCCTGTGGGGACGGGGTGTGAGGAAGGAAGCTGGAGGCAGGAGATATTCAAATGTCCAGGGAAGGAGGCTGCTCCGAATGAGGACTTACGAGGCTGCCATGAAGGCCAGGGAAGCAACAGCTGCCAGGTGTGGGAGGGTGGGCATGGCAGGGAGGGCTGGGCAGAGCTGGCCTCGCAGGCTCACGGGGGTGACATCACAACTGTGACAGCACGCGCCTGTGCTCTCCAGTGACTCCAACGAAGCCCCAGGTGCCAGCGCAGGTGAGTGACAGTGCAAAGCCAGGCTCTGCCCCTAGACATGGAGAGGGAACCAGGGTGGGAGCCGGGCCGTCCGTGAGGCCGCACCGGAAGCTCCGCCCTCAGAGGGAGCAGGGGTAGAGGAGAACAGGAAGAGCTGGGTCAACGGAGCTGGATGCAAAAACCAGAGCCCCATCGGCAGCCCAGATGTCCCAGAGATCACTGCCCCAGGAACTGAGCCATACAAATGTGCCATTATGCAGCTGCTTCTGACTGGAAACGAAAGCAAGGAGCCCCCTGAATCTCCTCGGCTCTGGTGGTGTCCAAAGATCTGCACTGAAGTCCTGGCCCCCACGGTCACTCCCTGAGCTACCCAGGTTCCAAGTCCACTCCACTGGGCCTCAGTTCCTCCGCGTCATGGAGACAGTAACTTTGCTCACGCAGGTCGAGTGTCAGCGTGACTACTGTGCCTGTGGCTGCCTGCTGTTCAGGAAGACCCAGTGAGCGCGCTTCTGTCTGCCTTGGAAACTCTCTGCTCCCCCTAAGACACCTGGGGTCAGCCAACTAGGGCCCCTGGACCAGTCAAACCCACACCCACTCCTGCACACCGAGATCAACTGTCACAGCGCCATACATTTGCTCCCTTATTATTGATGCCTGCTTTCCTGCTATCCAGAGCTGCACATCAGGTCAGACACCATGTACCCTGCAATGCTCAATCACTACCTGGCCCTTTATAAAAACTGTGTACCAGCCCCAGATCTAGGTAATACCTCACTCACCTCAGAGGTGGAACGGGAGGCATCTCCCAACCATCCTGCATACAGTCCTCTTCCCAGGAGCCCCGCGTACGTGGCTATGAATACCCCGAATGCATGTCACTAAAACTACCTCACTGCTCCAAAACCCAGTGTCTGAAACAGTGTTTCCCAACTCCGACCTCTCTTGTGCCACTTTCACAACTTTCATGTGTCCACGATCCTCCTCTGTATTTCTTAGTTCATGTTTTTTAACTTAGATTTTAAGAGATTTTGGGCCGAGGATTTAGCTCAGTGGTTCTGTCGCCTGCCTCACAAGCACAAGGACCTGAGTTCGATCCCCGGTACCAAAAAAAAAGAAAAAAAGAGACATTTTTATCATCACCACCAAAAGGCAGAAAATCAATCAGACTTGCCATAAACACAAGGCAACTCTTCAAATTAACTTAATGAAAAGCGAAATGTAGCACCACATTTTGGGGGACACCAGGCTGCTAGAATCCAAAGTCTGTTGGTGATGAAAGAGACTTCAAAATGATCCGAGATGCCAGTGATACCTTAGTGTCACACTGGGCTGGGGCCTCAGGGACTGAAGAAGAAATGAGATGAGTAGCTTTTTCTTTCATTTTTCCCAGAACTGAGGATTGAACCCAGCAGCCCTCTAGCACAGCACTGTACCCTAGCCCTTTTCATTCTTGGAGACAAGGTCTCACAAAGGTGCCCAGGCTGGGCCTGAATTTGCAATCTTCCTGCTTCAATCTCCCAAGGAACTGGGATGAGATGCAGTGCCACACACAGGGGAATCTGCTTCTCACTAAATACTGTACTTGGGCCGGGGATTTAGCTCAGTGGTTCTGCCGCCTGTCTTGCAAGCGCAAGGTCCCGAGTTCGATCCCCAGTACCAAAAAACAAAACAAAACAAACACTGTATATTCAATGCCAAGTTCATATCCTCCCTAGAGTCAGCACCTGCCACTCCCTATATCTCTCCCATCCAAGTCCCATGCACCCTTCAAAGTCTTGCTCCCTTGGGAAACCATCCCTAGCCATCCTAACAACGGACCATGCTTCTTCCTCTACACAGTCAGCTTTGCAAAAGTGAAATTAAATTTTTGATTTTCAGCTTAATGAGAATCAAACATCAGGCAAAAGGGTCCCAGAGCTGAGGTGACAAGCCAGAATCCCAAGAAAATTGTCCTCAACAAAGAAGGTATATTTCTGAAATCTTCTACAATGACTAGAACTGGCTTAAGAGGATGTAGGAAAAGGACTTCCTGGGCTAGGAAAGAAAGACTGCACCAACCCCGCAGAAGAGTCCAGAAGGCTCAGAAAATTCCCTCAACCTGCCCAGGTATTCCCCAGAGGAAAGGTCTGTCCACAAGAACAGCCCCGCCACACTGTCTTCACCTCTCCAAGGCTCAGGTGCCCTCATGCACCGAACACACTGGGACCTCACGAGTTTTACACAGGACCATTTACTTCATCACCCCCCGAGAGGAGAATTTTAGGTCCAAATGAAGTTTTATATGAATTCTCCAAAAAGCAAAGCAAACATGGGCAAGTCTGACCAGTGTGGACAGATGCTGGAAACTGCCTTGCCAGACACACCCTCACCCCACAGGCCCACCCAAGGCCCCCCAAGGATCCTTAACAGCTTGGAAACCACTGCCATAAAGCCTTGTTCTCCCTGACAAAATGGCTCCGCACCTGCCCCACTGTAAAGCACCATCCGCCCACCAGGGGGCAACATACCAGAGCCTTGGTTGGAGCCTAAGAGAATGGAGGAGGGCGTCTCTCTGGAGCCAGAAAGGTCGAGGGTCTAGAAATACAAAACAAAGAAGGACTCAGGACACTGGGGCCAACGGAGCCCTAGGGAAACCCAGTGGGTCATGACAGTGTTCACTGCTCCCTCCAAGGTATGTGTATCTCAGTTCCTGTACCTGGTGTGGTCAGGTGACAGCTGGGTCAGGTCCACACACCTCTGCCGTGGCCTCTCAGGCTCAACACCAGAACACAGCACTGCGGTGGCCCCTTGCTCAACCCTACAGTCTCAGCTTGTAGAACACTGTTTCCTAAACCACCCATGACCCTCACCTCCTCCAGGTGTTTGCTATATCGAAAAAGTATATTACTTTAAAATTCTATCAATTCCCTTTTTTGCACCTTAGCCTCCTACTAAGGAGGAACAGTACCAGTGAAACTCCAGTGTTTTTACTGATGGCCTAATGATTTCACTTTTCCTAATATACACTGAATACGCAATGACTAAAACAGGTAAAATCTGATTAGTGTGCCCCATAAAATAGTCTTCGCATAAAACTGATGTCACACATAGTGCATGCTGGAAAATAAACAGGTGCCACCTTCATGGTCAAATATGGCAGCAAGGCCAGGGATTTAGCTCAGTGGTTTCGCCGCCTGCTGTGCAAGCACAAGGACCCGAGTTTGATCCCCGGTACCAAATATGGCAGCAATGAGCCACATGTGGCTGTTTATACCTAAATTAACTAAAATTGAATAAAACTTAAAAACCAGACCCTTGGTCACATTAGCCACATTTTGAGTCCTCAACAGCTGCAAGCGGTGCCCCCTTTGCTGGGTAGAACAGACACAGGGAGCGAGGCAAGGAGTGCTTGGTGAGACTGCTTCATCCCTGCAGTCCTGCTGCCCCGGAAAGCAAGGGACCACTGGGTAGAAAGACATGAGGAACGGTCCCAGGCACAAAGAGTGGGTGTCACCACACAAGACACAGGGCAGTCCTCACCGAGCCACTGTCCTTGCTTTTCTCAGCTGACGTCTCCTTCTCTTTGGAGGCGCTGGCCGTGTCTGCAGGGGCTGACTGGGCACTGGCAGAGCTCCCCTGAGAGGGCTTGTTTAGGGTTTCCGTGTTCACCTCGGCATCCACTTCCTGCTGAGGGGCGGTAGCTGGGGAAAAAGGGGAAAGAAAGAAGCCACATGGAAGCCAAATGTGATGGTTCCGGGCCTCACCCCACGCGCCCCACGCCCCAGTGGCTCAGTACCTATGTGACCCAAACGAGCTCTGTGAAGCAGGTAGCTGCAACCCCACCCCACCCCACCCCACCCCACCCAGACCACACTGGCCAGACCCCCAGATGTCTCCAGAAACTGAGTTCCAAATTCCATGTGAAAAAAAAAAATTTTTAACCACTTAGCAACTCAAGTTTTAAATCATTCTGGAGAGGAAGCACATTCTCAGAGCAAACGATATCCATCCATGCCAGCCGGCCTGTGGCTACCCAGGGAGACTCGCCCTCCATTTCAGTCCCCAGGCTTAGATCTGTCTCCACCTTGTGGATGTGTTTTTGTCTGAGGAAGGGCAGAGAAACCGTGAGAAAAACACCATGTCAGAGGGAGGGCACGGAGCTTCTGGAGGTGGCAGGAACTTGGAGGAACACAAATGTGGGTGTTTGAGAGGAATTTATGGAGCACAGACGGTGCAGCACAAAGAAAGGAAAGCTGAGGGACAGCTTGAATATATTTCGATGAGAGCACAAGGCTCCAGACACCGAGGAACTTAGGGAAGACTGCACTGAAGTAGACATAAAATAAAGCCCCCCGGTGTTATAATAAAGTTTTATTGGCACAGAGCTCTTCCATCCACTTTTGTGCCTGAGGTTGCTTTCTGGCTATTGCAGTGAAGTTTAGTGGCTGTGAGAGAGACCATGTGGTCCACAAAGCCTCAAATATTCCCTGTGGCCCCTTACGGAAGAAGCTTGGCAGTCCCTCCACTGCACGTTCTCAAATGTAATCGCTCACACAGCACTTTCACAGATTTGCCACCTTGTGTTATTTGTAAATACTTTTAATAAATTCTTTTAAGTGGAGACTTAAAAAGTGGACTTTTAAGTGGAGACACTTGTTTTCTTTTTGGCCGTGCTGGGGATTGAAACCAGGGCCTGCAAAGGCCAGACAAGCACTAGACCTAGAAGCTGGCCCACTGCAGGTTCAGGGAGGCGCCCTCCTTACCTGACTGGGTGCAGGACTTCATGTGCTCAGGCCAGTGGGCCTGCTGGCAGGGGTAGTCGCAGTAGCTGGTGTTCCAGCAGCAGTAGAAGATGGCCTCCTTCTTGCAGTTGGCACACCACTGCTTCTTCTTGGTCTCATCCACCGCCTGCTGCTTCTCCAGCTCCAGCTGCTTCTTCACCTCAGCGATGAGCCGGTCCCGCTCCTGCTCCAGGCTCTGCCGCATCTCAGCCATGGTCAACTCTGGCAGCGGAGGAGGGGACACGCTGCATCACCAACCCCGGTCCCATGGCAAGGGCATCAGATCCCCAGATTCTGGGCCACCCATTGCACACCCCAACTCGAAATGCTCCCCACCAGCTGTGGGTGCTGGGCGGGGATACCTGATGGGGCTGACTGTGATCAGATCCGGGGGTGCCCAGCATGAAGAGAAGATGAGCCCCACAGTGAGCGTCAAGCCCGAAGTCCACTATGGGAATTTTATCATCAGTGTAAGGCTTTTCTCCATCAAGCAACACTTACATGACATCTAGTGTTTGCAGGCACAGTATAAACACTAACTCATGTCATCTTTGTAATAATCCTGCGGAGTAAGGGCTATCATCCTAACCCTTTACGGATGAGAAAACCGAGGTACCCAGCTAATAAGAGCTTTCTTGTAGGTGAATCTGGGGCACTGGATCCAATCTATAGCTAAGACACTGTGGCTGATCATTATGCTAACAGGGTAACTATTAAGCTGCTCAGTTTACTGAGATTTTTCAATAATTTTACTTCAAATAGTTAAGTCTATTTGCAATTCATTTGCAGGTGGCCTCAAGGTAAAATAAAAATAAATGGTCCCTCAAATCTTTAAATACTCTCCTGAACTTAAGAATTCACACAGACCATAGCTGGGCTTGTCCCTCTGCTGATAGCACATGAGGTGCTGAAGCCACTGCTGCTACTTTGGGAAGAAAAGCCTTTCCTAATGTCTATAAGGAATAATAGGACCAACAAGCTACCTTTCTCCACATTGTAAGGTACACAGGTCACATCAGAGTATTTGTAAAAACACTAACATTTAATAGGCACGATGGCACACACGTGTAGTCCCAACACTCAAGAGGCTGAGGCAGGAGAAGTACTGGGAGTTTGAGGCCAACACAGGCTACATAGTGAGTTCAAGACTAAGCCTGAACTCCACAGCAAGTCCTTGTCTCAAAATCACCAAAAAAACCCCAACATTCACTGATGAACAGGAGAAGTCCCAGACTTGAATGGCTGTGTGACTTGGAACAGCTTCCTTAATACATCTGTGCCTCATTTTCTTCACTGGAAAACTAGGATAAGTACAGAACTTTTTACCATGAGAGTTTAGGGCCAGGGATTTAGCTCAGTGGTTCCGCCGCCTGCCTCGCAGGCAGAAGGACCCGAGTTCAATCCCCGATACCAAAAAAAAAAAAAAAAAACAAAAAGAGTATATCTTGAGAGTTTCTGTAAAAAAATAAAATAGCAAATTCCTGTCACAGTTGGAGGTCAGGAAGAGCTACTATTCTCATTAATTTATTGTTGATGTTGGCACAGACGCACCTCCACTTGTAACGGGGTTACATCCTGATAAACCCATCATCATAAACTGACAAGGAATGGATACTCCTGACTTAGTGCACACTCTGGCTCAGCAACACAGCATTCTGCAGAGTCCCAGCTCCTCCCCTCAGGATGCCGGCTGACTGGGAGCTGCAGTTCGCTGCCCAGCATCATAGTGGAGATCAGACTACACACCACCAGCCCAGGAAAAGATGGAAATGCAAAACCAGACGTGTGGCTCCTACTCAATGTGCACTGGTTTGGGCCCATGAGAAACTCAAAGAATTTGAAGTTGAGCCATAATAAATCAGGAATCGAAGAAAGCAGGTGTCCCCAACACTCCATTTACACCTGGCCCCAGGGTCCTGTGTTCCCATGGGCCACACAACTCATTCACCTAGTTTTCCCTCCAGAGAGGCCAGAGGGTCACACCCCAGCCCCACTCAGCCCAGACTTGGCCCGGGCCTCACCCAGGTTGTGTTTCATCTCAGACAGCTCCTGCTGGTGCAGCCACTGCAGCTTCTCGATCTCAATCCTCAGCCTGCGGATCTGCAACGAGGAGAGCAGAGTCTCAACGGGCCAGCAGCGGCCACACACAAGGGGCCCCCTGGTGGCTGACTCAGGGTGCAGGCGGCTGGCTCAGTGCTGACATCTCCCAGCTTCAATCCAGAGAGGGAGTGCCAGGGTGAACCCAAATTCACAAGAATACTAGTTCACAAACCAACAGAAGCTGGCCTCCTTTCCAAGAAACATGGCATCAGAAAAAGCCATATAAAGTGAAGATAAGGACCACATTTTCATGTAAATAAAACATCAAAAAATTGATTATAATTTTGGACTTAAAAAAACCTGAAACTACAGGTAGCTGTAACCTATCACCTAACAGAATCTAGGTGGGTCCATACGCTTTCACCGGCAACATCAAAGCCTAACATCTGAAAACCAAAGCATTCCTTCAGAAAAGGACAAACTTAGGGCCAAAGTGGTTAAGAGAGAAAAAAGTAAACCTGAGCTGAAGTGATGGAGCTATTTCTGTGTTTAATTGTAACCGTGGTTCTCAAGTAGGGCAATTTGTCACCCATGACAATGACCATGTGTGGAGTCACTGTTGGCTGTCACAACTGAGAATGCTACTGACATTTAATGGGTAGAGTCCAGGGGTGGTGGAGAACACACTGTAGGCCAGGATGCCCCCAGGCAGAGGGGCTGTCTTTGGGCAAACATCAGTCTGCTGAGCTTGAGGAAACCGGATTCATCCCATTGCAGCGTGAACAATCACATTTCACTGCAGAAGTGTGTGTCTAATTCTGGGGGCCTACATATTCTCTCTAAAACCCAAAAAATCTGGCACACATCTGGTCCAAAGATGAACAGGGGTGGTATTATGGGCATTACGGACCCATACTTTCTTTTTGTTGTTGTTGCTTGCGAAGACAGAGTCTCGCTATGTAGTTCAGGCTGGCCTTGAACTATGTAACCCAGGCTGGCCTCAAACTCGCAGCGATCCTCATGCCTCAGCCTTCCAAGTGCTGGGATGACAGGCAGGTATCAACATCCCCGGCATGGACCCATACTTTCAAGGACATGGAGAGGGAAAGGGGAGAGCCATTCTTACCCTGAGTATAATCATAAAGAAGGTCACACTCGCACAAATAAAAATAAAATATTTTATATATATATGTATCTCCATCCCCCTCCCCCCGCCAGTGGGATAACTTGGGCTCTGCTTCTGGCTGTTTGATTAGAAGTGAACGAACGAATCACACAGTGCAGGGCAAGGGGCCACAGCCGGGCTCTGGCTAAGTGAAAAGGGCTCCCACCTCCCCCACAGCCGACAGGGAGGCTGGGAACCAGCACAGGACCCCCGCGGGGTTTCCAGGACAGCTTCTGTGTAGCACCACCTTTATAGTGGCTCACAAGCACCCTTAGCAAATAAAGAATTTGTGTGTCATCTCTGACCTCTGCTATTGTGCTTCCAGTAGTGTTTTTGGAAAGATCATTATATATTTCTGTCATTGTTCCTTTTATTGCATCCATCATCTGAAAGATAGAAACAAAAACAATTCAGAAAATCACTCTCTGCGTCTTTTCTAGGTGACAAAAATCAAATATCGATATGAATAAAGCACTGGCTCTCAAGCCCAGGAGGCATTTTTGGATGTGGTGACAGGGGAGGGAGCAGAGGACAGGCTGCAGCTGGCACCGGGTGGGAGGAAGCCAGGGACACGGCCAGATGCCCTGCAGCGAGTGCCCAGAATGCCCCACAGCCAGGAATGACCTCAGCACCGGGACCAGAATGTCATAGCTGAGGCAGATAGACCCTGGTACTGCGCAAGGCGGGAGTCACGGTAGGTCTCGAGTTGTGCAGGTGGAACACAAGTCCAGCGCTATTTCTTTTTTTTCGTATCAGGGATTGAACTCGGGACTTTGCGCTTGCAAGGCAGGCAGCGGAACCATTGAGCTAAATCCCCGGCCCTCCAGCACTATTTCAATACCACGGTTGCAGCTGCAGAGGCCCCTCAGCCCCTAGATGTGTTCTGTGTACCCAATGCAGTGGGTCTGAGGGAGAGGTTGTTTTGTTATTATTAATTCTTTACCCTTTAAAAAAAAAGTATAAAGAAATATAATTCATACGACATACCACTGACCATTTGAAGTGCACAGTTCAATGGCTCTTAGGGGACAGAGGTGTAGCTCAGTGGTACAGCACAAGCTTAGCATGCACAGGTCCTGCGGACCAAGACCTGTTCAACCCACAGTATCCAAAAAAAAAAAGGAAAAGAAAACTGAAAAGATTCTTCCAATGGCTTTTACTATATTTGGTTATGTATCTATCACAAATGTAGAACAACCCCACCCCCCTCACCCCCACCCCCATACTGGGGATCCAACCCGGGACCCTGCGCTTGCAAGGAAGGCGGCAAAACCACTGAGCTAAAATCCCCAGCCCTGTAGAACATTTTTGTTGCCCCTAAAAAAGAACTCTCCCTTTTAGTCAATATCCCCACCTCACCCCTCGTCTCCCTGACAACCACTAATTTGCTTTCTGTCTTCTTACTCTGGGCATCGCATATAAATGGATGCTTATAATACGCAGGACTCGGTGACTGGCTTCAAGGCATTCCCCGGTTGCAGCAAGTGTGAGGACCTCGCTCCTTTTTATAGTCCACCATGTGGATGTGGCTGCTTTGTCACTTTCATGCCTTCTGCCTGGCCACTGCCTTTCCAGCTCATTTCTCATCCTCTCTTGCGTAAACCAGATGAGCCTCTAAAGCCATCACCAGGTTTGTGAAACCAGCCAAATGTCACACAGCAGCCACCCAGGTTTCTGCTTAGCAAATGTTCATGGGGTTAATTCCTGTTCTCCCGCCCGCCACCCGGCTGACCTGTCCACCGCCTCAGGAGGGAGAAGAGGGACAGGGGCACAGTGTTTCAGGCCTGCCCCGCCGAGCAGGGTCTCTCCTGTATCTCCCAGAAGCTCCCATTTGGTGGGGAGGCAGGACCAAGTGCACCCCAGCATCTGATGTGTTCATTCCCACCATGACCTCTAGCATCTGTACTCTCTGGGCCTCAGTTTCTCCATGGAAAAACCACAGATAACAACAGTGCCCCCCTATAGGTTGAGCACAAGGATGAAGTGAAAAAATCAGGCAAAGACTGGCGGCTTAACACCCGCTCCAGAGGTTAAGTGTTCTGTTCATCATATTTTTACAGAAAAATATACTTGTGTAAGCCTGCGACTGCTAACTGCTGCCAACCTCAACTTCACCCCAAAATGAAAGTCAAGTGAATAAACTATCTGTTGAGATTTCCACTCCCCTCATGCTGCAAGCAAACACTCGGTGCCCTTGCAATGGTCTTTCTCCACAGGCTCTGAACTCACCACCGCACCAATCATGTCACTATAAAAAATTATAACCAAACTGCTTTACAAGAAAACTTCAGAAACTGGATGAAACTCAATACATTATTAATGCAATGCTTACATTCCATTTTAAAGATATCATGACTTTTGGGCTGCCTTTTACTTCCAACTACAGCAAAGACCTCAACATTAATAAAGGTGAAGACCCTCTGCCAAAACACACAAATCTCAGTCTTCAACTTTAAGTCACCTAGGAGACAGGAAAGTCCACCCCCACCTCCAGTCACCACACTTGCTTTTTTTCTTTTCTTTTCTTTTTGGTATCGGGGATCTAACTCGGGATCCTGCACTTGCAAGGCACTCGGTGGAACCACTGAGCTAAATCCCCAGCCCAATGCTTGCTTGCTTTTTTCTTTTTCTTTTGTTTTGTTTGTTTTTGTTGGGGTTGTTTTTTTTTTTGGTACTGGGGATCAAACTCAGGTCCCTGCGCTTGTGCAGCAGGCGGCGAAACCACTGAGCTAAATCCCCAGCCCCAATGCTTGCTTTTTTCAATGGTGAAGATTTTTTTTTTCTTTTTGGTACCAGGGATTGAACTCGGGACCTTGCGCTTGTAAGGCAGGCGCCAGAACCACTGAGCTAAATCCCCGGCCCTAATGTTTTTTGGTTTTGTTTTTTGGGGGGTACCAGGGATCGAACTCCGGTCCTTGTGCTTACAGCAGGCAGCAAAACCACTGAGCTAAATCCTCGGCCTTCAATGGTGAAGGAAACATTTATCAAGACAGGTCACTCCTGACTTCTGCTGTAAGAGGAAAGGGAACCGCAGAACATGATGGATTTAGATGATGTCAAGAGCTCAGAAATTGGCCTTAGAATAAACCATCAGCCAGATCCACCTGGTAGGCCTCAGTTTATCCATTTGTACATAAAGAGCTTAGACCAAATCGATAGCAGGCGACAGCAGGTACTCAGAACAGTCACAGACTACTCAAGCCAACAGCAGACACTCCTTCAGTCAGGAACAGAACCACACCCCTTTCATTCTCTTGTGATCGTACTAAACACCGCAGCAAGAAAGATTCAGTTTACTGCTGTGATCTTCAACACAATCTCCCTTTTCAAAAACAGAAAACTGGAGTTAGGCCTCCCGCCTTGACACAGAAGTTTAATCGGGTGAGATTAAACTTCTTTTTGTGTAAGATTAAACTTCTTTTTGTGTAAGTTTTTAAGCTAAATTGATTTAAATGAAATGAATAATGTTTAAATTAAAATTTTAGTCAAGTTTATTATCATGTGAACAGATAAAAAAAAATCATGAATGGCAAGAATTACCTGACAATACAATTCTTCTGGTTCTGTTTTTTTTTGGGGGGGGGGTCCCCAGTATTAAGGACCGAATCCAGGCCTTCACTAAGCTGTATTCCCAGCCATTTTTATTTTTCATCTTTTTAATTTTGACACAGGGTCTCAGGTAGTCTCAGCTTCCAGAGTACAGGAATCATAAGTGTTCACCACCACACCCTGCTAAATCCTTCCTGTTCTGAACCTCAGGGTCTCCAGGATAATTCAAACATAAAAGAGGGATAGGACCTGGGATTTAGCTCAGTGGCACGGTGCCTGCCTCGCAAGGACAAAGTCATTGAGTTCGATCCCGGGTACCAAAAAAAGAAAGAAAGAAAAGAGGGACAGACATAATAAATAAGAAACTAAATTAGGCCCAAGGCCAGGTTCTAATAAACTCATCAGCCACGCTGAAGCTTACGTGAGGTTGCTGTGGAAAGCCTTGTGGTGAGTCTGGACCCTGAACATCTGTGGTGAGCAGCCTGTTCCGAATTCACGGCCCAGCCTGAGCCAGGCTAAGTGTGCACCATCTACAGCCCGGTGCCACCTGCGAACAGCAGCTCTGCCATCCACCGGCTGTGGGACGAGACCAGCTGCACAGCCTTGCTAGGCTTCACTTTTCTCTACAAAACTGGAACAATGGTAACAGCTACCTCATCAATCTGTCATGAAGACTGAATAAATAACTGACAAAAAGCACTCTAAACTGTGTGTGGCCCAGAGCAGTCACCAGGCAGACACGAGCTGCTCTCACTGCTGTCTCTCCCAGAACAGGCTAAGCCCACAGTGGCTCCTCGTGATCCCAACTCTCTGGCTCTTGTGTGCACGTGTGGTCCCTGACTGGTGCTAGGCTGGCCCTGCATCTACCCAGGAACACAGCTAAGTAATGGTGCCCTCTGCCTGGCCACCAGGCCCTACCGCCGGCTCTGGACAATGGCCCTCGAGCACATGGATCCTGCTCGTGACCACCCAGGGGAGTCTAAAAGTGGATCCCTTCTCATCGAGCCCTCTTATGAGCTTCCAACCCTAGCAGACAGCATGACGCAGGTGTAAGTCCCAAGGCAGAAGCCCAGCTCACCCAGGCCCGGACTCCTGACCCACACAAACGGAAAGATCACAGATGCGAGTGCTGTTTTAAGTTGCTGAGCTTTGTAGATCTCTATTGCGCACCAATAGATAACAATGACCTCTAACTAGAAGGAATAAAAAGGAAAATGAGCAACAAAAAAATCACTAAAAAAAAATTATATGTGTATCTCATAATCCAGAATTTAAGAAGTCTACCTTGAACTCAATATACTAAAACAGCAATTTATTATAAAACTTGACCCTTTCTTTAAAAATCTAGAAACAGGACTGGGGATTTAGCTCAGTGGTTCCGGCGCCTGCCTTGCAAGTACAAGGTCCCGAGTTTGATCCCCAGTACCAAAAAAAAAAAAAAAATCCAGAAACAACTCTTGACGTATTTTCTATAAAATTGAACCAACTTGCTGGAAGATAGGCAGAACTCTTGAAGACACTGGCATAGGAAAAACCTTTATGAACAAATCCTCAGTAGCACGGGAACTAGCACAAAGAATCTACAATTGGGAGCTGGGGATTTAGCTCAGTGGTTCTGGTGCCTGCCTCAAAGGCGCAAGGTCCCAAGTTTGATCCCTGGCACCAAAAAAAAAAAAAGAATCAACAATTGAGATCTCATCTTATTAAAAGCTTCTGAACTGCAAGAGAAACCACTAACAGAGCTAAGAGACAACCTACAACGTGGGAAAAAATTTTTACCAGCTGTTCCTCAGACAAAGGTCTACTATCTAGAATATATAAAGAACTCAAAAAAACCAGACCCTCCAAATATAAAGACCCAATTCAAAAATGGGCATCTGAAAAAAAGGGGGGGGGCATCTGAAATGAACATTTCTCAGACAAACAAATAAAGGCAGCAAATAAACACATGAAAAAACGTTCAACATCACTGGTCATTCAAGAGATGCAGATGAAAACAACACTGAAATTCCATGTCACCCCAGAAAGAGTGGCTGCTATCGAGAAATCAACCAATAACAAATGCTGGCGGGGTTGTGGGGAGAAAGGAACCCTTCTCCACGGTTGGTGGCAGTATAAACTGGTGCAACCACTGTGGAAATCAATGTGGAGATACCTCAAACAACTAGGATTAGAAGTCCCATTTGACCCAGCTATTCCTCTACTGGGTACCTTCCCAAAAGAATTAAAAGAATCATACCACAGTGATATATGTACCATGTTTACAGCGGCACAATTTGTAACAGCTAAAGCTTGGAAACAGCCCAATTCCCCATCAACTGGAGACTGGATAAAGAAGATGTGGTTTTTTCATAAAATGGAGTACTACTCAGCCATAAAGAATGAGAAACTAGAGACGTTTATAGCTAAGTGGATGCACATTGAGGCCATACTCTTAAGTGAAATAAATAGGACACACATGTAAATATCGAATAGTTTCTCTGGTGTGAAAAACTAAAACTGTAAATAAGGATCAAAACGTATAACTGATATTGTGAAATAGGAAGAAAGTTCTAAAGGAGTAGGGGAAGCGGGAGGGGTAGGGGAAAAAGAAAAAATATGAGAAAAGGAAAAAAAATGGAAACCAAGTCTTTGTAAATAGGGAAGGGTGGAGGGGTGAAGGGAGGGCCAGGCAATGGGGAAAAAAAATAAGAACCAAGATACATCACATAAAGGTACACAATCCCAATGATGAATGTAACTTATTGTATACCTAAAATATACCAATAAACTTAATGAAAAAAATAAATAAAAATAAAATTGAACCAATCAGTAACTTGCTCATTAATAAAGAATTATTATTCGTATCCATGTAGTTAATTTACTACTTAGATTGGCTCTTATCAAGTTATTAATAGCAATTCGCCTAAAAGAGAAGTAGGCAACATGCATTCACCCCACAACTTATGTACCAAGCACGTACTTCCAGTCTTGGGAAAGAGCAACCAGGCAGACTCGCTACCTCTGTCGGAGCCAGAGTTTCTGTGTCATTATCACTATGAGGGGTCTACTGATGGGAATCAGCACCTCACCCCAGAAGACTCTCGTGATGCTGCGGAGAACTGCAGCATTTTATTTACCTGATCTCAACAATGAGCCTAGAGGCACCTGCTAAATCAGGGGAGACGCAGACAACAGCCGTGCTGAGGGCCGGGGAGATGACACACCACGGGCAATTTGCCTCCCATGCCTCAGACACAGACCATGCCCCCAGGGATGGGCAACTTGAGGGAGGGGAGCCCCAAGCCCCCAGTCTATCTTGGTTCTGGCAATAACCAAGGTGCAGGCCTCTTGCTTGATCAATCTCATGTGAGGTCTAGCAGTTTTGCTCACCAGGACTTCTAAGTACCAACCCCGCGGTCAGCTGTTTTAGCACGTAAGGAAAATCTGTCCTTAATGAGCAATTTCAATTCTGAAAGGTAATTCCAATTTTATCTTGCATTTTATGGACTGAGTTTACAAAGTAAGCCCTCTTGGAGTGAGATTCAGTCCATTCTGTATTTTTCTATTAAGAACCAACTTTAGGCCCAAATGTAAGAATCCGGCAGTCCTCTCTAAAAAGTCTCCTCTCCTCAACAATCCCACATCCTGCCAGAGAGCCCTAAGCGTTCCCACCAGGAAGCCAGTCCTCCCCAGCCCGCCAGGCGCTGACACTCACTTTGCTAGTGTACTTGGCAATGTCCGCGGCAACATCGGCGGAGGCTGTGGCGATGGGCAGGTCAGCGCTGATCGAAGACGCCAGGGTGCCGCCGGAGCCCGAGCTGCTGATCAGGGGCGATGGCTGGGTGCTGGTCACCAGTGTGATGGTGGATGTGGACGGGCTCTGCGTGACCTCTTTCTGCTGGACAGCTACAAAAGCAAAGGGTCCCAGTTACCCCTGCAGAGCAGGATGGGGAGCGAGGTGGAAGGGGAACCCCCCACACATGCCAAGAGTGAGCTTTTCTACCTTCAAGTCAGAGATTCTCATCTTGAGCTGACTTGAGCCAGACTCCTCAAAGCCTGTTCTCAGCTGGGCTCAACCTTGCACTATAAAGATTTGAACAAACACTAGCTACTCCAGACTTGAAGGTCACATGTGAAGATGACCCGGGCTCCTTTAAAGAACTCCCTGAGAAAGCTGCAGGTTGCCAGCACAGGAAATGGGGTCCGTCTCCCAGTTTCTGTGGGAGGGCAGGAGCCTAACCTTTAAGTGCCCCTTAGCAAACCCAGCCAAGTTTCACCTAGACAACCCCTTCTGCTTTCTGGAATGTCTACCTTTCCGGCCTCTCCTGAGCCCCACTCAGAACCTCTCTTACTCCCTCATTCTTCCTTTAAAATCCCCATCATAGAGCATTGGGAGGTGGCTCAGTGGGAGAGTGAACGTTTAGCATGTTCAGGGCCCTGAGTTCAATACCCAGCATCAAATTAAAAACAAAAAAGGAGGCCAGGGCTTTAGCTCAGTGGTTCCCCCGCCTGCCTCGAAAGTGCAAGGATCCAAGTTCCATCCCAGGTACCAAAAAAATAAAAAAAAGAGAGAGAGAAAAACATAGTTACAATCAGCCTGGGCAACTTAGCAAGACCATGTCTCAAAATAAAAGGGCAGGTGATGTTGCTCAGTGGGAAGGCACTAGGTTCAATTCCCAGGACACCAAAAAAAAAAAAAAGAAAGAAAGGTCTACTTATTGCCTCTGCACAAATCAAAGGAATGGAGTTCATGCTGGACTCCTCCTTTGTGCAGTAGTACACTACTAATTCAAATATGCCCCTACCATCTAACTAGTGGCGTGACAGTACACTGCTGATTCAAACCTGCACTCACCACCTTAACTAGTGGTACAATAGATATTACTGATTAAAATCTGCCCTTACCTCTCTCTCTGACACAGCCAATCTGAAACCTGAGCACTGCACAGCCCACAGTCTCCTTCGGGCGCCACCTAAGCCCCTGGGTGAAAGTGTTCAGGGTTTGGGAAATGAGGAAAGACCCAGGAGGGCGGCCCTAATCTCCACTGTCCCGTTCAGCTCCGCCCCACCTAATTTTAACAGCAGGATCAACCCAACTGTGCTCCAAGCTGACCTACCAGTTCTTCACTGTTCCTTGCTCCCCCATTCCCTATCTCTGAAACGTTTTAAGATATTGCTACCTTCGACCTCACATCCTGCAGCTGCACAGGATCCTACTTGCCACGACAGTTTCAACCCAGGAGCCCCAGCATCAAGCCCCGAGATGCAAGTCTCCCTGAGCAGTGAGACCTGTACCACCGCTCACAAACCGGGGCAGGCCGCTCCTGATCAGATCAGCACTTTGTTTGCCCTTACTGAGCATCCTGCAGCACGGCTGGGAGTCTGATTCTGCAATTTCAGCAAGTGGCTCCAGATGAAGGGTTCATTTTGTGCATGTGGAAAATTGCTAGTTTTGTTTTTTTGTTTGTTTTGTTTTTTTGGAACCAGGATCGAACTCAGGTCCTTGCGCTTGCGCAGCAGGCGGCGAAACCAGAGGTAAATCCCCGGCCTGAAAATTCCTAGTTTTAAGGTAACTTTGCTATCAACTTTTCACACTGTATGCTTTCCAGAATAATCCCAAAGAGATTCACCCCATGCATAAGGAAACTTACACAGTATGTTCACTGCAGCACGCTTTATGGTACGAAAACGCTGGAGGCCATCTCCATGCCCACCAGTAGGAAAATGCTCGAAACAAACTATGGAATACTACGCAGCAGTCCAAAGGAACAAGACACTGACACAGACAGACCTCCAAAACATGCTGATGGGTGAAAAAAGAAAGTATGGTACCATTCTCAAGTTTTAAAAAAGTAAAAATAAGGTAGTATCAACGGTGTCACACACACATATAAAAATATACATGCACAGGAAAGGGTTTTACAACGGTTGGTTGTGGTTGTGGGTGCTGAGGAAAAGAGGAGAATGAAATGGAAGGGGAAGAGGACAACTTTCAAGTTTTTATAAATATTCTGTCCCCTTTCTAGGAAGTATAATGTGCATGTATCATTTATAAAATAAAATTAAAAAATACTTTAAAGTTAAAAAGCAAAGTACAAGCCAATTTTAAAAAATAATGCCAAATGGAATGTATAAGGCCTTCAGGACACAACGGCCAGGACACAAATGGGAACAACAACAACAAAAAATTAAAAATAAAACAGCAATGGTCTTTCTCCCGTCGATGTGGCAAAAAGAGGCCGGGCGCCACAGACAGCAGAGCAGGGGTCGCGGTACCTTTCACGGCCTGTCTGGTCTGATATCTTGTCCCCTGGGAAGACTGAGGCTGCTGCTGCTGGCTGTGCTGCTGCTGCTGCTGGCTGTGCTGCTGCTGCTGCTGCTGCTGCTGGCGCTGGATCTTCTGCATGTGCCACTTTTGGGAGGACGTTTGAAACTTACTTGATGAGTTCCACACGACCCGCTGCACGGCTGGCGCGGTCTCCTTCGGTAAAAGCGGCCTCTGCTTTTTCACTGGGCTCCCTGTGACGGCGGTGGCTGGCGCTGTGACCGTGACGGCGGACATCGTGCTGGTGGTGGCAGGGACACCGACTGCAGGGGCTTGGGCGGCAGAGCGAGTGAGCACCGGCGTTTCAGGGGGAGACTGGCTGCCGGCTGCCGTGGTGGACGGTGGCGCTTTAACTACAACTACAGCCAAAGCGTGGAAACAAACAAAAACTAGGTTGGACTCAGGTTCATCTGCGGGGACTTTATGCTGCTGAGTTCTGGGTAAAATCAAGTCGCAGGATGCAGCAAGCTGCGCTCACCCCAGGGGCTCTGTCCTTTAGCCAGGGCTTTAGGCCGCTTATCTGAGACACTCGCCAGGACTCTTGGGGGGACGAGGTGGACAAAACCTGGCCCAGACCTTCAGGTGTCCACAAACTAGCTGATGAGGCAGGGGGTGAACAAAACGCTGGGTGTCCTGCTGTACCCTAGAATGTGGTAAGCGCCTCAAGAAAGGCCAGCTGGAGCCCAGTCAGAGAAGAGACGAGGAAACCCTTCGGCTGTGGTTAGGAAACCTGTAAGGCTGGGACCCCACAGAAAAGAGGCTCCCCAACCTTCAAGGCACGGAATCGGCCTCTCCTCCGCATCCCTCCAGGACAAGCTCAGGGTGGACTGAAGACCTCGAACCTAACACCAAAAGGAATCTGCCTGAGGCCAGGACCTTCTCCCTCCACAATTCATTTGGAATTCAAGCAGCACACTTTCAGGTCACATTGTGTCCTTTACGCGTGTGCCACACTGGATTTCCTGCTGTGTGGGGTCAAGTTTGAGCCTAAAATGAATTTAATTTTAATTTAATTTTAATTGAATCACCTTAACTAAAAATACTGTCAATAATCACACCAGCAGGATGTGCGAACAGCAAGAACAGTGGATGTGAAGGTCTCAAGCTGAAAACTCCAACCCTGTGGACTATGTCTGGGAGAGGGGGATAGTGGGGCAGGATTTCAACAGGCAGAAATGAGAATCTGGAGGGAGAAGCATGCGCCAAAACGTGTCCTGGGGAGCCTTTGTGGCTGAAGGCAGGCGAGAGCCGGAAGCACTAAACAGCGCGGAACGGGATGCCCACTCAGGTGCTCGTTTAAGCAAGGGGTTGGTTACTGCTGCAGAGGCCCCAGCTGCCAGCTGCGGGTTAGGTGAATGGCCCGCCGGCCGCCACCATGCCCAGGGCAACAACATGCCCATGCTCAACATCCGGCTCCTTCCCTGAGGGTATGCCTGATTTTTTAGCCATCACCCAGAAAAGACAAGAGCTTGATTACTCCAGGGGGGATTCTCATTGAGCTGCGTATCTGAGGAAGTGAGGAGAATAGAGGGAAAAGACGTCTGCTCACAGACCCTGTGGCTTATGTCTGCCCAGCCCTCCTGCTCCCCACCGAGGACAGCGTGGCCAACTGGGTGGGCAAGACCCAGTGGGGCTGGAAGAGTGTTCTTCCTGCAGTGCAGTGAGGAGCCCTGGTCCTTTCCAGGGGACCTGCAGGGACTGCACACAGCCCCTCCAGGCTCAGGGGACAGAGGTGTGGATGACAGGGTCCCTCTGAGAGCTGGGCAGAGGCACAGTGCCCCGCAGGGGTTCTAACCTGCAGACTCTCCTCCAAAGCCTCCCTTATCTGCCTTTGTGGGAAAACTCACTGTGTTGCTGATTAGCCAGCCTGGTCCCCCTCAGGCAAAGGACATCCACAAAAAAGCTAGTCCCTGGCTCCTGATTTGCAAAAGCAAAGAGCCGGCTTTGCAGAGGGGACTATTCTGCAGTGACCACACTGGCTGGCTCTTTTCCTTAAAAAAAAAAAAAATTTTTTAAATGGGGGCGGGGGGAGCTAAAAAGATTTCAGGTTCTAAGTACTGTTGGGGTAGGGTTATCATTTAGATACTAAAATGTTAATTTATAGGGAATTCTGATGGCTTTCTAGAGGGGAGAACAAAGGTTATAGAAGTTTTAGGAAATTCTGTCCTAGAAATTTAGAGTATGTAATCAATCACCTATAACCCCCCCAAGAGTGAATTCCTTAAAAGGCCAGCACCCCAGCTGTCCCATCAAATGTAGTCCAGAATGTGTCACTGGTTTTACATATAAAGGGAAAACTTTTTATTTAAAATAGTACGAGGAATTGAATTTAGGGTTTTCACACAAAGCTATAACCCCAGATTGTTTATGTTTTGACTCAGGGTCTCACTGATTCTCAAACTTGCTATCCTACCTCAGCCTCCTAGAGTGCTAGAATCACAGGTGTACACCACTGCACCTGGCCGAGGGAGGACTTTTATTTAAGAGAAGACTTATCACCCCTGTGGGGAAGGATGGAAATGACCATCATGACAGAGTCACTAAGAGAGCTCCTGTCACTTGGGCTGAGATCAGTGTCCCTACATGCTGCACTTGGAGCTGAAGGGTAGCCGCAAGTCGTCCTCACAGCTCTCTCGGAAATGCCCTTCACTTCATCAACTCGGAAGTGAAACCACAGGTTGGAAAGATGTTCTATTGTGGAGTCTGAGACAGAGGCCCAAGACTCACATCACCCAAGAGCTCTGCCTTTAAGATCAGCTGGTACAGCCCCAAGCCCTGGGAAGCTGCACTAACTGAACTCTGTTCTAGAGTGATCTTCAGCTCAATCATCCACCATCTACTGGGGTCTCCTGGAGAAGTTTCCTTCAGGCATCCCAAGAGGACAACCTCTACTTCTTTGCGGGTTTTTTGCATGTGTGTGCGTGCGTGCGTACATGCGTGCGTGCGTGCGTGTGTGTGTGTGCGTGTGTACGTACCGGGGATCGAACTTGGCTCCTTGGGCTTGCAAGGCAGGCGGCAGAACCACTGAGCTAAATCCCTGGCCCACCTCTACTTCTCTAAACCAATGGAATGCTTTCAAATTTTTGGAAAGAGAGAGACATTTTAACAACTGTGTTTCCCTTTTGACTTTCACTGCTAGGAAGCTCAGAGCCAAAATGGAAATTCAACTTCACTAACTGAAAATTGGAAGTTGGCTTATTTTTGTATAAAACCTTTCTCTAAACCACTCATTATTTATTCTACCTTTATTTCTGCTTTTACACTGAGTTCTTTGTTTTCATTGTTTCATGGTGATGTGTCCTTGTCAATCTATTACAAATTCTTCCTACAAGAGGAAGGGGCATAAAACCAATCAATCAAAAGATCTGCTCCAGAAAGAATGAAAGAGCATAAATGTCATAAAAATCCTGTCACACAAGTATTTCCACAAGCCTCGTGGAATAAATGTTACTCATACTGTGCCTGTGCTAGCAGAGGCACTGTCTCAAACCCTACTCCACACCCTACTAGGATTCCACAGAGGGCTCCCCCTAAACCTGAAACCGCTGGGGAGGTCTGATGCTTGCCTCTCTGCTCCACTCATTTCTTCTCTCCCTCCAAGCACCACTTAAGAGACCTCTCATCCCACTTCCTGAGTTGCAGGAAGCCTGTCTCCCCTAATAACAGAGGTTCCAGAACAGCCCAGCTGCACACCCCAGCTAGGGGCTGAGGATACATCAAAGGACCTGTTTTAAGCCACCAGCCTGCAGAAACTCCCAAGGACACAGACTCACGTGTCACTTGAAGGTTTGGGTGAGAAGTTAGCTCCTGTCAGAAGAAAGGCACAGTCAGAAACAAAGCCTTGCTATATCGCTTGAGTTCCCCACTAAGTGCCTGCGGCTCTGTGGCTACAACCTCTAACTTGCCCAGAGGCGATGTTTCTCCTGGGTCCTCAGAAAAGGCTTCATATCCTCCCTGTGCTGTTAGAATCCCCTCCCCACCCACCTGCCAAGCCAACTGGAAAATGCGCTGTCGACCTTGGCAAGGAAAGGACACCCTGCCCATCACACACTCGCTCCTACTGGAGAGGCAGCCCGGACTTTGGACAGCACTGCTGTTTCACAGCAGAAGAGCAGCAGTGGAAGGCTGCTTAGAGGCGCACAGAGGCTCTCAACCCAGGCAATCTGGCCTCCGGGGGACATCCAGCAATGAACAGTCTGGGCAGGTCCTACTGCCATCTAGTGGACAGAGGCCAGCAAAGCTCCTAAGCACTCTCCAAGGCACAGGCCAAAGAATTCCTCGGGGGCAAACTTGGTGGTGGAAGGCTGAGGAACCCTGGGGTTAGAAGGGTGAAAGCCAAGTCCTCATGTAACACCTCTCCTATTCCTGGGGCTTCAAGGAGCTCTTAGGCATTCTGATGCCACCTACCAGAATGGTTTCATGTTGTGGTAAGAAAATCTACCTGCTAATGCTTGGGTAGCATGAGAAAAGGGGGCAGCTGAACCCAGAAGACCTTTGCAGTGAGTGCTTCCAACCACCTGAGCCTGGTCACATGCCTATGGTTAACATTTCAGCCAAATGAGTGAGCGTATTGGTAAAGCAAGGGCTCAGGCTAACTTGACTTTGCTAGAAGCAACTATCATTTTCTGCAAGACTTATTTTTCTAGGGTCATAGTTGGTGGTGTTAGGGGCTGAGCAGGTAAGACAGGCCTGTGTGTGAGCACCGGTCCTGTTCCAGAATCAGCGGGGGACCTCAAGGCGACAACAGCTTTGCTGTGCATCCTCAGCTGTGTTGGGGGTCCCATTGCTTCTGGTAACACAAACGCAAGCTGGGATTCTACACCAAGGGAAGAAACAGGAAACTTGTATAAGGACTTACCATCCTGCTTAGGAGATGGTTCTTTGTGTTCTTTCTTATTTTTTCGACCCTCCCGCCCAGAATGGTCTTCTCCTAAATCTATGACAAGTTCACTCTCTGAATCGGAGTCCAGGCCCAAATGCACTGTTGGGGAATCCATCTCATCTTTTCCTTTCATCTTATCCTTTGTGGGATGAGGTGATGGTTTTGCTTTTTCTGCAAAGTCCTTCTCGGGCTCAGGGCTGCCCTTGTCCTTGACTGGCCCTGGGTCTGCCTTCTCGCTGGCTGGCGATGAGCTTTTCAGCTCCTCTTTGACCTCGACTGGGTTTGCAGGCTTGGGCTTTTTTTTGACAGTGGACAGCTCTTTGTCCACCTGACTACCCTCTTTGTCCTCTGGGTCTTCTGGCTCGTTCTTGGTCTTCTGCTCATCGTCACTGATATATTCACTATCGCTACTATCTGACTTCTCGGAATCCTCTGAATCGCTGTGCTCTACGGCCGTATAAACATCTTCTGAGATTTCATTTATGCCTAAATTCAAAGAGAAAATCCAGCATGTGGTGTAGTCACAAAATACAGCAAGATCACAAAATGCAAACATTTTCCACACCAAAGGCCAGAATGCATTTCAAATTGCATCACAATGGCCGGGCAGGATCAGTAGTGAACTAAAGCAGCAACTGTCTACAGCTGACAAAAGGAACTTGCTTCTGCTACCTTCAGAGGAGAGGTGGAATCCACCAATTGCCTGTCACATTTGCACAGAGCTAAAGAGCTAAAGCTCTGGGACACTGGTACCTCACTGACACAGAACATGAGAGGACTGGGAAGGTCAGCAGAGACTTTAGCTGTTCAAACTGATCCAATTTACAGATCAGAGAACAGAGGCCCAGAGACATGACTTGCCCTAGGACACAAAGAAAACCAAAACCAGAACTCCTGACTCACTACCAGCGCTCCTCCCACACGTTCCCAAAGCATTAACGTCCTTCATCCTTTGTCCAGGGCTCAAGAAACTAGACAAAGCTTCAAGCAGAGGCCACAAACTCTCAGCCCTTGAGCCCATGAGGCTGGCAGACACCTTTCACTTGCGAAGCAAAGGTCTGCACACAGGGCATCTGTTTGCTTTTGTTATTTTTAACTTAGAATCTGTTGCCCAATTCCCAAATCAGGAGACTTCACATAGAAACCAAGGTGACAGGCTTCCGCAGAAAGAACAGAAGGTCTGGCCACTTTGGGACACAGGTCTGCAGTCTAATGGATGGGAAAGGTCCACACACCATGGCCCCTTTAGGTGGGCAGAAGCACAGACTCCAGGGGACCCACATACCTGGCCCTGCCTCTGGCTGCCTGCACAATGTGTCTGCATTGTTCTTCCACTCACAAAGGGACAAGGTGAAAGTCACATAAGTCTGTGTCTACTAAAAGGGAAAAGTACAACATAGCAGGTGCTTCACACGCAGAAACATGGGCCAAAGTGCATTTCTAACAACAATTCCATTTAAGCCATTTATGCTTCCAGCTCCAAGAACACATTTAGAATCATCAGGATGGAGGTGAGTAATCCTATGCCCTATCATTTTGAAAAGAAGAAAGCCCAATCAACTCTTTGCACCATCTTTACTCTAAAGCAATGGCCCCCTTGAGTGCTCTCTGTGTTCATCTGGACACACCGGAGAGAAAACTGCAAAAGGCCGAGAGTCAACCAAAGCCCAGGGTACAGGAGGTCAGCAAAGCTGCTGGTGAGTTCTAGCTGCCTTCAGCAGGATCCAGTCAAGTACACAAGCAAAACACGGAAGCCTAGGTCCAGTATGACTTCTGGATCCTGAGCTGGGCTACTTGTAGCTCCTGGTTGAACTCAAGATCAAGTACACCTACCTGCACATGTGATAGAAAATGCTTAGATGTTGAACCAAAAGGATATGGATTGAAATTCTACCCGTTTTCACTGCCTAAGGGACCACAAACAAGTGACATACCTCTCCCGGCCTCAGTTCCTTCATGTGCAAAATGGGACTGATAATAGAATAGTATCCAATGCCCCAATGCTCTACATATCATGCTTAGCACTGTGCAGCGAATACAGGAGCACTCAGTAAAGGGAAATTCTACAATTCTTAACAAGAATAAAGGAATTCACACCTTCATGGAAGGACCAAGAGTAGAGGACATTTAAATGACCTGGCAAGTTTCCTCCAAGTCATGCAATGCCCTAACTAAACGGGCAAGCCAGGGAAGAATAATGTCTCCAGAACAAGCCCAGGTGACGCCCAACTATAGCTCCATCCTCACCCAAAAACCCAGAACCACTGAAAACCTCATCTCTGAATGGCTCTTTCTCCTGGAGGCCAGCTGTCCCTCACTGCTTTGAAAATGTCCACCTGGCTTAATTCACTTACTCAACAAATATCCCGGAGCATTTACTATGTGCACGAGACCAGGAACCATGGAGAACGCAAAACCATGTAAGACAATTCCTTGCCCTTGAGGAGCTTCCAGTCCAGAACAGGAGGAAGCCCCCACCAGAGGGACCAGTTAGGCTGCTGGACAATGAAGCACCAAAGGAGGCAGGCAATAGTGGGGCAGTCAGGGGAGACTTCCTGGAGGAAGTGAGGCTTGCACTCAGCCTTGGCGAAGGCAGGTCAGGCAGGCAGTGTGAAGCCAGGCAGCACAGGAGGAGGACGGAGGCAACAGTACAGAAGCAGGTACAGGTTCCGGGTTGGGGGTGGCCCAGCCTGCAGGGAAAGGGCTCCACGCTAGACACTGGTACAAATTTGGGGTGATGCTGAGACACTGACCCATGCGAAAGGAGAAGTAAGAGGTAAATTCGGCACCCAGACACTTACAAACCTACACCTTGAATTTTCAGAGTGCCTTTGCAAAAGAATCAACTCTGGTGAATTCAAAGAACCCTCTTGAATGACTAACTAGCAAGGCTGCAAAATTCTGCCCTGGGTGGAAAGATATTTTATTTGAAAAAATGGTTCAAGGTCAAAGCAGCTGCTAGGAGGATTCAACCCTTACTTCACCCAAGTGACAACTCTACAAATAATAACACCACTGCCCGCACACCAAGAGACTTACCTAACTGTGCTTTGCAGCTCTCTATCGTCTTGTCCAGATTCAGCTGGAATCTGCTGCGAATCTGCCGCTTAGGAGAGATGAGAGGAACTGGGGCCGACTGCTGCTGGACCGACTCACTTAGCTCCTTCAAGTCCATCTCGGCTTTGCTTCGATCTGGAAGATACCACAGCACCTGTGTAAGACTAGGCACTTGGGGATGAACACACAGCACTTACCACCGTGCTTCCTCCTGGCAAAACCTGAGCAAATGCATGATTTTAGAACTCAAGAAGGGAAAACTATAAAGCATCTTTTGTCATCCACCTTCCCAGCAACATGGGTGACTTGAAGACAGTGGCTGAATAAACACCTGTCGCAGGCTGATGTCATCTACTGAACAATTGTTTGGGGTTTGATTTTTCAATATTTAAAGTGGACAATCTCAACCAGATGGTTCTGTTTGTAGAACTTGGCATCATTCGAACTCCTCCAAAGCCAAAGGATTCAGTAATATGTTCGATGTCAGGATCAGCACAAGACCAATACCTGCCTGGCCAGAGCATGCTTTTAACTCTTTCTCAGATATGGGGGGGCTTCTGCCCAAGAGCAGTGCAGAACTCTAAGAGGACACCCCGAGATGGGAAGACCTGGCCATCTGCTAACATACAGAGTTCAATCAACCCAATTTGGGTTGGCTTTCAAACTAGAAAGGGAGGAAAAACACAAGGGAGGTAGCCCTTCAGCCTGTGTGGAAAGCAGCTACGGAGGCAAGGTGAGGACATCCACCCTGGATATTAACCTATGGCTGACAGGTCTTCTCAGGGAAGAGCCAGGTTCCTCAGGCCAGATCCCAGGCAAAGGCCTCTGTCCACGACTCCACCTGGCCCTCACTTCCACCAAGGGCTCTGCATGATTCCAGGCAGTCAGTGAGCTCACAAGTCTCAAGTTCCCTTCCTGCCTCTGTAGCCTCCTCTAGTGTCCAAAAACAACGCGGGGGTGGGGTAGGGGAGAGACAGACAAGGTGGCTACAAAGGTCCAGAAGGCAATGGAAGTCGCTGCTCTTTTTCCAAAACACATGTGGGGTCCTTGAACCAGAAGTGAGTATTCGAGGCAATCAGAAATGCCATCCATATAATCAAGACAAGCACCCCAAAAGTCCTGCGTGCAAATGTGTTCATGTGTACATAGGTCTGTGCATGCACACATAGTGCTCGTGTGCACATCTGTGTTCACATGTGTGCACCCGCACACGGATCAGCCTGCTTTCCAGGGGGCTGCCAGAGACAGGGCTGCAGCCTCTGAGAGGGGAAGAATATTCGTGCACATTTACCAGAGAAGTTAGAACACAACTTACCTACAACAACCCCTGTCTGCAAAAATTTGAAGCAGCTTCCAGACGATTTTATAGAGTAAAAGAGTGCTATAACAGCTGGGGGAAAGAAGAATAAGGGTCGGGAAAACATGGAAGAAGTGGAGAAAAGACCAGGCTAAGGAGCAGCTGGAACATGTGAGGCTTACAGACTTAAAAGCTAAGTTGCAAATGGTACAGCAAAGGGAGCAGGGGATGACACATATCTTGAAATTCCACTTTCAGAAATTAAAAAGTATACTGAATTCCTGAGGAAAAAGGCAGAATTTTCAGGTACAAGGTCAGAAAAGGAGCATCTCACGAAAATATTTTCCATGAAGTTACAAATTCCAGGGGCTGGGGATTTAGCTCAGTGGTTTTACAGCCTGCTGCGCAAGCGCAAGGCCCCAAGTTCGATCCCTGGTACCAAAAAAAAAAAAAAAAGAGTCAAATTCCACAGTTACCCAAAAAAAACCTACTATAGCAAAGGTCAACAAACTTTTTCTGTAAAGGCTCAGGGAATAAACATTTGAAGCACTTCAAGCCATACAGGCCCCAACATAAAGCCATACATAATCCATGAACAAACGATGGACTGTGGCTGGCCGTGTCTCAATAAATCTTTATTTACAAACACAGATGGGGGCCAGATTTGGCTCAAAGGCTATAAACTTAGCCATGCTCTGTATTAACCCATGGCTGCCAACCCTGGCTGCACACTGAACCTGCCTGTAGAGCATTAGCAAATCCTGATGCCTGGGTGCTACTCTAAGAGATCTGGCCTCATAGGGTCCAGGAAAGGCCTGGGTGTAAGCAGTGTGAAAGCTCCCCAAGTAATGCCTACTGGAGCTAAGGTCAAGAACTCCCGCATCAGACCAATCTTCTATGTGAGTAAGGAAAGTGCACAATTTGCCTTAACTTCTGTGACTCTGTGTAACAGCACCAGCCTTTCCTTAGGGCTCATGAAAAACAGACTGACACACAGGCCTGGGGATTTAGCTCAGTGGTTCTGGGGCCTGCCTCGAAAGCACAAGGTCCTGAGTTCCATCCCCGGTACCAAAAAAAAAAAAAATTGACAAATAGACCTATATATCCTTTGTCTGAACAAGCTAGCTTTGCATGTGTGTGTCTGCATCTACTGCGTGTACACCTACTATAAATACAACCCCTCAATTTTACCCTACAAAGATAATCCTGGAATGTTCACAATCAAGGAGAACCCAAAAAAAGGTAAAGCATCTACTTTTACAAAATAAAGTTTCTCCAACCAATAAGCTACTATTTATATTGACTCCTGCACAAATAAAACACCAAATAAGTGGGGGCTCAGTTCACACCCTAGAAACACACCCTTAGGATTTTAGCCAAATATAATTATCTTGTTTCAGAAGTTCAGCTGCATTCTGACTTTCCTCTCCTCTGCAGGGAGAAAAACAGCTTTGCTTTCTCATCTGCTCATAGAAGCTTATCAGGACTTCCTCCACTCCTGCCCTTCTATATGGGGAATATCTACAGAATCCACCCGGGTGCCAACATTTTGAACTTTTCAGCTGATATGAAGACAGCTCAGGATATAAACGGAAACCCGGGATTTAAAAAAATACCCACACTAGAGAAAGAGGCACGATCTTACATTTCTGCAGGGAGCACAAATCGGAATCACCTCTGTAGAAGGCAATTTGGCACCAGCTCTCAAACACCAACCGCACGTGGCCTCTGACCCTCCTCTCCACATCGAGGAATTTATCCTATGTATTCACTTCCACATGGGCTAAATGGTCTTTACTGCAGCAGTGAGTGTGGCAAAAAAATGGAAAACAATTTAGTCAATAAATTAAGGTGCCTCGAGAAATGATCCAGTTTACCTTTAAATGGAATTAGGATAAATGCTGCTGCTAAAGAACAGGTGGGCACAATTTCTATGTACTGACAGGAAAACCCAACCTGGTCAATGAAAGAGCAGCACGTGGTGAGCACAGCAGCACTGGTGTGGGGAGAAGAGGTGAATGGAATAGAAACAGGGACGCATGTGCTCCTGAGAGTCTCAGCGTTGGTGCTGTTGACTCTGGATGCCCCTTGTGGGATGAAGACAGGGACTGTCCTGTGTGTGGCAGGCTATTCAGCAGCATCCCTGGCCTCCGCCCACCAGATGCCAGTGGCACCCATATCCCAGCTGTGACAATAAAAATATCTGCAGACACTGCTGAATGTCACCTGGGGCACAACCTCAGGCTGAGAATCAATGGTCTACACATCCACCAACCCCTCAGGGAGAATAAAAGCAGGCATCACAGTCACGTGGGGGAGGGGGGCATGGGCTTTTCATTAAACGTCCTTTATGCTTTGACATGTCTCTCAACACGTGCACTCATGGCTCACAAACACAAAATAAACCTTGTTAAAGGAAAACTGTAAGTACTTCTTAGTTGTCATTTTTTAATTCTTTGTAGCGCTGGGGATCAAACCCAGAGCTTTGTACATGCCAGGCAAACACTGTACCCCTGGGAACACTCCCAGCACTTGCTTGCTTTTGACAGAGAGAGAGAGAGAGAGAGAGAGGGAGGGAGAGAGAGAAGGAGAGGGAGGGAGAAGGGGGGGGAGAGAGGGAGAGAATATGAATGAATCTCCTTTGTTCTAAAGCTGTCAGCAGACTACAATGCATAGACAACATGGCAGCTCCTTCAAGATAACAGCATCAGGGACGGGAGCCCTGGCAGATGCTACTCGTCTATCACAGCCCAGCGGAGATCGGACCACCTCGCTCACTGTAAAGAAAGTCAAGACAACAACATCTGAGTGATCTAAGCCAGCTCTGCACCTCACTCCCCAGGAATCCCTGTAATCTAAGGATCACTCTGCTTAGGAAGAAAAGGCTGCCACCCACCTATCAGCAACAGAGGGGAAATAAGCAGAAATGCTCAGGGACAGACAGCTCTGTCAGCATCTTCAGCAGAGCATCGGGTCACTACCAGGAGCACCAAACTTCCAGGCTTGTTCACCCTCTGCAAGGTAAAAACAAGCAGCCAGGTATGGTGGTGCACACCTGTGATCCTAGCAGTTTGGGAGGCTGAGGCAGGAGAATTGGGCAACTTAGGAACTTAATGAGATCCTTTCCCAAAAAATGTTAAAAGGGCAAGAAGGAAGGCCCAGCATTCAATCCCCACAACTGTATTTTTTAAAAAGCTGGAATCTGGCGTTCTTCTCACTTGGTCTCAGGAACACATTCAGATTTTTGATTGCCATTAAATCACAGAATGGGGCCCATAACTAGCCAGCAGGGCTCAGGCTTTTTGTTGAAAGAGGAGAGAAAAGGCTCAGGACAGCAAATGAGGGACCTGGGACTGAGCGACAGGGTGAGGACCCAGCCTCCACACATCTCACCCACATACACCATAGGCTCACATCCCACAATCAATTCAGGAACTGTCCTGAAGAAGCTGGCTGACAACCTATGGGCTGATTTTTGTATTTGGGTTGTATTTCTTTAGCCTAGGTAGAGTTTTCTTGTCGTCTTTAATGCAACTGATAGTAACTTTAAAAAACCAGAAGTAGGGGCTGGGGATTTAGCTCAGTGGTTCTGCCACCTGCCTCACAAGCACAAGGATCCAAGTTCAATCCTCAGAACCGAAGGAAAAAGAAAAAAAAGAAAAAAACAGAAGTTTGGGCCAGGGATTTAGCTCAGTGGTTCCATCGCCTGTCTCACAAGGGCAAGGTCCTGAGTTCGATCCCCGTTACCAAAAAAAAATAAAAAATAAAAAAAATTTAAAAACCAGAAGTTTGCATAAATTCCTGGATTTGTGTTTCTTTAAATTCCAAGCAGCCTGACAACTGGCAGATGCTACTTCCTCTAGGATGCCCGTTGCCTTCCATGTTACCATAACCCAGAGCAAATCTTCACCCTAAGGCTGGGCTGACTTATCCACCAGGCACAGGAGATACCACGTGGAGGCCTAGCCTGGCCCGCAGTCACACCGCAGTTGGGCATCTCAGCCAAGAGCCCAGGCTTTGCAGCAGACGGGCCTGAGCCCAGAGGCCAAACTCAACCAGAAACCATGTGTGATCCAAGCGGGGACCTTGCTTCTCAGTACCTCAGTTGCCACTTCCATGAAATGGGACTATTATCTACCTTAAAGGTTGTTGGGGGTATAGTTTTAATTTTCAGGAAGTAAAATTCACTTTTGGGGATCTCGTTTCTGCAAGTTTTAACATGTACATTGATCCACACAACCAATTACTCCACACAGAACACTGGGCAATTCCATTTCCCAAAGAATTCCCTCCAAATCTGCAGTCGAACTCTCCTCCATTCCATTGATGGCAATCACTGCTGTTTTCTCTCTCTGTAATTTTGCCTTTGCCAATTTTTTTTTTTTTTTTTTATGAAATCCTATGCTGTTAAATAATAATGTCACCATCATCCTTAGCACGCCATCATTTCTGTCTGGTCAAAGTCGTCACACAGACAGATATAACCGTCCATAAAGCATGGGCTCATCCCAGGCAATCACAGGAGAATTATTCCCCATTAGCCCACGTTCCAGCTTCTCCACCCACCCACAGGACAGGATCTTCTTTCACTTAGGAGCTGAAATCTCAGCCCACCAAACCACCTCCATTCCCAATGCTTTCGTTCCGCTGACGAAGATGAGAAGCATCCTAGAGATGGGACAGCTACCAGGGACAAGGGACAGCAGGGCTCCGAGGCCCACACCACCCACTGCCGTGACCGCCCACCACGACACAGGACAGTGAGAACCCTGCTCTCCCATGGCCAGGCCCAACTGACAGACCCACAGGGTCACGAGGAGGCCCAGTGGCCGCCCAGTTCACGGAAGGAGCTATTCTTGCCAAGCATGACTGGCAGAGAGGAAATGTCACCATGAGAACGCCTCCTCACAGCATTTCGCACACCATTTCTCTTCGGGGTGCAGAGGTGGGAGGGGGCCGTGGGAAAGAACCACATTTTGGGGAACAATGAATGTTCCAAGGCGGCAAATGGGTCCCTTTTCTGTCAAGGGAGGAACTAACTAGTCACTGCATCAGAACGCCCAAGCACCCACCGTGGGGGGTGCTGAGCTCCAGCCGGACCACCCGGAGTCACCCGCCCTGGGCACCCTGAGCACCCTGAGCCTCCTCCCCAGACGTGGCTGTCTCTGTCTGTCTGTGATGGCATTGCAGACCGGGAGGACCGGGGGACGCCGAGCCTCACAGGCTGTGAATCTGCACAGGGCACTGCCGTCAGGCTGCACCTCACCAGCCCGCATCCTCCTTTCTGGGCTCTGACCAGCACTTTTCCTGCTCTTCCTGGTCTACAGGTTCCATCTCTCCGAGGCCCTCACTCCTCAGGGCACTCTAAGCCCAACTCAAAGGGCACAGTCCCTGGGGCCGGGCTTCTCCCATGTGGGGCTGACCTGCGCTCTGCAAGGTGCCGGGCAGCATCAGTGGTCACACCACTGCCTTCCCCACAGAGCCAGGCCAACTGCCACCCCCCACCCCTGAGCAAATCAAACCCCCAGAACGGCACCTCCTCGACCTGGCCTCAGGGCACCCCATTCCTGCCTCCACACACTCTCTTGTCCCCTCTGCCTAGGGGTCCCCCCATCCACCCTGTACTCCTGGCGACTTCTTCCCTACCCACACAACAAAGAACATCCACGCACAGGCTGTGGGACACACAGATGCCCCTGGACGCTAGCGACACTGCCACACACCACCTGTATCAACCCCAAATGTCTCCAGAGACTGTCAGGGGTGAGGCAGGGACAAAACTGGCCGAGCTGAGAATGACTGATAAAGACTATTCTGAACACAGAACCCACAGTGGTCCCGAGGAAATGTGATGTCTGCTCGCATCCTTCCACCAGTCTGCAAGGGCCCGGTTCGCGCTCTGACTTTACCTGCTTGCCTGCTGCCCCTTGCTCACTGGATGCAGCCACCGAGCCTCCCCGCTATCCCTATAGCACACAAAGTCAGTGCTTACACAAAGACCTTTTCAAATTGATTCTTTGTGGATGTTCTTCTCCTGATATTGGCACGGCTGGTCTCTCTCATCCTAGGAATCTCAGCTCAATTATCAGCTCCTCCAAGAGACCTCCCTGAACCCCTACACCTGAGTGAGCCAACACCTTGTCTTGGACCCCTCATTCTCCCATCCTACACACGCATTTTTCCTTAAGGCATCCAGCATGTCGGGAACTGTCTGGCTGATCCACCTGGATTATTGTCCTCTCCCTCCAGCTCCATAAGGGAGAGGCCCTTAGCTGACTGTCCTCCACGCCTAGAATTCTGCACACCACATGACAGTGCTCACTAAAAATTGAGTCACGATGGAATGACTCAATAAAGGAACAACTTCACACTTGGGCTTTAGCATTTCTAGTACTGACTTCTGCTTAATTCTTTTTTTGGGGGGGCAGGGGTACCAGGGATTGAACTCAGGTCCTTGAGCTTATGCAGCAGGTGGCAAAACCACTGAGCTAAAGCCCCGACCGTTCTGTTTAACTCTTTAGCCTAACAGTTTCTTTTAATCAGCCAGTCAAAACCAAATGGGTTAAACCAGGCAGGCATGTCATCCCAGCACTTGGGAGGCTGAGGCAGAAGGATTGCCATGAGTTCAAGGCCAGCCTGAGTTACATAGTGAGCTCAAGGGTAGCCTAGGCTACACAGCAAGGCTGTCTCAAAAAAACAAAAGAAAGAAAGAAACCAAATGGATTAAAAAATAATATTTTGAGGAACGAAAACCAGCATTTTAAAAAATTAGAAGAAGAGAATTAAGGAAATAATGTGTCAGGTAACACTGACTTGCTTCTGTCAGGCATGTCCATTTACGCTCAGAGAACTAGGCTGGGGAAATCAAAGACAAACAGGCTTGTGAACATTGGCCTAAGGCACGTCGTGATAAGACAACTATGCATGACCAAAACCCACACAAATCCCTAACTCGCTTCTTCTTACTTTCCCTCACTTTCTCTCCTCACTTCCCCTTTAGCCACTGTACCTTCTAAAGTTTCTGGCCAGAGAGGAGAGTTCAAGGTTCAAGAATCCCACATAAAAATGGACATTACAATATGCAAAAATGGTCACAGCTGCCAGAAAAAGATACCTCCAAAAATGCCAACTGACCGAGGTTAAGATTCAGGATGCTTCCAGTGGTGGATGTTTTGTCCGTTTTCGTCATGATTGGTGCTGACGCTTGTGGAGAGAAAGGTTTCGGGCTGCCGGACAGACTCCCTGCTTGTCCTGTCTTGGTGGAGGCTGGAGAAGCTGAAAAAGTACGTCACTGTTAGAAGACGGGTTCATAGAAAGTGAGCGACACTTCCAGTGGGGTAAGGGGCGCGTGGAGAACGTGGGGGTGGTGATTTCCACAAGGGGCTTTCACCCCACGTTAAACCGTTAAAGCCGCAAGGAGAGAGCCTCCCAGTTATCCTACTCAACACAAAGCTCTAAGACAAATCGGCTAAGCTCCCACTGAAATTGGTTTGGCCCATTCATGGGTGTAAATCTCAAGATAAACAGCGACTTGGACCAGCCCTCAAAGGCCCAGGCTCGTGAGCGGCTGTCACATCTGTGGGCAGGCACAGGGCAGCACCCACAGAGCTATCTGCCGGGACCACCTGGCCCTGGAGGAGCCCCAGCTCCAGTCCAAAGGTTCTCAGGCTGCGTGTGGCCAAAGTCTGGGGCACCAAGAACTTATTTTAAAAAGATAAGTGTTCAGAGGTTCAACCAGGGCCTCCTTCAAATCCCGACCCCACTACAGTCCAGGGGTAGGGCACATGCCCCGCCTGGATGCCGCAGGGTTCGATCCCCAGCACTGCAAAAAGCAATGAAATAAGTCAGATCCTGTCCCAGAGTTCTGGCCACTCCACATTATGGGGATTATACGGTCCGCCCCGACCAGAGCCCTTGTAAAAGCAGCTGAGACTAAAGGCATGACGGATACCCAGAAGGCCAAGCTCCTCAGATGAATGATCTGTCCTGAGGTGACCCGGGCCTGATAGACAGTGGCAGATGGCAAAGCAGGTATAGGACATAGGTCGTCCATGGGAGTTTAAGGAACGCATACACTCAAGTGGGTGCCTGCCTCGGTTTCCTCACAAGAGAATTCAGCCGGTTAAACTTGGACCCCAGCCCAGCAGCACAGTGCACACAAGCTGATCCTGGCACTGCTCCTAACAGTACTGAGGGGAAACCCTAGACCCGTGATGGCAAACCTTTTAGAGCTTTCAATGATAACAAACAGCCTGCTGCAGCACGTATGCCATAGGTTCGCCACCACTCCCCTGGACAGAGTAGGGCCCAGATTCAAGCAGGGACCCGGAGGCTGACGCCGTGGGTTCAAATCCTAGCCCAGCTACTGACTCGGGGATCACCTTGAGCAAGGTCATCCCAGCTTCTACAGCTGGGGGGACACAAACAACATATTAGTTTCTGAAACTCATCAGGCTGTTATCGTGAGGACTAAATCTAGCAGTCAATCACCCAATCCATCAAGGGAACGGTACCCACCCCCCAGTAAGCACTGCATCGCCATTTGGCCATCGGTGTGGTGTTACTTCTGTGTCCCCATTAACCTCTGGGGTTTTGGTTCCACTCCCAGAACCAGTGATCCCCAGCCACAAGGGACTCTGCTCTGCCTACACCGTCCCCACCAGAGAATGACGGGCCGGGTGTGAGACGACCCTGGTCACCACGGCCAGGGCAGAGGGGTGCCACAGGCCTCCAGCGAGGAACGACCAAGGACGCCGTTAAACACCCGACAACGCACAGGCATCCGGCTCCAAAGTCACCACTGCTAAAGCTGAAAACCCTACAGAGAAGGAAGCAGAAATGCTTTTCACGGAAATCCTTCTCCTCCTTTAGAAATGCGGAGGAGGCGGTAATTAGATTACCTAGCACCTGTCAGGTGGCACTTCACAAGCGCTCGATACGCATTAGAAATTATTTTGAGAAACAAGGCTATGTTGTTGCTGTTTTGAGACACGGCCTTGCTATGGGAGCCCAGGCGGAACTTGGACTTGGGATCCTCCTGCCTCAACCTCCCCAAGTGCGAGGATCATAGCTGTGGACCTAACCTGCTTAGCTAGAATTAAATTTTTTAAATACTAAATTAAATTCACTTTATAAAGAGCATTAGACTGCCTGGAACCTTTGACGGGCAATTTTTCTTGAACTGGGGTTGTCACTCATTTATTACCACCATTACCTCAAATTCACAGCAATCCTCCGGCCTCAACTTCCAGTGCTGGATTTAGAGGCGTGCACCACCACACCCAGCCAGGGCTTTTCTTCCTTTTTTTTTTTTAATACATTTTATTTTATTTTATCGCATTCCCTCCTCAATCCCCTTCCCTTCCCTAGGTACACAAGCTTTGTTTCCATTTTTTCCTTCTATTTTCACTTTTTTTCTTGTCCCTTCCTTGCTTTCTCCCTCCCTCCTCTCCCTGTTCGCCTCCCCTTTTGAACACTTTCTTCCCATTTCCCAACATCCATTATACATCTCAGTCCTTATTTCCACTTTCGGTTTCTCACACCAGAGAAACAATGCAGTATTTAAACATGTGTGTCCAATTGATTTCACTTAATAGTATGGTTTCAAGGTGCATCCATTTAGCCATGTCACATCCTTCTTTACTGCAAAGTAGTACTCCACTGTATATAAAAAAAACCACATCTTCTTTACTTGTCAGTTGATGAGCTTTTGGGCTGTTTCCAAGATTTAACTATTACAAATTGTGCTGCTATAAACATGGGTGTGCATATGTCACTGTGGTATGATGCTTTTAATTCTTTTGGGAAGATAATACGGAGAGGTATAACTGGGTCAAATGGAACCTCTACTTTTAGTTTTTTGAGGAATCTCCACACTGATTTCTATAGTGATTGCACCAGTCTACACTCCCACCAGCAGTGGAGAAATGTTCCTTTCTCCCCACAGCCCCATCAGCATTTGTTACTGGTTGATTTCTTTTTTTTTTTTTTTTTTGGCACCAGGGATCAAACTCAGGACCTTGCACTTTCAAGGCAGGCAGCAGAACCACTGAGCTAAACCCCTGGCCCAATTTCTTGATACCAGCCAATCTTTCTGGAGTGAGATGGAATCTCAGTGTTGTTTTAATTTGCATGTCATAAATGACCAAAGATGTTGAACATTTTTTCATACATTTATTTGCCATTTCTTATTCTTCATCTGAGAAGTATCTTTTCATTTCAGATGCCCATTTTGCATTGGGTCTTTAAATTTGGAGGGTTTGACTTTTTTGAGTTCTTTATATATTCTAGATAATAGTCTTTTATCTGAATAGCTGATAAAAAATTTTCACACTCTGTGGGTTGTCTCTTCATTCTGATGGTGGTTTCTTTTTCTGTGCAAAAACTTTTTAATAAGATGAGGTCCCAGCTGTTGATTCTTTGTAGTATTTCCCTTGCATTCTGGTTTTGTTCATGAAATCTTTGCCTACTCCTATGTGTTTCTATTTTAATATTTAATCTTTGATCCATTTTGGTTTTGCATTAGTTCATGGTGAAAGATGGATCTAGTTTCAATCTTCAGCATGTAGAAAGCAGTTTTTCCACCACCATTTTTTTTTCTGGTACCAGGGATCGAACTCAGGTCTTTGTGCTTGGGCAGCAGGCGGCAGAAACACTGTGCTAAATCCTCAGCCCTCCACGACCATTTATTAAAGAGGCTATTTTTCTTTTTTTTTTTGGTACCGGGGATCAAACTCGGGTCCTTGTGCTTGTAAGGCAAGCAGCAGAACCACTGAGCTAAATCCCCGGCCCAAAGAGGCTATTTTTCTTCCAGTGAAGGTGGTTGAATATGTCTGGAGTTGTCTCTGCATCATCTGGTCTATTCTACCGATCCTCAGGTCTGTTCTGTTGCCAGTACCATGCTGTTTTATCACCACAGCTTTGTAGTATAATTTAAAGTAGGGCTTTTCTAACTATTCTCTAAGAAAACCATAAAAGTCTAAAGGAGAATTTAACACATTCTCAAAAGCACTGCTTGGGACTACAGAGAACTGACAAGGAACCTAATCCTAAAGGGATCAGGGACCCAAAAGAGTAAAAAACATGTAAAGCTTCCAAACAAGTGAGTCTACATCTCCCTGAGAAAATGGCTGGCAAGGGATTTTAGCAGTAACAGGTAAGTCTTTGTTTTAATAATTCGGGATCTATACTCATGTGTGAGTCACTGGTAGAGCACTTAGCATGCATGAGGCCCTGGGTTCCATCCCAGCCCTGAAGGTAAAGAAACCAAGTAAGTAGAAGAACCTTTAACTTCAAAGATACACACTGTTTCCTATGCTAGTAAACTTAAGTGTGGAGATATTAAAAATATGTTTTTGGGCCAGGGATTTAGCTCAGTGGTTCCACCACCTGCCTCACAAGTGCAAGGTCCCGAATTCAATCCCTGGTACCAAAATAATATATGTATGTTTTAAAGTTTCAAATAACTTTACACATAGCACTTAGATGTGCTAAGAAGGTGGGTGGAAGAAGACACCAGTTTCCCTGGAGATGGGCCAGCTGCCCTCCCCACCAGCCAGCAAAGGGCAGGCTACCCTCCCAAGGACCTGGGCTGCCAGCTTCGTGCCATCAGCAAAGGAACACGTGGCAGCGGCATCCACCAACCCACAAGCGCCATGATGCAGAACTCCCACCCCTTCCTGAGAAAGACATCGTCCATACCCACCTCCAAATGCCACATGTTCCACCTCGCTAAGGTGGGAAACTGTCCCTAACTCATCCTTCCAGACTCAGCTAATGCTATGACCGTCCAACTAGTTAGGTTCAAGGCCAAACACAACCACATGTGACCTCAATTCCTCACAGGCTCTCATGCCTCTCAGCTTACCCAACTCCACCAAGGCCTCTGCACTCCACATCCCAGACATTTCCTAACTCTGCACTGATGGCCACCTCTGCTATACCGCCCAACTCAACACCCACAAGGGGGAGTGGGGAGTGGTTCTCAGTGGATGCAAAGGTGCCATGAGCCCTTCTGTGCCGAGTGCAGATATACGTGCAGCACATTAGAGATCAATGACAGAAGCTGAGCATCCCCAATCCAAAATGCCCTAAAACTACAAACTTGTGTGTGTGTGTGTGTGTGTGTGTGTGTGTGTGTGTATGTGTATGCTGGGGCTCAAACTTGGGGTTTTGAGATCTCCCACCGAGCTATACCCCCAGGCCCAGCTTGAAACTTTCTGACCATCACCTTGATGCTGTGAGTGGAAAGTCCCAAACCTCTCCTCATGTAACAAGTCACAGTCAAAGCAGGTACACGAAAATACTGTATGTGTTACACACACCCAGGAATGTATGGAAGATGCGTAAGAAGCATCAATGAATTTCATGTTTAAACCTGGGTTGCATACTTAAGACAGCTCATTATGTACATACAAATATTCCAAAATCATAAATACTTCTGGCTCCATGCATTTCAGATAAGACATACTGTACTCCATTTATACTTTCAAATTTCTTGGGTGTCCATTCCAATAAGAAAACAAGGACTCAGCTCCTTAGACAACGGATGTTCAGAGCAGTCCCACTCCCAGTAGCCAAGAGGGAGAAACAGTGTGAATGGCCAGCACCAGACAGGCAGTGGAGGTGTCTCCACGGTGGGATGGTGCCGAGCCACAAGGCCCATGCTCCAAGTAGGCTGACCTTTAAGAACGCAGACTAAGAGAGAGAAGCCAGACACAGAAAGGCCACACATGTATGATTTAAGTAGAAGAAACACCCGAATCACTAAGTCCTTGGCTGGCTGCCAGGGTGGGGGTGAGGTGGGTGGGGGTGGGGGTGACTACCTAGCGGAGGGAAGGCTTTACTCTGAGCAACGGACATGCTGCCGCTGCCCAACAAGCCAAGAGGGGATGTTTACGCAACACTATGACTGCATTACGTGCCCTTGAATTCTTTATTTTAAAATGGCTAATTTTGCGTTGCATGAATTTTGCTTTGTGTGTCCGCCTACAGAAGACTGCACTAGCTGGGACCTTGTGCACCCATGCTCAGTATGTGCTCTATCACCGAGCTACACCACCTGCCCTGCCCGCTATTTTTTAGAACAGTGGCTCTCAGGAAGCAGTGATGAAAGCGGGAGGGGCTGGCTAACACTGCCTGTCCTTGGGTAGCCACTGAGACCCTGGAAGCCCTTCTCTCTGGCTGCTACCACCTGCCACTGGGCCCCTTTCCCCAGCCACTCTCCGACCAGTGGCCAGCAGCACCCTTAGACCAGAGATGAGAGCACATCCCACTGAAAGCCTCTCAGAGGTGTCCTGCTCCCCAGAACGGAAGCCGGAATCCTCTCCAACTCACATTCCACACTTCCCTGCCTGCTGTGGAGTCTCCAGCCATGCCAACACCATGCTGCACCTGGACCACAAGCCTGGTCGCCAAGCTCTCTGGGGAGGCCTCCACCCCCGAGACACCACACTGACTATCGCTCCCTGTTCAGGTCCCAGCTCAAAAGTCACCTCGTTTCCATTTATCACCTGCCTTCTCCAGGAGAACAGGATCCTGGGGATGGGGCGAATCCAGGTCACCACCTGACACACACTGGCCATCTGAGACATTTCCTGCATGCAGGCGGGATTTCCATTTCTCTTCTCATTACTGAGATCATCAAAAGCAATAAAGAAATGCTTCATCCCCGGTACCGAAAAAAAAAGAAATGCTAAACAATCTATCCATTTAAACAATCTCATTCTTGCGCAGCTACTAAAAGTAAGGTGAACTGAGTATAACTAACAATCTAAAGATAGGAATAAACAGCTCACAGAAAATGTAATTAGTCAGAAAACATAAAGAGATCATTAAACTCAACAAAAAATACATGTAAATGATGTAGGGTTGTAGATATCCAATCATCTACTTTATATTCTGTTCATATTCAAGTAAACTTGTTTCCAAAAATAATACCTCATCAGGTGTGGCAGCACATGCCTGTTAATTTCAGCACTCAGGAGGCTGAGGCAGGATTGCTGTATGAGGACAGCCTTGGCTACATAGCGAGTTCAAGTTCAGCCTGAACTATGTATCAAGACCCTGTCTCACAATAACCAAAACCAAAAAAATAAAAATAAAAAAATTACCAAAACCATAAAACAAAACAAAAAAATATAACACTTAGCTGGCTATAGTGGCACTTGGGGTGGGAGGCTGATATGGGAAGCTGGGACAGGAAGATTCCAAGTTCAAGGCCACCCTGGACTACCATAGCAAGCTCAAGGTTGACCTGGAGTATACAGTGAGACCCTGTCTCAAATAAAAACAAAAACCACAACGAGTATTGAGGGTATGTGAAGAAAGGAAAACCAGAACACTTGGGTGACAGTGATAGGATCCAAAATTAAAGTGTATAAAACACAGAGAGCCCAGAGTTCCCAGCTGAGAATCTGCTCCCCCCATCAGACAGTATACTACACGTGACCTGTGCTAAGACAGCCTTCATTACAGCAAAAGACCCCGAGAGGGCTTACAATGCCAATTAATCAGGGACCAGTTAAGTCAATTACGGGATAAATACCATACCATCCTTAAAGAGAATGAAGCAGGTATGTATGATCTGACAGAAATGGACAAAACCAAAGGTAAATCAAGTCTGTATAGAATGCCCCATGGGTGTAGTTTTTCAGGGCATGAACATCACCTTCAGGTGAGAGTATGTAGTACCCATTTTTCGTCCTCAATTGCATTCCATAAAAGGTTAATAGTGTGAAGCTATGGAGAAAAACTATGAACTTACAATGCACAAGTAAAAAGGCTTGTATCAGGGCCCGGGATTTAGCTCAGTGGTTTCGCCGCCTGCTGTGCAAGCTCAAGGACCCGAGTTCAATCCCCGGTACCAAAAAGAAATTTGTTTTTAAAGGCTTGTATCTTTTATACCTTTCTGTTCTTCTCTTATATTGCTGGGTATTTTTGTTGTTGCTGTTTTCATTATAACCCTATGTGTGTATCACTCGTTTTTTTTTTTTTAGGTACCAGAGATCGAACTCAGGACCCTGCACTTCCGAGGCAGGCGCTAGAACCAGTCAGCTAAATCCCTGGCCCTATATCACTCCTTTTTAAAACAAGAGGTCAAGTAGAGGCATTTAAATTGTTGACCATTTTGCCCTGTTTAAAATACTTTTGGGCCAGGGATTTAGCTCAGTGGCACCTTGCAAGCCCAAGGTCCTGAGTTCGATCCCCAGCACCAAGGAAAAGAAAGAAAGAAAGAAAGAAAGAAAAGAAAGAAAGAAAGAAAGAAAGAAAGAAAGAAAGAAAGAAAGAAAGAAAGAAAGAAAGAAAGAAAATAGTTTTAATGTGCTTCTATCGGGGGAAAAAATCTTTGAAAACATGTGTAAAAATATATTTAACATGGAAAAACGTAAATGGAGAGAGGAATTCTCCAATCACAAATCCCCACAGAGGTTTCGCGGGTGTGTTCTTGGAAACTTATTCCAGCTTCTGGTATGGCCATCAATAGGAATTCATATACCATGTTAGTGACAGGCCAATAAGCTACAGCGTTGGGAGTGAGGGCAAACTGAAAGCCACACACCCACACCGAAACAAGGCTAAATTAAAAGAGCGGCTCAGTGCAATCCCATCCCATAATATATATATATATATATATATATATATATATATATATATATTTGAAATTATTATCAACATCATCATATACACTTAAAAATCTGGTGATATATTCAATTCTTAAATGTCACTTCTTTAAGTGGATTTATGTGCTCTTTATTTTATACAAGTAATACAGAATTCTGAAAGGAATTTTGGGGGGGAGTGGTACCTGTAATTCCTCTGCCACCGGGCTACATCCCTAGCCCTCTGAAAGGAATACTTTACACACAGGAAAAATGATTTGAAATTAAACAAATTAGTGAAGCACTTCAAAGGTGAAGCTAAACTGGGCCTGGTGGTGCATGGCTGTAATCCCAGTGCTCAGGAGGGTGAAGCACAAAGGCCAGTTAGGTAGTTCAAGGCCAACTATGTAGCAAGATCCTGTCTCAAAAAAGCAAAAAAGGAACCTTAAAGCTCTGTGGTGGTACACACCTGTAACCCCAGCACTTTGGAAGGACACAGCAGGAGGATTCCAAGTTCAAGCCTACCCATAAAAATCTATGATTCATAGTACACCAGGGAACTTTGCTCCCCTGGCAAAGTCTGGAGGCCTGGGGAGGGCTCAGTCCCGGAAAGGAACCCAGTACCTTGGCAATGAATGACACCCCCGGCCCATTTGTTACTTCCTTCCATCTGTCGCAACTGTATGTGATAGGGATTGCTCCCGGCATTTGTGGGTAGAGGCCAGGGCTTCTGCTAAACATCCTGCAGCGCATAGGACAGACCCACAAGGAGAATTACCCAGCCCAAATGTCAGAGATGCTGGGGTTGAGAAACACCGCTTTAAATCACGCTAGGCATTTGCAAAAGTAGAAAGACATTTGGAAATGTTCATTTCAATTAAACTTTGAAACAGATGCCAATCCTTTTATAAAGCCATAAATCTTGCCCAAAGGAAGAACTAATTGCCTTTGAAGTCACAAATAATTTAAGCAGATTTTACACTTTGATGTACAATTCACAAGTATGGGTTAAAGCACATCATTTATTATCTACATTTATAAAGTCCTAGCCTGTGCTAAATGCTATTCTGACTGTGTGGAACAGGAGCCTTGCAATTAAATTACAAAAAACTGGCCCGCCCCTCCTACACACCGCAGCAGGCAGGGTGGTGGTCGATGATTCATACTAAATTTCCTTAACTTACAAAACCTCGAAAACACCCTGTATGTTCAAAGGGCTGCACCTTGCACGACCCTGCTGGAACCCTGAACAGGCAGCCTCCAGAGCACAGCATCAACTGATGGCCTCGGACGGCTAAGCAATGTTAGCAGAAACATGTTTTTAAAGGGTATTTACTAACACAGACACCTATATTCCCAGATGGTGGGGAGGCTGAGGCAGGAAGATCAGAGTTCCACACTACCTGAAGCAACATACCAAGACCCCCCACTGTAAAAAATAAAATCAAATGGAAAGAAAAAACTACATAGTCTGTGCCAAGCTTCACAAACTTGTGACCCATAAACTAAGCAGTGCACAGATGCATCTGATGTAGGACAGAAATTTTTTTTTTTTTAATTTAAGCCAGGATGTAACAGGGCAGTCGAATTTTAAAAATATGTGAGGCAATTTTGAGCCCACACTGCACTCAGCAAGAAAGCAGGGGGAAAGGTGCCCAGCATCTCTTGAGCTCAGCATTTGAGAGCTAAGGACAGGACCAATTAGTGTGCTCTAACCAGCTCTTTTATGTTGAAATACAAAAGAACGGAAATGCTACACCACCTGGGGAAGTGTTACACACACGTGTGCACACAGCACACATACTGAACAAATCACTAAGAGGAGCAGGTCTGCTTCCACCCACCCCAGGCCCTGCCACTTCCCACCCTCACGCATTTCCACACTTGCCTGATCCCTGCATGGGAGTTTCCAACTTCATAGCACGATGTGGCACTGTGTTCAATCAGGCACGGTGGCCTCTCTCACGTGGTAGGGTGAGCTGCTTTTCTCGCTTTTACTTGGCCCAAACTCCCTCTGCAGTCTGTTTCTTTTCCTACTTCTAATAAATCTTTGCTACCGTTTAAAATACAGCACAAAAAATAAAAATAAAATAAAATACAGCATAATATGCGAAGCACCACCTGTAGTAGGAGCTGGGTTAGTGACTTTAGTATTTCTAATTAAATATTTTACAACATAAAATTATTGATTTCACATTCAAAAGGTGCAGATGGAAACAACCTCCCTTCTCCCTCACTCATACTCCACAGAGGAACTAGGAGACCCAGGACCATCAGCTGGGAGGGGGACGAAAGTGGGATCCCAGGGTGCTGATCCTGACAGGTATGAATGTCTTCCACCAGGATCCAGACAGCAAATACCAGTGGAGGCATCAGGTGCAGGCAGGCTGCTATAGAAAGGGAAACCAGAAAATTCGCTGAGCTCATAAACGACTCTGGCCATCAAGCCAGCAGAATGCCAGGACATCATGAGCTAACAGCTTCCGGCTGAGCAAAGTGCTACACCCAGTTCTATGGATGACAGACACACGGCTATGAGCTCCTCCACACCTCCTAAAGATGGGGTAGATTTCTAAACTTGCATAGTTTTATGTAATAACATTTATTTGTAGTTTTAAGCTGCTGGCCATAGAATTTTCAGGGCTGGAAATTACTTACATGGTTTTTCTACCCAATCACATGACAATTTTTCTCTTTTACATAATTTTGGATAAACTACCACTTTATCGCATTTATAGTATTCCTGATGTACGAGTTTTATATAATGCACTTCTTTCTCCAGTAACTGCTATTCCCACTGCCAACAGCAAAGGGCAGTAGGGTGCAATGGAAAGAAAACAGACCTTATTCAGGCTTTGGCTGCCTTAAGCTCCACCAGATCTCAGCCTCTGCAAAACAGGGACACTGAGTTTCTTCTAACTCGCTCAGTCTTCAATAGTGGCTGGCAAACTTCATCCCGAAGTCAAATCTGGCAGGCAACATGTTCCTGTATGGCCTGCAACATTTTTGAGGCTGGGAATTTAGCTCAGTGGTTCTGCCGCCTGCCTTGCAAGCCCAAGGACCCAAGTTAGACTCCCATTACCACACACACACAAAAAAAGATAACATTTTTGAGTGGTTGATAGAGAAGAATCAAAAGATTAGATCATACCAGGCGTGGTGTCACAAGCCTGTAGTCCCAGCACTTGGGAGACTGAGACAGGAGGATCACCGAGAGTTCGAGGACAGCTTAGGCTACACAGTGAGTTCAGGGCCAGCCTGAATTACAAAGGGAGACCTGTCGGGAGCAATGCTACATAATTTTAGGGAAAAATCATTTGATTAGGCCTAGTTCTCCTGCCTACAGCCCAGCTATGGCATTCTGAGACATAATTCCATTTTGGCCACCAGTCACAACTGAGACCTCAATGATCTGGCGATGCTATGATGCTCCAGGACAAGATTACACCAGCTGAAGACATCCCGGGAGGAACAGAATCTTCATCTACTCAGTTCCTCTTTGTTCTTGGATTTCTGCTGCCCCCCCAAGTCATTTGTTACACTTTCTTTATCCCAAAGTACTGAACTCTCTGGGCTTTCGTCTTTGCTGCCCAGAGCAGCACTGATCAGGCCCAAAGCTCAGCTTCTTTTCCAAGTCTCATTTTTTTCTACCTTTCCTGTATAGTAAGTCAATTCGCCTTATGCTGCCATGGCTCGCAGTAGACTAGGACTCACTGCAGAGGTTCTAGTAACGTCCCCTTTCCCAGTTCCCTACTGAGACCCTGCCTCAAAAGACCAAAACAAAAGATTGGTTCATAAAACATGTAATTCACATGAAATTCAAATTTCAGCAAAAACTACTGAAGTTTGATTGGAACTCAGCCCCCTACTGTCTACAAGGATCTCTGGGACCCTAAATACTTACTGTCTGCTTTTTAACATTAAAATGATTCTGGGGCAAGGATTTGGCTCACTGGCGCCTCGCCTGCCTCGAAAGAACAAGGTCCTGAGTTCCACCCCTCGTACCAAAAAAAAAAGGCTCTGAGTAGGAGGACAGAGTGGTGCACACCTGTAATCCCAGCACTAGGGAGGCTGAGGCAGGAGGCTCACCGAGAGTTCCAGGCCAGCCTCAAATACAAACTGCGTTCAACTGCGTTCAGCCTGAACTGCATAGTGAGAGCCTGTCTAAAAAAATGAAACAAAAGCAAATGATTCTGGAATAACTCCTCTTTCTATACCACTTGGCTGTCTAACTCATGATTAGAGAAATCCCTCGTGCACATAGTGGAAAGGAAGAATATTAAGGGAAGGCAATGAGTTCTCCTGAAAGGGCAATCTACCAACTTCCCACCAAAAAAACACTCAGACTTTGTCAAAGTCTGACACCATTTATTCCTCTCTCTTTTGGTACCTCTTGAGGGAAGAGAGAGGCTAAATGAAACAATTTATGTGTTCTCATATCCCTATAAAACTGTACAAGTATTTTTTACAGTGCAGGATGGAGAGAAGCAATGGTAGTTGACAAACTACTGTTTGATTTAACTGTTCTAGTTATATACAGATTGCATAGCAATTAAGAAAAAAGCAATTTAAGCACGAGCTTACACATTTCATGGAGCTTAGGAAAGAGCTAAGTTGCAGATTTAATATTTAAATGTGCACTAAAATGTGGGAAAAATGAAAGCAGAGAAACGACAGCTTATGCAAGAAGGATGCCTAACGGCTGTTGAAGTTCATTCTTTACACCCTTTTTCCAAAGCACCTCTCCAGGACACTAACAAGATCCATGAGACCCAGCCGCCAGGTTTTCACAAGCAGCCTCACACAGAATCAGGCCATGGAATCAAAGTAAGGTCTGAAGGGTTCTGGTCAGAAACAAGGAAGCAAAAAGGAAGATCATTCTAAAACTACGTCAACGCAGGTTACATCAATCCTAGAACAAAGCTTCACATCTCTACCATGGAAACCAAGGACCACGGGGCTCTGATGGACCACGGGGCTCTGACTCACCACGGGGCTCTGACGCACAATCACACCCTTTATGTGGAGACCAAAATCTGGGGCAGTGACTCTCCCCACCCTTCCTGTGGCTGAGTGGGGACAGCTAGCAGCTGGGAACTAACCCAGGAAACTGCACAAGCGCAGGGTGGAACCCTGAGTTCACAACTGGCTAAGTCTCCATCATCTTAGCTTCAGGGACACGAGACATCTCTTGAAGGATTGACATCTGCTCTTTAAAGAATGGAGTTCCAGGCTGGGGAGTCAACTCAGTGGTTTCACCGCTTGTGCAGCAGGCAAGGACCTGAGTTCGATCTCCGGTACCAAAAAAAAAAACAATGGAGTTCCTTCATGAAGGGGAGAGGGAGGGAGTCTTGAGAGGTTCCCCAACACTAACACTTCACCAGAAATCTACAGCTGGTGGTCCAACCCACAGATGTGCTTTATTCATTCTAGAAAACAATCCACGACATTTGGGTCTGATATTTATTAATTAGAGATCTGAATAAAAACCTACACCTCCCAGCCAGGTGTGGTAGCACATGGCTGTAACCCCAGCCCCTGGGAGGCTGAGATAGGAGGATGTCAAGTTCCAGCCCAGTATGTGCAACTTAACAACATCCTGTCTCAAAATAAAACCATGAAAAGGGCTTGGGATGTAGCTCCGTGCAAAAATATTCAATACCAAGTGCCCCTACCCAAAAAAGATAAGATCCAGGTCACCCACTGCTCTGGAAGAATGTTAAGATCCGAAGACCCTGAGTCCACTTTCTCTACAACAACCATGGTCTCCGGGCTCCAAGCATTCTCAGCTGCCCAGAGCCAGAAGGTTTGCCACCACTTCTCACCAAGCTCAACAGGAACTCCTCTGTGTCGGGACTTTCAGAGGTGGAACACAAAGAACAAACTGGGAAGACCAGATTTGAAGAAAAATGAGAGCAAAACCATTACTGTTCATAAATACTGAACATGTGGCCCAATCTGTTTGGGTAGAAAGAATTCTACTTAAGTCAGCATTGCCTTTGTGATTTTCAGACAACGTCCCTCATTGGTACCAATGCTCTGACCCATGTAGGCTCTGATGAGGAATCACCAGGAGAAACAACCCAGAAGCCAACATCTTCGCAGCACTTGCTACTGTATTTCAGGCATGGTTCTAAGGTTTGATGTATGCATTCATATTATCAAAGGAGGCTGTTATGGTTATCACGCTACAAGCAGGGAAACTGTGGCACAAAGACATCAAGTGCCTTGCACAAAGCCACATCCCTAGTGAGCAGTGGAACTTGACCCCAGCATCCATGTCCTCACCACAACAGCCTGTCTCTGAACCAAGACACAAGCCTCTAACAAGGTGACCCTGTTAAAGAGGGTGAATTCCAGAGTCGGCCTGCATGACTTTTTACTGTACAGCTTGCTCTAACACGAGTGTTTCATGCGAATGTATGGAGAAATTTTTAATTAAAATAAAATTCATCTCCGGTGCAGACCTTTGCCCTTCCAGTGTACTCTTCAGCTTTCCAGCACAGACCCATCAGCATCCTGATATTCTCACACGGGACACTGCAGTGAGTTCCAGACCTCCAACTAGACACCTCGGATCTCCAGTGAGAAGACACACGCTCTGCACTCTTCTTCATCCAACTCTGTGGGTAGCCACAGGAAAAAGATTTTGAGGACTTTCTGGGAAGACAGTGGAGTGGTCAACAGCAGAGACACATCCTCTGGGAGAACTGGTGTCCAGACATTGGAATAGAACGATGTGAGGGCGGTAAAGAGAGAAGAGGGTCCCCGGGACCCAGCAAGGATCTGAAGTGAGAAATGTAGGCTACGGGGAGGGTAAAGAGGGACCTCGATGTGGAACAAGGCAATGGCAAGCAGCGCTTTCTCCCTGAAGCCAGATTCACAGCACGGGAGGGGCACCTCCACACTGCAGACACACAGTGAATGCTGGTGACCCCAGAGGCCTCCACGGAGAAATGCACAGTGGAACAGAGCAGTTGGTACAGCAGACTGCAGTGGCTGCTGAGTTATTCAGGTTCAGGTGTCACCCAAGAGAGGGCAACTGGCTGGTAGCCATCATGGAGAGATGGTTGAGCTTGGAACTCGGAGCAGCTGTGGGCTGGCTCCATCCAATGGCTCCCGGTGTCAGGGTGAGGCAGAACTTAGTTCAAGTGCAGGTGGTTTTCATTCCTTTTTTCTTGATTGTTTGTTCTTGTTTTTATCTGTGTGAACACTGTTTCTAGTTCCATCAGGGTGAGGCAGAACTGAGCTGAAGTTGGTAGAAGGTCAAGGAGCCGCAGTCAACCCAGCAGGAGACACAGTGCTGCAGGCTGAACAGCCAGAAACCAGCTTGAGCTTCAGAACTAAAGGTGCAGGCTTGCTGGGATTACCCACTACCCTGTAGTAAATCTATGACTGGCTTGTTGCGATTAATCAACATGGATCTGGGCTCTGTGTCCCCAGTTTGTCTACCAGTGAAACCAGAGACACGCCTTGAAGTGGACATTTTAAAAAAATTTTTCATTTCTTGTTTTTGTTTTCCTTTTTCTTGATCTTGTTTTTATATAAGTGGGAACACTGTTCTAGTTTTTTGGTGGTTGTTGTTCTGTTCCTGTTTTTATTTCTTCCTTCTCTTTTTCCCTCCTGTCTTCTTTACCAGGTGCCCAAAGTTTATGTACTCTTCCTTTGTCCTCCAGCCTTGTTGCTAATCTCTTCTTCTTCTTCTATTTCTCTATTTTTCCCCCTAACCCCTTCTCAGTTTTCTCCCCTGAGCCAGGAATTTAGCTCAGTGGTTCCAGCACCTGCCTCGAAAGCACAAGTACCCAAGTTCAATACCCGGTACCAAAAAAAAAAGAAAGAAATTTTCTCCCCTGAGGGTAAAATCATCATACTGAGGGCTTATGTATATAATTTTCTGCTTTGTCTCAGAATGTGTTATATCACCACCAATCCAGTTCACAGGTTTAAAGGTGGGAAATCAATATTACCACAGTTCAACATTTTTTAGTCTGTGTTGATGCTATTGTTACTGCTGATTGCACTACTTTAGCCAAGGTGACATATTTGTTCTAATCAGTTGTTCCTCCTGGTAAGCCAAGATAGATTGCTTAAGGGTCATTAAACAATACTATAAGCCAGTGCCAAAGAACCAGGGGCCAGGCCAAATAGGCAGCAACTTCCCATCCCCAATAAACTGAAGACCTAGGACCTTGCAACAGACTCAAAACTCAAAAGTCAGCTACAGCTCCACCTGGAAGACATGTCTGAGAAGTAATCATTTTCTAAGGGTTCTATATACTAGCAGTAAAGCTACATGCCATATGCATTTTATAAGCATCAACTCAGGAATTAAAATAAAAATAAATAGAAAATGAGGGCCAGGGATTTAGCTCAGTGGTTTCGCCACCTGCTGCCCAAGTGCAAGGATCCGAGTTCGATCCATGGCACCAGAAAAGAAAAAAAAAAAGAAAAGAAAATGAGAAGACATTTCTTAAGTAAGATCCAACCCCAGACTTCCAACTCACCTAAAGCAAACCCCAGGGACAATGAGGTGGAAAAATTTGAAATCCACAGACCTGGACACTCTGAAATGATAACAGAGGGTAACAAAGCAGATAAAAGAGACTCTAGAAAAAAAATCAAATCAGAAATAATTTCTCAGATAACTACAGAGATGATGACTATAATGAAAGTCATGGTTAGTAACTCTAGAACAGACACAGATTAAAAACAAATACAGAAGCTTAGGAAAATGATGGAAACCATGAATGCCCAACATAGGAAAGAAATGGAAGACATGAAACAGATTCAAACTGTTAATCCAGAGGATTAAAAGTTCTACTGAAAGTATACACAGCAGAATGACCCAATGCGAGCACACAATATCAGATCTAGAAGACAGGATTGTAGTTAGTGATCATGAAAAGAAATATTTCTTAAATATTGCAAGGAACCATGAAAAATCACTCCAATAGCTGCTACATGTTGCAAAGAAGAATAACATAATATTGATTAGAGCCAATGAAAAAGCAGGAGATAGCGCAAATGATATGAACCTATTCACAGACATAATGGCAGAAAACTTTCCAGCATAGAAAAAGAATTTGACATACAGATAAGTGAGGCACATAGGCCTCTAAAAAAAAAAAAAATTCTATACTAAGGCATATAATAGTCAAGATTCCACAAATCAACATAAATATTAAAACAAATACTAAATCTGCTGAAAGACAGAATAGGTAGAACTCTTGAAGACATTGGTGTAGGCCAAGACTTTATGAACAAAACCCCGATCACACAGGAAATATTACAAACAATAAACAACTGGGATCTCGTCTTATCAAAAAGCTTTTGCACAGGGCTGGGAATTTAGCTCAGTGGTGCCACACCTGCTTCAAAAGCACAAGGTCCTAAGTTCGATCCCAGGTGAAGAAGCTTTTGCACAGCAAAAGAAATCACCAACAGAGTGAAGAGACAACCTACCATGTGGGGAAAAAAATTTTCTGAAATGAATAGACACATCTCAGATGAAAAAGTGGAAACAGCACATAAAAATATGAAAAAATGTTCAACATCATTGGTCATTCGAGAGATGCAAATTAAAACAACACTGAGATGCTATCTCACTCCAGAAAGAATGGCTATCATCAAGAAATCAACCAATACAAAGATTAAAACTAGACCCCTATCTTTCACCGAGCACTAAACTAAAATCGAAGTGGATTAAAGATCTAAATGTTAAAACAGAAACACTAAACTTGCTGGAAGATAAGTTAGGTAGAACTCTCGAAGACACTGGCATAGGAAAAGACTTTATGAACAAATCCTCAGTACCACAGGAACTCGCACAAAGAATCAACAACTGGGATCTCATCTTATTAAAAAGCTTCTGCACTGCAAGAGAAGCCACAACAGAGCTAAGAGACAACCTACAATGTGGGAAAAAATTTTACTAGCTGTTCCTCAGACAAAGGTCTACTATCTAGAATATATAAAGAACTCAAAAAGCAAAATCAGACCACCCCAAATTCAAAGACTCAATTCAAAAATGGGCATCTGAAATGAACAGACATTTCTCAGACATAGTAAAAGCAGCAAATATATGAAAAGATGTTCAACATCACTGGTCAATCTAGAGATGCAGATGAAAACAATGCTGAGATTCCACCTCCCTCTGAAAGAATGGCTGCTATCAAGAAATCAACCAATAACAAATGTTGGCGGGGCTGTGGGGAGAAAGGAACCCTTCTCCATTGTTGGTGGGAGTGCAGACTGGTGCAACCACTGTGGAAATCAATATGGAGATACCTCAAAGAACTAGGGCTACAGGTCCCATTTGACCCACCTATTCCTCTGCTGGGTATCTTCCCAAAAGAATTAAAAGAATCAGGGCAGGGAATTTAGCTCAGTGGTTTCACCGCCTGCTACACAAGCACAAGGACCCGAGTTCGATCCCCAGTACAAAAAAAAAAAAAAAAAACTAAAAAAATCATACCACAGTGATACATGCACACACACACACATTTATAGCGGCACAGTTTGTAATAGCTAAAACTTGGAAACAGCCCAAATGCCCATCAACTGGAGACTGGATAAAGATGTGGTTTTTTTCATAAAATGGAGTACTACTCAATCATAAAGGAGAAGCTAGAGACATTTAAAGCTAAGTGGATGCACATTGAGGCCATACTCTTAAGTGAAATAAATAGGACACACGTGTAAATACCAAATAGTTTCTCTGGTGGGAAAAACTAAAACTGTAAATAAGGTTTAAATGGTATGATTGATAATGTGAAATAGGATGAAAAGGTCTGAAGGAGTAGGGGAAGTGGGAAGGGTAGGGGAAAGTAAAGAAGGGAAAAGAAAAAATATGAGAAAAGGAAAAAATGGAAACAAAGTCTTTGTAAATAGGGAGGGGTGGATGGGGTGAAGGGAGGGCAGGGGAATGGGAAAAAAATAAGAACCAAGATACATCATGTAAAGGTACAAGATCTCAACAATGAATGTAACTGTATTTTATACCTAAAATGTATCAATAAACTTAATGGGGAAAAAAATCAACCATTAGCAAATCCTGGAAGGATTGTGGAGAAAAAGGAACCATTCTCTCCACTGTTGGTAGGAGTGTAGTACAAATGGACAGTGGAAGTACAACTGGACAGTAAATACATGAAAAAATGTTCAACATCTCTGGCCATCAGAGAAATCCAAATTTAAACTGCACTGACATTCCATCTTACCCCAGAAAGGATGGCTATCATTAAAAAAAATCAAACAATAACAAATGCTGGAGAGGCTACAGGGATAAAGAAACCTTTCTGCACTGTTGGTGGGATGTAAACTGGTACAACTACTATGGAAATTGGTTTGGAGAATCCTCAAAAAACTGAAATTAAAATTCTATTAAATCCATCTATTCCTATCCTATGTGTCTTCCCCCAATAGTAAAGATTGCATATTACAGTGACACATGCATATCCCTGAAGTACCCTATATATCCACCAACAGATGAATGAAGAAAATGTGGTATGCATATATAATGGAGTACTACTCTGCCATAAAGAAGGATAAACTCGAGTCATCCATAGGAAGATGGATGCACATTCAGAATATAATGTTAAATGAAATAAATCACACAAGCTTAAATACGGCATAACTTCTCTTATATGAGAAACCTAAAGTAACATTTTTTAAAAATGAAATAAAACGATAAACAATAGGAAACAGGGACAGAGGTCTTTTGCAAATGGGAAGGGGCTCCAGACATGGAGCGAAAGGGAAAAGAGGGGATGGTAAGGAGAATAAAAAGAATTAAGATATATTACATACACTTACTACTCCCCAAGATGAATGTAAATACTCCATACTGCAAACATGTACTCAGAAAAAAATTGCAAAATTAAATAAATACACAAGTAACTTCCAGCAAGCTTTTGGGAAACTTTCCTCATTTGGGGGTCCCAAACCACCTGGTTACTCCTTCAAACTCTGCTCCGCCGGAAGCAGAAGCCCTCGCCTGGTCCCTGCGAGGCCCAGGGGCCGCAAGCGGGAAGCGCAGGCAGGCGTCTGAGCACCCCCGCCCTCTTGCCCGCGCTGACCTGTGTTCTTGTCCAGGAAGTCCATGGACTCCTCGCTGGCGCTGAAGTGGCTGGACAGGGCCTTCTTCTCCGCGTCCTGCTCCACATCGGAGCCCGTATGCACCGAGGAGTTCGTGCTCATAGGCGAGCGCGGCATATCCGACAAGGAAATCCTGCGGCCCGTGCCCCCGCTCAGCGTGGGCTTGCTCAGGAGGATCTTGGGGGACGCCGTCATGTCGAAGTTGAGTTTCACCTTCTCCTGCTTGTCGATCTTGGCGGTGCCGGCGCTGGGATTGGCGGGGTCCAGCAGCATCTGGTACTGGCTGTTGGGTGTGTATGGCGTCCTGAACGGAGAGTAATTAAAAACCCCAAACTTCCGGCGGATGTTCTCCACGTAAACCTCCATCTCTTGCATGGCGCTATTGAAGATGCTTTTCGTCTTTTTCACAGAAAAAGGGATTTCTTTAGACATGAGGTAGCAATTATTTATTGGAACCCAGGCCCTAGAAGGGCAAAAAAGAAAGGGAGTTCGAGTCAACTTTAGTAATTTCCAAGACTGTTATTTTTCTTAATCCAAACCAAATTACCCTAGCGTGTCTGCCAAGATTCTTAAATACTTACCCTCTTTTTAAATAAACGACTTGGTTTGGATGGTTAATTAATAATCCACTTAACAGACATGTTCTGCCACAGAACACAAATAACAAAACTGAGGGATGACATAAAAGACTCGGTAGACTTAAGTCATTTTAATCCTTTAAAAAACCCACTAAATCCCCTCTAGTTCTCAGCTAGTACAGAGTAAGGAAACAGTTGCTGCATCCTCGACTGCACCTCTGGGAAATATTCCCCACACCTCGCTCAGCTGCACACAGATCCAGAAGGCTTCTTTTTCTCATCACAATTCTAAGCGGACCTAGCAGAAAACTCTGGAAACCCATTCTCCCAGAAGGAGGTACATATTTTTCAATGTGAGATGATTCACATGGAAATCACTACAAAGCAGAACTTCCGGCCTCAGGCCTGCACCTCCCACCTCCCGCTCCAGGCCAGTTCCATCTTCCTGCTGCTGAGGGCCCACACCTCGCCAAGCTCTGCAAAGACTTCAGTGCGAAAACACCAGCAGTCACTGTTGTAGAACCAGTGGCCCTTATGATTACAAGGGAAGCTGGGAGCGCCACATCTGCAACTGCAGGTGACAGTGGAGCAGCTGAACCCACCTTAGAACCCACCTTTGCCACCACTTCCGATTCCCCAGCCTCGACCTCGTGGCTCTAAGCTGATGGCAATGAGCTTCTCTAAGGAGGCCTTCTGAATTTCACAGCCCACCAACTGAAGACAGACACAAAACCATGGGAAGCAAATCAGCCCTCAGGGAAGCCAGAACCTCATGTCTAGTCACAGGAGGAAGAAGCCTCAGTTCAGCTACTATCCAAAGTAAGACCAAGTGCCCGGTCTTCCCATGCTGTAAAAAGCAGCAGCAACAATGGGCCTCTTACATTCTACTTCATCCCCTTCCACAGCTGGCATCAAATTCCCTGTATTTTAAGAGGAAATGCCCCAGGAGAAATAAAGCATATCCATGGACAGACTGACTGCAACTCTTGGTGACACTGGATGGCGACACAAACTGAAACTGAACACCACCAAAGTATCTATCTCCTCTCTCAGAGAGCTGGCACCACAAGCTTCCCATACATCCCAAAAGCTGCATATCTGCTGTGACCTCAAGAGGCAGTGGCCAAACACCCTCAAGACAAGACCCTCTAACACTCAGGGACAGGGATCCATCCTGGGGATACAGGACCATCCCCAGTACTGGCCTAGAGCCTGCCTCAGCATGATCAAGGGAAAATGGAAGATGGCTGCTATCTGGTGAGGGTTGAAAGGAACAAACATAAGGGGCCTGGGCCAATATCAGGCACTAGGGGCTTATCGGTCCAAAGCTACAGTCTTGTGGCCTGGTTTCCCCTAGACTTTTGTCTGGCTTCAAGCCCTTAACTGCTTCCCCCCAGGACCTCACATGGCTTTCACCCGGCTTTGTCAGGCAAGTGTTTCTCTCGCGAGAGCAGGCCCAGTAAATACTTAAAGGGAAATTAATTTGCTTTCCTGTGAAAAGCCTGTGGGAAGGACATGTCAGAAGGAGCCCGAAGCAGCCTGTTACAGAACCCTTGCCTACAGTCACTGTGTCCCAGCTCTACCCAGCCTGGCTGCGTCCTGACTGAGTGACTTCAGGCAAGGCATTAGCCTCTCTGCCTCTCAGTTTTCTTATCAGTAAAACAAACACAAGCAGCTTCTACAAGAAAGCACTCAAAACAGCTTTAATGGCAGCTTTATTATTATTTTCTTTTAACTCCACAAGCATTTAGTAATAGGAAATTCCTATATTTGTTGTTGTTTTGTCTCTTTGGGGGCAGGGGGAGATTTGCCTATGTTACCCAGCCTGGCCTTGAACCCCTCAGCTCAAGCAATTCTCCTGCCTGACCTCCTAAGTAGCTGGGATTTTAGGGGTTCACCACCACACCCAACTCAGTTAACATCACTGCACATGTGTGTATCTAAAAGGGAAAAAGGAAAGAAATCAAGTTCTTCTGAAGGGCATAAAGCATGCTATGACTCTTCAGAATACCCCTTGATTTGTGCCAGAGCCTCCCTGGGCTCACTCTAGTACTTAACCTGACAATCAGCATGTGGATATCCTGCATAGCTCTGATTCTTCTATCCTGACCTAGTTTGCCTACATAGGCCCAGGTTTACATTGTGGCTCCATCATGCCAAAGTGAGCTCCCTGAGAAAGGGACAGCATTGCCTCACCTCCTGGGGCCTCCACGTCTTTATGCTCCTGGGTTCTATCACAGTAGACTGCCAATGCACCTGCCCCACCAACTCCAATCCTTCCCAGGGAGGCAGGAGGCGCTCCCAGGATGAGCAACTCCTCTGTGAAGCATTTCATTTCCAGCCACCAGCAACAGAAAATCTGGGCCCTCCAAAGTGCTGACATTCCAATGCAAAATGTCCCTCACAATTCCCTTAGTGAGGTCCTCTAAACTCTGAGTCAACAAGGTGACACAGTGTCCTTAAGAGAGGAATAAAGATAACACAGACGCTGAGAGATCAGGAAACTCATAAAGAGAAAGACCCAACTTCCATGCCAACTCCCATCCAGAACCAAGGACTAAGCCAGTTTCTGCAAAACAGCCTCTACACACGGTGCAAACGGAGCCCACACACCATCTCCTGCGCCACCTGAGCCCTTCAGTGGCTGCCTGGCAGGTGAAGATTTAAGAGGTCTCTGCAAGGTGGTGACAGCAGAAGGTGTAGAATAATCAGCTCTGAGGGTCTGAGAGTATTTGGAGCAGAGAGTAAACACCGCCTACATCCCAGGATACACACGTCCATCTACATTGTACTACCCTCCAGAATAAGAATCCTAAATCAAGATAGTTTACACTTAGGCTCTGATGAAGACTGGGATCACGTATAGCCTGCCAGCCATTCCTCATGCTCTTCAAAGAAAAAACCAAATTCCTACCCACCCCTTTGGCTCTATCTTCCCCATCCTCTCCTCCCTGCACCCTGTTTAAACCATAATCCATTCCAGCCACATGTAGCCCCTCCATGCCCAAGCCACAACTCTTGGTCCCTCCAAGCCAGATGTTCACACTCGGCTCTGTATCACCTCCTAATCTGGGTGGGAATCCCATCTGACCACTTGGCCATCACCCATCTGCCCGCTAGGATGTCAGCCTTCACAAAGGCACGACAGTCTCTGCAGCTCATGCTTGCATCCCAACGACTAGCACACAGCCAGAGCAGGTGCCAAATGCACACTTCTGTGAAAAGAAGGAATAAATGAACCAAGAAGACCAGTTAAGATCAAAGTGCAGTTCTCCATACCAAACCCAGTACCATCTCAACAAATTTCCATTTTTGTCTGCTGACAAGGCACTCCTGGGATTCCTAGGAAGGAATCTGATTACTTTGGAATTCACACTTTCCTTTGATCTGTAACCTCTCAAGCAAAATTTAACAGAGAAAGTGGCATTTCAGATGCTGGTGTATTATTTAAAATTATAAACTATATTTGCTGTTTATTCTGTGGGGGCATATAATTTTTATTCTATGTTATTTAAATAGTCTCCCCTATGCACTCACACGCTTTTTCAAACTGTCTGGGGGCGCTGTGAAAGTATTTGCTCAGTTGATCATAACATAACTTGCTATGAGAGAATGGAGATATTAACTGCCGCTTATCTGTCTACCTGTTGTTCTCAAGCACACAGGGGCTCTGCTCTGAAGGGAACTGCTATTAGCTGGAATAATTCACTTCACCGCGCAGGGAGGAGAAGGGGAGGGCAGAAAGGCAGGGAGGGAAAGCTCACACCTGTCAAAACAGCATCCCCTTATAATTTCCCATTTTAGCTACAGAGAAAAGGAAACAGGAGGGAACTGCTCAGCATAATGATAAAGAGATTCATTTGCTGGCGATCTGGGAAAATACTTCTGATCTCTGAAAGCATTATTTTGAAAAGCAATTGGTAAGGAGGTTTAATTTACTCTAGAAAAATAAAATAAATAAATAAATAAAAATAGCAGCTCTTAAAATAGCCATGGAACTCATTCTGATGCTGGTTTCATCAATAAAACCACTATAGCAAGAATATTTCTAAAATACCTGAAAAAAACGGATCCCCATACATTATCAGGCTTAACACAGCACAGGAAAATATTTTTTCAACTACAAGATCAATGGTTGGAATCATGACAATAAACAAAATAATAGCCATACCAGCTACCAACAAAAGGAAGCATTTGCTTTTTACAAAAATAGATGATGATGATAATGATAATAATCATAGCCATACCCTCCCACCCCTTTTCTTATCCAATGACAGTATCAAAGGTTCAGCTGAAGCTACATGTTCAAAGCCTGATTTTAACTCCCACCTGTCGTGTTGTCCAAAGAAACGGGCATCGACTTGGCCATCTTTATCCCTCAGAGCTTTTGCAGGCCAGAACGGAAAGCCCTTCAGTTTTGCCCAGACCAAGGGATGTGGATTGCTCTAGGAGAAGAAAAACAAAATCCGGGGTTTGTATATATTTGGCAGAAAGATACACATTAAAGCTCTCTATGTGAGGACAGTGTAAATCGGTAGGAAATGATACAGGACACAAATAAAAGCAACAGATTTAAGCAGGGTTTGCACAGTCCAATTCCCTAGAAGGTCTGTGGCCATGACACCTAAACAAAGGTAGGAGGGGACTTAAAAGAGGCACACGCCAACAGGACCAGGCTTACATCCTGGTTACGCTGTCACCTGAGTGCCCTTGAGCAACATAATTCACCTTTGTTCACCCAGGGTCTTCCAAGTCTGACTAAATGTGCATCATGCCCAGCACATAAGGGGCAGCAGTAGCTCCCTTTATTCTTTAGGGGGCTCTGCAGAACCTCAGCTATTCAGGTGTTTATCTCCTAAGGAAGAAAGACTCAGAAAGTATGTTTTGATCTTCACGTGCCGCCCCCCTCACCTACCCATACTCCCACCCATCCCCACAATGCACTTCCCTCTGCAAAAGACCAGTCTGCATGGATGAGATGCTGCGTTCCATCCCCAGCACCACAGAACAAAACAAAACACAACAGTTTGGAAATGCAGAGCTGAAACCAGGGTGACACTCTACCACCCGCACCCTTAAGAACTTCAATTTGGAACTAGGAGGTGCATCCAGAAAAATATTTCCAGACCTCTTCAGACAGACCCAACACAGGCTACGGATGTGGCTCAGTGGTAGAGAGCTTACTTATTCTGCATGGACAAAGCCCTGGTTTGATCCCCAGCACTGCAACAAATAAAAACCCTAGAGAGGCCCAGGGATTTAGCTCAGCGGTGCCACACCCTGCCTCGCAAGGGTCTGAGTTCGATCCCCAGTACCAAAAATAAAAATAAAAATAAAAAACACCCCCACATACTCAAAACAACCTAGAAATGACACATCATTCCCAGAATTATTCTGCCATATCCCACATCTCCAATAAGCTCCCTTTGACTTGCATTTTCCAATTTGGTGAGAATGATAACCCCAGGAACTAGGGAACTAGGTCTGTTACATGAACATTTATCCTACTAGATTACTTTCACTCTGCAATAATTTTATCAGTAAAAATTATTAAAACATCATCCAAAGTTTTGTCTCCTAAGCCCCTGGAGAAGGCTGACTCAGGGGAGCCATCAAAGGCACAAAGTTCAAAAAATAAAATAAGGAAAGCAAATGCAACTTACACAAGGCTCACAAAACCAGTTATCTCGTTTTTGGCAAGCAGCTAGATAACATTCTGGACATACTTCAATTTCATTCATCTGTAAAGCAAAAATGCATTAGAATGTGTCTCCCCAAGGACCTGACATCTTAACAGCCCCCAATAAAGGCTTGATCCTTTTATTTGGAGGTTTGGTTTTCTTTCTCTTTTTCAGAAGATGGAGACTCACTACAGGGAGCACGCTGGGCTCAAACTTCAGGGCTCAATCGGTCCTTCTGTCTCGGCCTCCCAGGTACCTGAGACTATGGCTCCTAGCTGTCCACAGCTGGCTCCCAGTTCTCCCAGCCTCCATTCCTGCTCCACTATAGTCACTGCCCAGCCAGCAGTCAGAGCCATCTTACCCTTTCCCTGTGACTTCCCATCATACCTCGGTTCTGTTGAGCAGGTTAGCACCCAACCCTGCCCCAAGGGAACACTTAGCAAAGTCTGCAGACATTTTTGGCTGTTAAAACAAGCGGGGAGTGGGGGTGGGGGGGGTGGATGGATTTAGCTCAGTGGTTCCGTCTCCTGCCTCCCAAGCACAAGGTCCTGAGTTCGATCCCCCGTACCAAAAAAAACCCAAAAAACATGGGGTAGGGAGTGCTACTGGAAACTGATCTACAGGACGTCCCTGCCCCAAATCCCATAACTATCAAGTTGAGAAACTAACAAAATCTAAAAGCCCAATCGGCTCCCTCAAGGCTATGTGCAGACTGGCCTCAGCCCTAGAATCTGAGCTCATCTTGTACCAGCTCTGCTCTCTGACTTGTTCCACACAGTCTGGTCTCCCTGCTGCGCCACACTTCGTCTCTTGGCATGTCTAGTCACAACTAATACCATGTCGTCCTACTTTATTTCCCATAATGACAGTGGGGAAATTCAACAACTTCTTTACTGTCCTTTTCCCTCTTAAGATAGTACATTCCCCAAGATAACATCATGACTTTGAAATAACTGCCCAGTAGCTCCTTGGTATGAATTCAGACTCCACCATCAACTTAGCTCAACGACTTTAGGAAAACCTATTTATCTTTGCCAGGCCTCCACTTCTGCACTGGTAGGGCAGGGGTGAGTAGTCCCTCCCCACAGGGTTATAAAAACTAAATGAGATAAATGACACCGTCATCAACACACAACTTACCATTTATCAGACTCAGAATGTGCTCATATCATTCTAAGTGTCCAATGGGTATTAACTCATTTATTCCTCATAAAACCCAGGTAAGGAAATGTATTACACCCATTTTCCAGAAGGACAAAATGAGGCCCTGTGAAGTCACAGTAATCTCCCCAAGGGTTCACAGTGCCAAAGTGACAGCTTTTCTGGAAAGCAATCAGGAAATAACTACCTGAAACCTTTCCAGTCTTCACAGCCTTTCATCTGGTTATTGTAATTCTAAAAGCCACACTGTACAAATCATCAGGAAGGCACACCAGGATTAATGAGCAATGTCATCTTATTTAAGGTGGTGACAAAATTAGGTATTATTAGCTAAATGACAAAAGAGGAATTAAATAAATGTTTACAAGCTGTGTGTAGGAATACTGTGTAGCCATGAAAAATTTAGTTCTTCCCGTGTTCTTAATTACCTAGGAAAATAAAAACACATACATATACATGTATGTCCATCCCAGTGATAGCCAAAGTTTTTCTGAGGAAAGAATAAAAGCACACAGACAGGTCAAAGGCTGTTGTATCTCAATTCTTCCTTTTCCGGTACTGGGGATTGAACTTAGGACCTTGCACTTGCGAGGCAGGCGCACCACTGAGCTAAATCCCTGGCCCTGCTGTATGTCAGCTTTATCCATGCAGTGGGGCTCCAGTACAGAAGACCTCTCTCCTGCCATTTTTACTACTACCTTATCCCACAACTGCCAGGCCCTCACAGCTCACAACCCCTCAGCTCACAGAGTCCCCACTGTCAGAACCACAGGCATCTGCAAGAGGATGCTCTCCAGGACACGTGGGCCAACCTCTGAGAAAGAGCTAAAACCTTTCCCCCAGTGGCAAACCCTAAACCTCTTCTGCAGAGAGCAGAAAAGGCCTAGACTCAATACTATGGATTTCAAACTGTAGCCAGGAAACCAAGAAAATTCAAGAAGCCCAGTGCAGGGCTGATTTCTGAGAGAACTCCAAAAAATGCTTTCTTCTGCTCCAATTGCTACTAAGGTGAAGGTGTTTTATAAAACACTGAGGGCGAGGCCAGGGATTTAGCTCAGTGGTTCCACCATTTGCCTCGCAAGCGCACTGTCCTGAGTTTGAGCTGCAGTACAAAAAAAAAAAAACATTGAAGGCCCCTCTTTGTGACTTTTACTTTTTAAAAGACAGGAAGCGCTATCTGCATCTCAACAAATTTCAAAGACACCCCAGCCACTCACTAGGGGAGACTGCAAATGAAACAGCTCCCCAACATGGCACTCTGGACACAGCCACAATAGGATGGTGGGAAACACCTACCTCATGTTCACAGATTTTGATGACTACTTTCGCTATTTGAGTCAATTTGTGATTTCCTAAGGGAATAAGAAAAGAGAATTAATTCTAATGGAGACACCATAACACACTGCCTTGGGACTATACTTCCACTAACAGCCTTTCAACTTACTTTCCCTCAGGATTCAGCCTTTAAAAGCTAAAATCCCAAAGTTTCTGACTTCTTATACCAGTTCAAAGTACTGACTTTGCCCCTCAAAAGTCAACCAATCTAGGGCTGGGGATTTAGCTCAGTGGTTTCGCCACCTGCTGCACAAGCGCAAAGACCCGAGTTCAATCCCCGGTACAAAAAAAAAAAAAAAAAAAAATCAACCAATCTTTGATGCCTCAGTGTCATCTCTGAAACTGAGCAATTGGCATGGGTTTTCCTATAGCTCATGTGAAAAATGCTTTCACTTTCTAAAGGCTCAAATTAGTAGAAAATAGCCTTATTCTACTCATTAGCCCAGACAGTGCCTCAAGAAGGGAATGTGGATGTCACTGAGCAGTTCTGGCTGCCTAATGCTTCGAAGGACTCCTCAAAAAGCCGTATTAGGAAGTAGGTCAGAGCATTCATGTTTAATTAATGACTAACCCAAGGGCAGGTGTCCTTGCTTCCACCAGAACCCTTAGCTAATGAGGTGAACATTTGACCCTAAATCCTTCAACTTCGCCCCACACCAGAGAACAGGATGGGTCAAAAAGCCTTGTGTTCTTTGAACCTTACAATATTTTCAGAAATTGTAAGTGTTGACAAGATTTCACACACACACACACACACACACACACACACACACACGGCCTAGATTTCTGGCTGATCTTGAAAACTCATAAAATCTGGTAATTCTGTAACCAACAAAGCAATGGAGCTGCCGACAATGACATCTCCAGACCAACAAGAGCGCTCTGTTCTCAGTAATCCCCAGTTTATGCCACCACCAGTGGCCATCTGGGTTTGTGCAAGGTTTTCCTTCGCCCTGACCCATTTCATATGCTTATACCATCTGATGCGCCACTCTAAAAATGTGAGTTTTTCATCTTTACTTAAGTTTGCAGTGTCAACTGCCCATCCATCCTTCCTTCCCTCCTGCTACTGAAGAGTTAATAACGGAAAATGTGTGCTTAAGCAGACAGGACATTCATAAAGTATGCCTTAAACACTAGCCAGGGTAGGCATCTGCCTTAGAGGAGCTCACACACTAGTGAGGAACTTGAGCAAGTAACAAGAGCACCATTCAGAAAGTGGGTTAATGCTGCCAGAGCGAGCTCAGGCACCATGAGAGCTCAAAAAATAGCAATGGGGGCCGGGGATTTAGCTCAGTGGTTCCGCCGCCTGCCTTGCAAGTGCAAGGACCCAAGTCGGATCCCCAGTACCAAAAAAAATAAAATAAATTAACAGTGGGCCTGGCCCAGGACCTCAGGGAAATATTCTGAGGACTGGACAGCTGCAATTGAAGGACAGGAGAATCCTGAAGGCAAAGAGGGGGCATGTGGACCAGCAGTGGCACTGAGCACAAGGTGATGGGGGGAGAGGGGACAGAGTGGCAGCATACTGAAAGGTCTACCTGGCCAGGGGTGAACAAAAAAGGTTGGGGGGCAGGTGGCACAGCAGGGGCTATACCAAGAGGGAAAGTGAAAGGAGAAATTCTCCATTCCGGCCAGAAGGCTCAATCCTCCAAATCCACAATGGCACAACTGACAAAACTTTATCCAGATCATAAAGAACTCTTGAAACACAACAGTAAAAACACAAACATGCTGGTTTACTTAATGAGTAAAAATATCTCCCCCCACAAAAAATAAATTACTATTAAATATATTAAAAGATAGTCAAAACCTAAATATCGGAGAAAAGCACATTAAAAACACCATAATAATTTATGCCTTCAAGAATGGCCCCAATCAAAAAGACAATACCAAGTGTTGACAAGGATGTAGAGCACTCAGAACTCTCTATTGAGTAGAGCAGAAAATGATACATTTGCAGAAGGTGTGGTAGTATTTCTTATATCCTTGCAAATAAACCTACTCAATGACTCAGAACAATTCCTAGTATTTATCAAGGAGAAATAAAAACAGATGTCCACATAAAATATACAAAATGTTCACAGCAGCTTTATTCATAATAGCCTAAAGGTGAAAACAAGCTAAATACCAATCAACATCAATGAGGTCACTGGACCAGCTCAGAGATGATGACAAAATAAAAACCACTCGGCAGTAAAAAAGGAAGGAGCCACTGATATACACAACAACATGGATGAGTCCCAGTAATATCAGTGTGTGGAAGGAGCCAAACAAAAAAAGTACAATCTCTACAATCTATTTAGAAGAAATCCTAGGATGTATAAAACTAATCCACAGTGACAGGAAACAGAATAGTAGTTCCTTTTGAAGAACTAAGTTGACCAATAGAGACGGATAGAGACGGGGGAATGCAATATACTAGATCTTATTTGGGGCTATGGTACACATTTGTCACAGTCACTAATGTACACATAAAATAGTCTGCATTACATTGTATGTAATTATGACTCCACTAAAATAAAGACTTTTGGAATGATAGTAAGAGACAGCATCACCACATAACATACAGACACTTTAGATGCCATCTGGTGCCTTAAAAGCACTCATTACCAAGGTTCACCCATAAGAGCGATTGCTACTCACCCTGATACAAGATTTAGAGGCCTTTTTTTTTTTTTTTTTTTTGGGCACAAGAGTCTCACTATGTAGTTCAGGCTGGCCTTGAACTCACTATGGGGCTCAAGCAAGCCTCAAACTCGCAGCAAAGAAGGCCTTATTTTTAATAAAGGACAGGAGAACACAACACACACAGCATTTTCTCTTGGGTAGGAACTGTCAAAGCCACTCACCCCCGTTATAAATGATGCAGTTGTGTAAAATCCACTTTGCATCAGCCAGGAAGGCTTCGGTGCAGCCATACATTTTCTTTTTAGCGTTCTGGGAAGAAAGGAATCAGCACATAATCACCAGTGAGGCTGTACAAACCATAGTAACACCTGAGTCCTTACATAATTTCTTAGCAGCCATTTCCCAAATTAATTAATGCTCTTTTACGTATTTCCCAAGATGCTATTATTTTTAAGATCTATAACCCTATAACAAGGTACTCATTGCATTCATCACAGCAACTTGAATTTTCTCATCTCAAAGCTGATGTCATTTATCAAGCAGAGCCTTTCAATGAAGAAGACGCTTTATACACTTGTGTATTATTTATTATTAAGTCATGAGGGGCTGGGAGAGTAAAAATGATCAAGATTTGATATGTACCCTACCAAAACCCCAAGCCAAAAGTATATAATTACTACGTATCACAAACAGATACTAATAAAAAAAAATTGTATTTAAAAACTAGTTTAAAAAAGAAAAAACAAAAATATAGGACACACAAGAGAAAAAATATAAGTCAAATGGTCTCACAAAAACTTCATGAAAATTCAGTGAAGTAGTTAAAGCATCCCCATTTTATGGAGGATGAATCTGAAATAAAGTAATGTTGAGAAATTTATTCCAAGGGCTGGGAATGTAGCTGAGCACTAGAGAACCTGCCCAGAATGCGTGAGGGTCTGGGATTCATCCCAGCACCACCAAAAAAGAAAAAGAAACTTACTCTAAATACAAAGCTAGGACTACTCATCTTCTTTTGAATGTCCTCCTGCATAATTTTCCAAAACAGAACAGATTTACTGTTTGGGGGTTTATCAGTGCTCATAACATGAACTAATGTTTCTTCTTCACAAATGTTTTTCATTACCCATACTTTAATAACGGTCTGAAAATCAGCACCAGAATGACATGCACAATCTAATATGTTACAAGTGTCATTTTCAGCAAGGAATTTTAGTGCGAACTTCTAAAAACACCCACAGGCAATAAAGAAATAACCTTATCGGTAGAGTAAGTCAATTTTAAGAAGCCGCATCTCTATTGCTAATCTGGAAGGTTCCCAGACACTTCAATTTCTCTTTATCCTTCCTGCTGCTCTGACGAGCACCTCCAAAAGACAGGAAGTGAGGCTCCAATCAATCCTATCACGAATGCTCTGGGGATGGAGTTCAGTGGCTGAGCACTCGCCTAGCATGCATGAGGCCCTGGGTTCAACCCCCAGAACTGCCCCCCGCTGGAGAAAAAAAAAAAAAAAAAGCTAGGACTCTTTCAGGTACAAAGCTAGAAGCACTCCCGGAAATACCATCAGTGGAACTGAACATTCATTGCAATCCTTGGAAGAATGTTACAGAGGAAAGAAATGAGACAAGCAAGAGTTCTTCTACTCAAATAAAACCAGAGCAGGAAAATGTAGCAGTAGTCTAACATGAGAGAGAGATGGCACCGGAACTGAAGGAGGATCCTTAGCCATCTCGACAACTGAGGGCTACAACAGCAGGGCTCTGGACAGACGGAGGCCAACCTTTTCCAATGTACAAAGATCCATGGGATGGAAAATATATTCGGCATAGTCAGGATGCTGTTCCAACGGAACGGGCTTCTGGAAGGCATCTGTCTGTAAAAGAAAAGACACACACAAGGCCGCAGTCTCATCTCTGCTGTGAAGGCCAGGCATGGATACCAACAAAGGTTTCTAAGAAAGGAAGGTAACCTTGCAGAAAATGCAGCTTTAGTGACAGCCACAAAGGATGGCCTCAAGAAGCTCCAAAGGGAAGTCTGCCTCTTACTAAGGATGGGGGGCCGAGTTATATTTATTTTGATTTTGTTATTTGTTGTGTTTTCAGTACATACCCAAGTAGCAGGTCCTCTTCCATGAAGGCTGACAATTATAATCCAGTACCAGTCAGCTCAGGCCTGGACCCTAAGATGGCTGATGTACTACCACCCAGCCGGAACCAAAACTGACTTGAGAGTGAAATCTGGCTACAACTAAAGATGGCACACCAGCTACCCCTAAATGCCAGCAGGTATTTTTCCACGTGTGAGAAAAATCTCAACAATGAGATTTTGTTCCTCCTTTGAGGACCCAAAAAGCCTTCAATAGAGGGACTCTGTGAAAGCTTTTTATCTTGATCCATTTTTGTAAACCCTCCTTCAATCAGCTTAAGATATAAGGCCCAGTTTATTGTTGGGTGGTATTTACTAATCAGTTTTTTAAAATCTACAAGATTTCATTAAATATATATGCCAGTGCACCCTTGTAATCCCGGCACTCTGGGAGGCTGAGTCAGGAGGATCCCAAGTATAAGTGCAGGCTGCGTACCTGAGTGACTTAGCAAGACTCTGACTCAAAATTTCAACAAAAAAAAACAGTTTGGGGACATAGCTCAGCTTGGATTCCCTGGGTTCAATCCCCAATGCTGAAAACAAAACAAAAAAATTAAACACCAAATGAGGCTAAAGCAAGGCATCTAAACAGATTACCATTTGTAGTTGTCAGAACCCCCTTTCATCAGAATGACAGTTTGGTCACCAAAAGTTACAAAGATGCTTTAGGGCTACAGTGTGGCTTGGTGTGCAGAAGGCTCTAGGTTCCATTCCTACCACTGCCTCCCTGCCCCAACTCAGCACCTTTTCCTCCCTGCGTGATTTTTACATTAAACAATACACAGGCGAAATTAATGTCTTCTTTGATTCTTTATTTTGATTTTTCAGTCTTTAGCAGACATAATTTAGCCTAAAAGAAACAACAGTGATTCCTTGTCACATTCAACATAAAAACCATTCTGTTGTTAAAAACTAAAATTTTTTTATGCCACCAAGATTACATACTTTGCTTCCATGGATTGAGAACTTGTGAAAGACAATTAGGTTCCTAATCTAACAATATCCAGTTAGCATACTCTCATTTGCTTTCAATCATAAAATCAAATTTCAGAATATAATCTCAAAGCAAAAATTGGGTCTGCTTTTTTTGCTTTGTATTATTTTTTGCAGTACTGAGGATCAAACCCAGGGCCTCATGCATGAGAGGCAAGTGCTGTACCACTTAACTACACCCTCAGTCATAGCTTTTTTTTTTTTAAAGAAATAGGGCCGGGGATTTAGCTCAGTGGTTCCAACGCCTGTCTCACAAGCACAAGGTCCCGAGTTCAATCCCCAGTACTAAACCAAAATGATCACACAAGTACTCAAAATCAAATGTCTGTATATTCATTTCACTTCAAAAACAAACCCTGAAGAGTTTCATCAAGGGTCACCATTGGGCCATAGGATGCTTTGGTGCCAATCAGAAAGGGAAAAACTTCACCCTCAGATACTTTATTTATCTATGGGGAAAATATCACATCAATCATATCCTCATTTTCCTACATGCTTTCAAAACAATACACAAACTGCAACAGCTTTGGTCAGCCTGGGACACTCGGGAGGGACCCCTCCGGGAGATGCACCATTAGCCAGCCCAATGTGGTGGCCCCACGTTCAAAGATTTCCCCAAAGGGACAAAGCGTTTGCATCGATCCCGTTTCAAAACTGAAGGAACTAACCAAATTCTTACCCCTTATGTACATTTCTCTGGTTGAATTTTATTTTATTTTATTTTTTTTGGTACCGGGGATTGAACTTTGGTCCCTCCGCTTTCAAGGCAGGCGGCGGAACCACTCAGCTAAATCCCCAGTCCTAGGTTGAATTTTTTTTGAAGGCCTCATCGCCAAACCACAACTATAAATAAACTGGGTGGCATCCAGTTCTCCTGGAAACAGAATGTCACTAATGCTGTGGGAAGGGGCACCACACTTGTCCTCGGCCAATGGGGTTTGAAGTTTCACTTCACAACCAATGTAAATCTTAACTTAAACACCGTCTACTGAATGTTATTTCCTGACTACACTTCTTTGGAACACAAAGTGCTTGCCACAAAGAATGGACTGTACACCACTATGCCTGTTTAAATTATACTTTAAATTTGGACACAGAAAAAGTTCCCGTGAGTATGCACAGATGTCTGAAAGGCAAAGCCTACGCGGAATACATAGGGTGCTAATAGTACAAAACAAAAGCCACTCTCTTCATTCATGCTTACACCGGCAGGAACTTCTTCTTACCCCTGGCTGCTTCATCTTCTGAATGGCAAACTTGAGCAGGTAGGAGAGTTGCTCAATGGTCAGCATGGTCATGGCTTTGCTCTGGGTCTCGATGCATTCTGCTACTGTAATCTTCTACAAGTCAAAACCACACACACACGTCCGGTTAGAGAAAAGAGATTATTACGACCCAGGTATTTACTCTCCTTCTACTGGTTTCAGTAAATTCACACCTAAAAAAGTAATCCCCATCTAAGTGGGAAAAAGTTAATTTGCTTGGCAAGGATTCCAGTCCACTAGACCGAAGTGCACTGGGTCCGTAAGCAAAAATTACAAAGCACACTGCTCCATTTATTACCTTATTAGGAAGTGTTTGTAGCTCATGAATACAGAAAAGTGTGGGTAGATGGGGACCAGGAAAAGAGTCATTATTACCACCTTTGGGTATCAAGACCAGGCCATGAAAGGAAAGGCCACTGTTGGTTTCAAGATGATCTCCCCACGGAATGAATACTCATCAATCACTTATCTTGATCCTCTGAAGGTCTGAGCTATGTTCAGGAGACTGGCAAGGCCATCTCAGTGACATCACTGGTGGAAAGGGACAGGGTTTTCATAGAAAAAATGCAGGGGTGGGAGTGCACTAATAATAAATGTGACTTCATTCTCCACCACCATGGATGTGAACCCACTCAGGACATCCTGGCAAACTTCCGCAGGGGCACAGGCTGGCTGCCTATCTCTCTGGACAATAAATGTCATTTTCTAAGGGAAATTCCAACCCAAAGAGAAACGAATGAAACCGGATTCTGCTATGTAAAGCTGGAACTATCTATCCCAGGGATGTAGAAGATCTATGTAGCAGCAAAAACAAAAATAGCAAATCCTGCTGTCAGGAAACATTTCAACCATCTGCAAAAGGAGAGCTCCTGAGAAGTTTTCTTCAATTCATCTGGATACAGTTTCCATTCTTCACATCTCTGGGGCCTCCAAAAGGAACTCTCAGATGTGTCTGGTCAGTTGTCGAAGAAAGGGCCACACAAGAGTCACTCAGAAGCTGAAAACAGGGTATGACGCATGTATCTAATTGCTGGGTGACAAAAACCTGAAACAGCTAGTATTCCCAGCTGTCTGCTTACCAATTCTCTCCTGGAAGAAACTGAATCTTAGACACCTGCTTGTTTGTATCCCAGTTTGCTTCCAGGTGCTGTCCAGGGAGGGCACACGAGTTGCTGCTCAACTGTCATTCACTCCTCCTCGCTGCCAGTGCCTGGTTCTCATATGCCATAAAGTGCTGTACCAAGCCTTGTTCAAGCCTTGATTCTGCACGCGAACTGGTGATCCAAGGCTACCCAATCAGCCTAAATAAATTAGCTGGAGAATGATGGGTAAAAATTAAGCCTCCAGACAGATCAGCTAAAGGATGATGGGTACGCCCCTGCTTGATAAGAGGTGTCCTTCCCTTAGGGCACTTCTGTCTATCCACTTGATACCGGAAGCCCTGGCAGCCATCTTTGGGCCATGCCACCTCAAGAATGAGATGGAATAAGCCTGATCCAGAATGACCTCTGGTGGGCCCTGCCTACTGGTTCAGCTCGCTTTCACGGGGAACCATCAATTGCAGAGAAAGTATCTATTTTGCAATTTCATTAAGCATTTGGGAAGAGCTCCTTAATACAAAAGAAAACTGCTGACAATTCCAGGGCCCACACTACATGTAGCAGAATGCGCTTGGGCCCCCAAAACAGAGACACAAATTGCTGAACAAAGCTTACACTACATGTGTCTCCCTGCAAGTGACCACAAGGCAACCAGCAGCCATCTTCTGCCATTTTAGATGCAAAATCCTGTGACAGTGTCATCATCGTACGGACATGATGCCTAATTTCTTCTCACATATTTCTTACTGCTTTCCCATCCCTACACAAAAGCGCCACCTCAGATGCTACTCCACAAACTGGATTCATTCCTCTTCCATTAAAGACATCTGGGTTATCTATTTCACATAGAGAAAACTTCCTCATTTGAGATCAAAGTCCTGCGTACTCTGAAATCCAAGAGGCATTCTGTATTAAGGGATTTTGTAGATGATTTTATTTTCAGCCATCTGAAAAGGCATCCTGCTTGGGAGTTGCCAGGGACCAGAAGCCACCTCAGAACAGTGGAACCCTCATCACTGGCTGACTTTACAGGGTTTAGGGCTTTGTACAAACAAAGGACCATGTTGCTGCCTTCACTGTGCCATCATCCTATGCCTGAGCCCCCTCTGCCTGGAAGGGCTCCCCAGGTGTCTACAGGGCTCACTCTGCACCCCTGCAGGGCCTACTCTGCACCCCTGCAGGGCCTTCTCACACCTGTGTGGCCTCCCAGGCCTGTGCATTAAAAGGGGGACATGCTGTACCTCCTCAACTTCCTACTGCCCATCTTCATTCTCCCTAGAGCAGTTGCCTTCCAACTTACTACATGTAACTTCATTGTGATTTCTGTCTTTTTCTACTGAGAAGAATGCGATTGATCGGTGCCTATTCTGGAGCTCTGCTGAATCCCCAGCACCTCATAGGCACTGCTGAAATATTTGTCACATGAAGGAGAGCATCAGGTGGCATCACACGGAGCACACAGACACAACTGGCCTTCCCACTTGGCAATGGTAGTGGTGGTGACGGCAGTGGCAACAGCTCTGCTGCTTCTGCTACTGCTGCTGCTGACATTGCAGAAAACACAACAACCAGGAAAGGGAGAAACATCACGAGATCTCTTCAAAACTGTGTGAACTGCAATGCATGAACTTCCAAGACATTCACTGTAGAAGAACCAGAGACAACCGCAGATCTCAAAGCCATCCAGACTCATGAAGAACCAAAACCAATTCACACTGCAGTCAACTGTCTTTCCAGGGCTGCAGGGCTGTGTCCGGTGCTGATGTTGATCCCAAAAAAGGGAGACCAGGATAGAGCAGGTGGAAGGCAAGAAATTTCTCTTTTCCCTCTATCTGGATTAGTTGAAAATTTAAAGGTAAAAGGAAGAAAGTGAAAGGAGAGGAAACGAAGCAGGTAATGCATTCATTCATCAGGAACTAACCTCACATTCAGGACAAAACCAGTCCCCCTCTGGTTCCGATGTCAGTCTCAGACACTTAGCGTGATAAACCCGGGGACAGAGCTCACAGCAAAGGACTTGGCCTTCCCGGTGACAAACCCAGCAGTAGAAATCATTTCGTCCATCCTGCGGTACAACATCAACAGGGTCTGTGGTGAGTGGCTGCTTCATATAGTAAAACGGACCATGTCTTAGTTCTGACTGAAATGTAGGCAAGAAAGACAGGTTTGGTTTCAAAACAAGTGTGCATTCTCAACAGGAATTTACAAGTACATCAATCACAACACGAGAAAACTACAGCATTTCACAAGTCCACGAAAAAGCCAAGCTATACTGGGTTACTCTACTAAATACAACATCAGTGCATCATTCGATACAATTTTTTTTCTTTCTTCTATTTTAAAAGGCAATAGATTGAAAGCTAGTATCTGAAAGTTACTAAGCAGCACTACTACGATCCCCAGGTGTAAATTTTAACTCTACCGTTAACCAGCTGTGGGACCTTGGACATATCTCATCACCTTTCGGCTTCAATTTTCTCATCTGTAAAATGGAGATGCTAATCCCCAACTTCATGGTATTGTGTAAGGATTAAATGGGATGATATAATGTATGCATTTTACACAGTTGCCATTACTAACACTTTATTAGTACAGTTAAGAACCTATTGAATGGATGTCTAAGTTCACAAAGCCAACAAAAGTACAGTAATTGCTTGCCCCAAGTAGGCACTTGGAAGACAGAACAACTGGATTCAAGTCACCAACATATGATCATTCAAGTCTACACCCAATGATAAAACACTTACTGGGAGGCAATAAGGCTTCCTAAAGCCATGCCTCTGGAACATGTTGGGTCCTTGCATTTGCTGGGGAACCACCTCTCTTCATTAGAACCAAGGACAGCAGAAAGATGAGATGGGAAGGTAATCACTGCAGCCAGCCCTCTTCCTGCCCCAAAATGTCAGGAGAAATCTTTCTCTACTGAGATACTCTAGAATACACCAAAGCTATGCTCCAAACACAAAAGTTTCACTCACAAGAAACTCATTAGGAAAATGTCCATCAGATGCCAACAGGAGATAGTTTAGGGACCATGAGAAAGTCCAACAGGCAAGCATCAAAACAGCCTGGTAACCAGCTGTGCGACCATCAGAAAGCTGCTCAACCTACTCTGTGCCTCAATTCCATGGCGCTAAAATCATGCACAGCAGCCTAGTCACATCCCTATGACCTACCTTAGAGTACACACTATTAGGGAACATGTTTCCTTTCTATCCTTCAGTAACATTATGGTTTCATCCATAAAGATCTCATATGCTGGTTAAATACTGTAGAATTTTGCTGATACTATACATGGGATCTTTTCCCATTACATTTTCTAAGTGGTTAATTTGGGTACGTACAAATAGTTAAGACTTTTAACAATGACCTCATATAAAAACAATAGTTTATTGACCAAAAAAAATAACATTTCTCAATAACATCAGTCGTATCTGTTCATGTCTAATACTTTTACACTGTCGGGCTGTTTTTGTTACGGCATTGTTTTGTAGTGCTAAGGGTCCTAGTTTTCCTCATTTTGATAGGCAGGACTTCCAGGATGTTGACAGTCACAAACACTGCAGGCACCTCACATCTTATTCTTGGATTTTATTATCAGGTTTGAATGTTCTTAAAATGCCCGGTATTGCTAGACTTCTTAAAAAGCCTCACTGATGCTTGTTTAGCAGATCTTTGTTCGATGAAGTAGATAGCTAAGTCCTGTAAGTGTGACTGTTTAATTCTTAAGCCCACTATTATTTCCCTATTTCAATTCAACTTTTAAGATACAGCGGTCTATCTGGTTTCCAGGTAACAACATCATTGTTATGATAGTCTTTACATGGTACACTTTTCTACGTACCGTCACACAAGCCATCTTCATTTTATCCTGACAACCACCCAGGGAGGTACATAGGATGGGTACCACTAGCTATACTTGACAGGTGGAGAAAAGCTCCATTAGAAAGACTTATCTAGGGCTGGGGATTTTCCGGGGCCTGCGGCACAAGCGCAAGGTCCCGAGTTCGATCCCCGGTACCAAAAAAAAAGACTTATCTGACCCCTGACCCAAGAGCCAGAACTCAGGCCTGGCCTCCCAACTAGCTCCATTGCTTATGCTCCACTCAAGATGCCCCAGATGCAGGAAGGACGCTGATGCTCTTGTGACCCCCTTAGAGAACAATCTCTGTAATCCAAAATTAAGTTCTACTTAATACAAATACTCAAGGAAAAAAAAAATCTGCAAAGTAGGAAAACTACTAGAAACCTTCGAGGAGGCTGGATGAGTGACCACAATGGGCTCAACCTGGGGGGAGGGGGGGCCCTCCCTGCAGGATGTCTGGCGGCACCTTGAGGGCCAAAGTGGCCCAGGTGTGCTGTCTGCCTAGGAAAACGCTTCCTTATGTTTACGGAAGAGAGAGAAGGAGGCTGCAAAGCCAGGCACTGTGGTGCACACCTGTAATCCCACCATGCAGAGGCTGAGGCAGGAGGATCATGAGTTCAAGGTCAGTTATGCAACTTAGAGGGACCTTTTTTTTTTGCTGTCTGGGAGGGAGGGAGGGTCTTGGGAAGGAGGTAGAAAAGGGAAGAGGAAGTAAACTGTACACATCAAGCAGGCAGAACTATTTCTAACCCAATTCAGGTATGTACAATGCCCTACTTCCTCCCAGTAAGTTAATAACCAGTCAAAGTCATTAAGACTTAAACGAAACTGAAGATTCAAATATGGCAGCTCATCTCCCTAACCTGCAACCCAAGTCCACAATCTAATAGAAACGGTGGGGGTTTTTTGGTTTGGGTGTGCTTTTTGTTTTTTATTTGGTCTGGTGCTGGGTAGTGAACAGAAGTGGGTTTAGTGATCTTTAGGATGAAGTTTCGGTTGTGCCCCATCTCTACCCTCCACTCCCCCGGCTGGGGCCCAGTGACCTGGAGGGCAGGGACACCCAGGCCACTGCTCTCTCCTCCGATCCCATTCTCTCTGCAGCAGCAGCAGCGTTGAGGTCCAGCTTCCTGCTTCCTCTCTTCATCAATCAGATACGTCCCTGATCTACTGCTCGGGTTTCCCGCTCCATAAAAATAATCTGGTAATATGGAACATTTTTAAAAGGAAAAATAATCATTTCAGGTAAAATGAATTATGATGCTTTTTCTCCTCCACATGTATAAGGTACATGACGAGCCTGACAGACAAGGACAGGCTGCAACCTGTGTTACGAGGGGTAACTGCAGGTTAGGAGAGCAGATGTTCTTATTCCCCTGCTCCTGCCACACAGGTTGGGTTAACAAGAACATGGAAAATTCACTTCTAGAATTATCTGAGTCGACAGCAGGAGCCAGCAAACTTTCTATAAAAGGTTCTATAAGAGTAATAAGTAGGCCAGGCATGGTGGCACACTCTTGCAATCCCAGCACTCAGGAGGATGAGGCAGGAAGATCACAGCAAGTTCAAGGCCAGCCTGGGCTACACAGTGAGTTCAAGGTCAGCTTGAACTACACAGCGAGACCTTGTCTCAAAAACAAAAAATAATAATAATAATAAGTAGGTGCCAGGCATGGTGGCACATGCTTGTAATCTGAGCCCTTGGGAGGCTGAGGCAGAAGGATTGCAAGTTCAAACCCAGCCTGCATAACATAGCAAGACTCCATCTTATCAAAAAAGAAAAAGAAAAGAACAGGGCTTAGTGTGAAGATCTTAGATTCAATCCCCAATACTTTAAAAAAGGAAAAAAACAGGGGCCGGGGATTTAGCTCACTGGTTCCACTGCCTGCCTCGCAAGTGCAAGGTCCCGAGTTCAATCTCCGGTACCAAAAAATAAGTAAATAAATAATTTTTAAAAAAGAAAGCAGCCTTTGAATCAGCTCTTGTCACTGGGTTTGATAAAAACACAGGCACTGCAAAGTGTATAAGAATCACCCAGCCCTGGCGAAAGGACTGCACTGGAGGCAACCTTGAACATCTCCAGGGGCACTGCACATGGGACTTACTGTGGTCTTAAAAAACCCATGAAAGCATCCTGGGGCAGCCCACTTGGCACAGTCCTTGCTTGCCTGGCACTGCAAGGCTCTGGGTTTAATCCTCAGTACAACCATCAAGAAGAAAGGGAAGAGGAAGTAGAAAGGAGGGAGGAGAGAGGGGGGAAGGAAAGGAACCCAAAAATACACATTTTAATTTGAAATCTCATAGCTGTCAAGTGCTAGTGACTAATAGAAATTATGCCAGTCAAATACAATGTTTGGAGAAAGAGAAGGAAAGATATCCAGCATTTTCTTTTTAAACATTTAAGTTCCCCTTAAGGAAAACAGTGGGCAAAGGAAATTGCCCTGCTCTGCAAACACTGCACGCTAGCAGAAATGAAGGGTCAAGGGTCAGGAATGTGGCCCCTATGCAGTTAAGGCTATTTGGTCTTTACCATCAGAAGTTTCCAGGGGCTGGGGATTTAGCTCAGTGGTTCCACCACCTGCCTTGCAAGCACAAGGTCCCAAGTTCAATCCCTGGCACCAAAAAAAAAAAAAAGAAGTTTGCTGCCCATTGTGCCCTGGAGTTTGAGATCAGAGAGGCAAACCTACAATCGACCTAACAATATTCCCAGTCTAAACCTCTATTTTTTGACATATCTGAAGCTCAAAATGAAAGTAACCGACAAGGTCGCACAGTCTCCCATATGCCGGGAGCAAGAGTGAGTCACACATCCGGGCAGAGAGCCGGCACTCTTCTGGGAATACTGCAGGCAACTGGGCATCCAGGGGCAGGCTTGGGCCTGTGCCCTTTCACCCTTGCCCTGCTGCGTCCCACACCCTGAGTGCCCCTGCGTCCACGACTCCCGCCCTGTGTCACACTCCAGGGAGGTGGCAGCCCTGGACGCGGGCCACTGAGCCGAGGACAGAGACTTACATCACCACGGTCACAAGGCTTAAGTGTTACAGAACTGGTGTTACCACAGGGACAGGGAAGGGGAAATACAATGCCCATGTCTCTTAGCAACCAGAGGAAGAGACAGGAGCAGATTCCTAGAGAACAGGTAGGGGACTCACCAGACATGCGCAGGAGAAGGAGACTGGGGAAGGCTGTTTGGTACATGTCTGCTTTGCCAACCTCCCTGTAACTACCAGGACAGTGTTGGCCCAGGAAGTTGAATTACTGGCTAAATTCCGGGGATTATCTGTGGCCTTCATGTTTCTTTCTTGGGCTTCCAGCCTGACAGCTATGAGACAGTGACAGAGAGGCATGTTGTTACCAGCTTCAAGCCAGACAGGCTGACTTAACCTCAAATGCGGCCTCTCACTTGCCCTGAGATCTTGAGGAGAAAACGTAGCCTCTCTGAATCTCAGTGTTTTCTGCAAAACAGAGGTGATTCTAATAACCTAACCCTTCTTCACAGGGTTGTCACAAACATTAAGATTAACACAAATATGTTTACAACACTCGGCAACACAGCAAATACTTCTGGGGTTTTTTGTTGGTTTTTGTACTGGGGGTCGAACTCAGGACCTTATGCTTGTGAGGCAGGCAAGACACCACTGAGCTAAACCCCCCCCCCGGCCCACTTCTGGGGTTTTGTGTTTGTTTACTGGAGTGTTGGGGGTTGAACCCAGGGACTTCACACTAAGCTTCCTCCCTAGCTTTTTTTTTTTTTGAGACAGGCTCTCACTAAATCCTTAATCTGCCCAAGACTGGGCTTAAACTCAAGATCCTTCTGCCTCAGCCTTCTAGAGTGCTGGGACTACAGATCTGCACCACCAGGCCCAGCTAATTTTTGATATTATCACCATCAACACTATTACATATTTTTTTCAAACGGCAGTGCCCCTCAAAATATACACAGGATCCACCACCAATTTCCTCTCCTCTAATGATGACTCCTACCTGGCTTTAAACCTAAGCTACGAGCCACTGGGAGCCACTTACCTTTAAATTAAATGAAGTGAAAACTTAGTTCCTTAGTCACACTTGCCACTCCCAAGTACTCAGGAGCCACATGCAGCTTTGGCTATCCTGTGGGTCTGGAACGTTTTACAGACATTTCGTATTTCATGTACATACAGATTATATGGCTAATCTACTTAGCACACAGCCTGGCTCAGTTTTTAACTTTATTATTATTACTCATGTCCTTTGGCTCAGTGAGTCCTCATGACCAGCCTGTGGAGTGAACAGCACGATCACAATCCCCATTTCAGTAGATGAGAAACTAGACACGAAGAGGCTAACTTGCCCACAGCCACAGAGCAAAAGGCAGAGCTGCACTTCACTATGTAATTTTGAGCATGAAAATAGACTCATGCTCAGACATATGCACCTCTCTCAGCTCCCGAGCAGTTAACCATTGCTAGGACTCTTCCTGTGAAAGCAACAATCTTGCTTAACTCAACTTCCGAGCCCCACAAAATGGACGATGATTCCCCCGGAATTCCTGCCGAGGAACAATGCCAGGAAAGCTGACCCCTCACTGCACTGAGGGGCCAGATACATTCCACCAATGAGTCCTGATTAATGCCTCTTGTTTCTTTCTAATCAAAGAGTTACCTAGCCTGCATCCATCTAGCTAGAGGCTTCCTCAGACAAGATCTAAGATGGTGACAGGACTTCCTGTAGCAGCTGGCTGCAGGGCAGGTGGGATGCATGCCCAGAACAATGAAGAAATGGTGATCCATGACCACAGTCCGCCTAGGTGATGCCTCTCACCAGACCTAAAACCCCTTCATTTTACAGATGAGAAAATGAGACCGCCAGGGAACAGGCCTCAGCCAAGCAACGACCTCCAGACAAATGGGGCTGGATGCGTCCCAGGAGGGAAAAAGTCCTCAGACTGCGTGAGGAAACCAGTCCCCAGAGCATGGAAAACATTAATCTACGGAAAGCCCCACCCCCACCCCACAAACAATACCCTCATCTCATCCGGGTCACTGCTCTGTCCCCATACAGCTCTCTAGACCTGCTGGAAAAGCTTTTGCACAGCCCCTTCTAAGCTGCCCCTTCCATCCTGTGCCAAGGCCAGGCAGCGCCAGGCAGCATGCCAAGTCAGTGCCAAATCACCAGCCTCGGGACGCCAGGGAGCGGCCATGCTGCTCACTGGCCTCTGTCCTGCTGGTGATGCCACTCCAGGTGGCTCCTTTACCTGCTCCTTATTGTTACTGTTCAGTAAGCCGGGTTTCTTTTTCTTTTTAATGGGGCTTGTTGATGTGTCCTGTGGCGAGTGGCCATTGGAAGAATGCGGAGGGCTGGGGAACTTTCTTTTCTGGGTTGTTCTCTCTGTAGAGCCAGGATCTGAAAGAGACGCAGAAGACCACACATTTTAAAGCAATCAGGGAGGCCCAGGTCCTATGGAGAGGGCATGTGACCTGGTCCCCAAATCCCCAGTGCCATTTCAGCGTTGATATTCTTGATTCCCCTTCCCTCTTTGCTGATTCAAAGGTCAGACAGTCTTTCTTCAACCTACATATTTTTGTAAAATCTAAACTTGTTGCCAAAAGAAAAAAATTGGCAGACTTCTTGTGATAACCTAGATTTTTGGCTTCTCTTCAAAAATTAAGAAAAAATCCCGGGCATGGTGGCACATGCTTGTAATCCTGGCACTTGGGAGGCTTCGAGGCAGACGGATCGCTGCAAGTTCGAGGCCGGCCTAGACTACATAGTGAGTTCAAGGCCTGGCTGAACTACATAGCAAGACCTTGTCTCAAAAAACAAAGAAAAACCAGATCCGGGCACACAGGCCTCCATGGTATCAGATACAGGTAGATAATAATCACCCATTTTCAGATGGCAGTGTGCCCTGTATATTGCCACAATCACCATCCTACTGTGTCGCTGTTGATAAGGCCATGACCAACCCATCAATGTCACAAAGGCACCAGTATAGTTCTGACACAAAACCAAAGTACATACTGTACTTCTTTTCCTCACTCACGTCCAATAATAAAAATCAAGAAACTACAAAAGACAGATCACCAGGGCCACACACCTCAAGGAAAGTTGGCACTCAGTTCTTTGTGGAAACCAACAGTATTTATTCAAGCTCCTTAGGCTAACAAAGTGTACCTATGTAAAAAGAATAACCCCCACACACACACCAGAACATCCTCTTGGCCCATCAGCAGTGGACATTGTGCTTAAGGGAACCCTCCAAAGAGATCAATATGAATTATATTCTCATCCATCCTCATCTGAAATACACCAACCCCATACTTGTCAACCCACCCTTGCTCATCTTCCCAGTATCTCTTTTAAACTTTCTTCCACCACCATCCATCCCATCTTCACCTGCAAGGATTAGAGCCCGTTCCATGCCCGGCGGTGGTCTTGTTAGAGACAATAATGCCACAACTCAGTGCACCTTACATCCTGAGGCATGGAAGCTACAGACACCAGAAGAAAAGAGAGCACACTAAGAGCACAGGGAACAGGGTGGGAGGTGAAATCCAGGAAGACGACAATTCCCAAAGACGTTCATTCCTCCTCCAGCTTTACCACTCAGGCAAGTCCCAGCACACAGGCTATGTGTGCACTGCTGTCTCCCCACCCACTGATGGAGGTGAACAAGGTCACCATGGCCACACATGCAAGGCCTCCGAGTGGTTCCCTTTGGGTGGGAGGCAAGGCAGCTTCCGGGAGACAATGATGGGCCTCTCCTGCCTCACTGGCAGGCCTCAGAAAAACCTGAACCAATGTTCCAGAGAGCCAGCCCTGAGAGGAAATTAAATGCTAACTGCAGGCACTTGAGGGTGAACAGACCCAAGGGCCGGGGGTCACCCCACAACACCAACATGGGGGTGTAGAGAGCCAAAGGTTGGCCCAAAAGCACACAAGAGAGTGCACCCTGGGCAGACACAGTCTACAAAGCAAGGTTTCTCATTCCTAGAGGGGTCCACTCTACCATCCAGTGTTTTTTGTTTTGTTTTGTTTTTTCTTGGCGGGGAGGGTTACCAGGGACCGAACTCAGGACCTTGTGCTTGCCAGGCAGGCGTGGCACCACTGAGCTACATCCCTGGCCTCCACCATCCAGTATGAAAACTCACTTCTCCAGAGTCTCGGCCTCCCCAGACTCCTCCTAGAATAGAAACCCATGTGTAACAAAGCCTCAGAGGAGCACACCAACGAATCTAGAGCTGGAAACAACCTAATGTTACTGAGGACCAGTGTGATAATGTTACAGCCATGGAATGGAATATTCTGCACCATTAAGAACGATGAGGTTGGGCCGGGGATTTAGCTCAGTGGTTCTGCCACTTGCCTCGCAAGCACAAGGACCTGAGTTTAATCCCCGGTACTGAAAAAAAAAAAAAGAACGACGAGGTAGGGCTGAGGGTGTAGCTCAGTGGTATAAAGCACTTGTCTAGCACATCCCAGGCCCTGGGTTCCATTCCTAGCACCAGGATGAAAAGGGAAAAAAAAAAAAAAGACAAGGCAGCTCTTCATGAACTGATATATGATGATCCCCAAGCTTCTGTATCATGTTACAAAAGCAAAATGTGTCTAGCACCACGAATGGGCGAGCACACCCCTCCCCAAAAAGATGTAATGGACACATGAATGTTGACATCAACTAAACACCAAAGTACGCAGAGCTGTGCACAGGGACAAGCGAGTGCCTTGAGAGGAAAGTCTGGAGGGAATGAGGCAGGATTAGTTTTCACCAGATACCCTTACGTACTGTATTCACCGTGTGCCTGGGTGTCATTACCACTATCAAAACAAGTAAAATTAAAAGTACCTTGAAGGTTCGGTTTCACATAAAAAGGCAGCAGGTGCAAACCAAAGTCTGTAATGAGCAAACGAAGGAGGCCCAATTCAGGATAAAAACTGTCACAGATGGAGAGTTGGGGCTGGGTGGCTGCAGACTTGTGGAACACAAGGAAGAGTTTAGGGTTTGTTCTACATAGACCTGACACCCCAGTAAGTCTGCTCAAGTGTCAGGATATAAATCTTTAAGAAAGGTGTTTTTGGAGCTGAGCATGGTGGTGCACACCTGTAATCCTGGCTCTTGGGAAGCTGAGGCAGAAGGACTGACACAAGTTCAAGGCCAGCCCGGGCTACACAGTGAGTTCAAGGCCAGCCTGGACTATATTGTGAGACCCTGTCTCAAAAAACAACAACAAAAAAACAAAGGTGTTTCTGAAGTCAAAGGAAATATATTCTGGAAAAAAACAGTATTCTGGCCAGGCCAAACCAGAGAGTATGTAAGGCAAAAGCTGTGGTCTGTATGCTTTTAGTTTTTCAGAAGATTCTGAGAGGAGACATTGTTCAGTAGGCCAGTGAGGAGAACGTTCAGAAAAAAACAAGGAGTGTCTCACTGCTTCCCAGTTTGCTCTCTGCCACTCGATTTCCTAAGGGCCCCCAACACCGTGACAACAAACAGTATCCCCATAAACATCTCTAGTGGTCCCATCGAGCTGGTACTACATAGGGTACACCCCAACTGTCCTCAGTGGTCCCTTGGTGACACTGAGGGCACCTGCTCCTCCCGGCACCGGCTGAAATCCCTATGGCTGAGGTGCCCTGGGACGAAGGTTCCTGTGACCAGCAGCAGCAATGGTACCTGAGAATGTGTTAAAAATGCTAGTTCTCAGGCCCTGCCCCAGATCGACAGCATCACAAACACAGGGTGGACGTGTCTGAACAAGCCTTCCAGGGATGGTGCTCCATGGAGGGTGTGCGTTGGGGGATGAGTCGGAGGTCCCAGAATCGAGGTCTGCACGAGTGAGCCATCTCCTCTGCTTCCCCACCACTACCCTACAGGGCTGGACTGGAACTTTGTGAACAGCAAGCTACAGCACTGGGAGGTCAGGCCAGGGGATGACACCACATAGGAAAAGGACCCCAAGGCAAGTCTCTCTACCTCTCAAGGCCTCACCTGTAAGACTGGAGAAAGGGGAAGAAAGAGACCAAACCAGAAGTTCTTGCCTAGAGTCCATGGAAGCACTTCAGGGGAGCCACAAATTGCAAGCCACCATTCTGCACACTGATTTCCTAGGCAGTGGGGCAACAGCTTACTTTGCATCCTTAGAGATGCCCTAAACATTAAACACTACCAGGCCAGAGATCTTAAAGTCCTCTTGAACTTTTGATTTTGGGGGGTGGTGCCGGGGATACAACCCAAAACCTAAAATATGCCAGGCAAGCACTCTACTACTGGGCTACATCCCCAAACCTCCTCTTGAAATTTTTTTTTTTTCTTCTTTTTTTTTTTCCGGTACTGGGGATCGAACTCGGGACCTTGCGCTTGCAAGGCAGGCGCCGGAACCACTGAGCTAAATCCCCAGCCCACCGCCTCTTGAACTTTAAAATCCTTTAATTCTACGGAAAAGAGGGAGGAAAAAAAAAATTAGAAATTAATATTCTCACAAGCAACTATGAACTGGTAAAAGGTAATTTGCAGAAGCCTACCAGGAAATAAAGGGGAAAGAAAGTCCAGCTCAGTGAGAAGTCAGTTCTGGCCCAAGGCTGCCCACAGTATTCCAGACCTTCTAGTCTCAGCAAAACAGAAAATCCCGGATTCTGGTTTGCTGTTGCAAACATGCTGATTCTCCCTGGAGTTAATGAGAGTTCAGTGGCTATATTCAAGGGGTAGAAATTTAATGGCTTCCAAACAACAGACGCATCTGTCAGCAGCAGGGGTCTTCTGTGAAGGCTCTTAGCAAGGAAAATTGGGAAATGCCTGCTGGATTCAGCATCCTTCAAAGGTATGAGACAGCAAGGAGGTCAGCACTATGACTTAAAACACCTCCTGGCTCCAGAAGGGACTGACCAGGCCTCCGCTGACTATAGGATGGTGGGGAGAAACCTGGCTGTCGTCGTGGTGACGTAGCCAACACAAGGACCTTTTCCAGAAAGCTGAGTCAAAATTTTTTTTTCTTCTTGAATGATTTAATTCTGACAAGGATTCATTGCTGAGTGCATTTTGTCTATAAACTTAGAACAATGACAACAGCCACTGTGGACTAAATCACTGGGAAATGGTTCACCTTTGATCTGAAAGGCTTCTTTCTGCCGCTTTCTCTGGGGCAGCAAGACCAGTGATTCTATGGGCTTGGCCCACAAGGAACCCTCCACCTCCCACCCCAGCCACCCAAACTAAGTCTGCCCCTGAATGCCGGAGGGGAGGGAGCAGAGATGGGGGGGGGACCATTACTGAGCAGTGACTCAGGGAAACAGCTGGGCATGGAGCAAGAAGCAGCAGAACTTTCCCCTCCTTGTGACATTTCCCTGAAATCTTAATAATATGGGGAGATCTCTTGGGTATTAAGAGCCAAGCACATGATGAGCTCTTTCCCAAACCTGCATCTTGTGAACCACCAGAAATAATCCCACTCAGCACTTCCTGGATGTCCTTTGATTTAAGAGATGTTTTATTTCAAGATAACCCTGCTCTTAGCTTTCCTGAGCCCTAGGTTTTAACAACTAAGACTTTCTTTTATTACAGGCAATGAATGAGTGACACACTGTTCAAAATGCTTCTCCTACAGCTACCCAGTGGCAGGGCTGGGATTTGAACCCAGTGATCCCAAGGCTCATCTTCCTAACCACTGCAGAAGGGGCTCATCCTCAACTCTGTTAGCAAGAAGACTTCCAAATTTAGGATCCATGATTTCAGAGTTCACTCTGGTTTTGCCTTTTTTTTCCCCTCTCAACTGCAAATGGAGGTACGGGGGCAAGGAAAGTCCACAGAAAGACTTCCAGAAACTTAAGAAAAGTGGAAAACTGCAGACACCGTTCTCTCAAAGGTAGCCCCTAAGAGCACATTCACGGTCCAATCTCCAAAAGGGAGCATCAGAACCTTTGATGAGCTACAGAGAGCCTAGGGGCTCAAGGACCACGCCCCTCACCCCTTCCCAGGCCACACCAGGCACAACTGTCCTCCACCCTCATCCGGTCCCTGAGTCATAGCACTAGCTGTTCTCTTGGGTCTAGGAAATGACACACTTAACAGGGAATTGTCTCCTCCCTCCAGGGAGAGGGCCACAGCTGAAGGCAGCAGCTTCATGTATTTTCCTGGGTGTTAAATTTCCTTAATGATGTCCACAGCCAACCTGCTGGGGCCTGAATACAAAGTAAAGTTGGGCACGGCAGTCACTTGAGTGAGGTGATACCCATGTGGCTGGCCAGCTCTGGAAAATTGGGGCAAGTCAGAGGCGCACATGCCTGTGGACTAGCTCACAGATGAAGGCAAAGGCCCGTAGTGGCTAGGAATCTGCTCTCTGGCATCAAACAGCACGCAGAACATAGTTCTGCTCTTCCCAGCAGGGTGACCCTAAGGAAGTCACTTAACCTCTCTGGACCTTCATTTTTCTGAACAGAGGGAAGGTATCTTACAGAGTTATCAAAAGATTAAATGTTAATTCAGGCAAAGCTTTTAGTATAATACCAGGTAACGGTAACTTTTTTTAAACCAACATTCATTCCTCCTGCTCTTCCTCCTCCCCTACAAACACCTCGCTCCAAAAGCAGAGCTAGCTGTCTCCCAAGAGCAAGTCAAATCAATCCTACAAGTTCAAAGTTGAAGGCACGAGGCTATATAAAGTGGAAAACAGAATGACTGCAGGATAGGATATCTGAATTTCAATCAGAATGTACAAATTCAAAGGCAGGGTCAGAGGCAGCTGGGCCCCAAGCCCAGTCACAGGGAGCACTGGCAGTAGCCACTGTCGCAGTGTACAACCTTGCTCTAAACAGGGCCACACGCAGCTGCTGCCACAACGGTGAGCTGGTTAATCATTGCAAAGCGATTCCCAAAGATACAGAGCAGGTATCCAAGCAGGCCTCCCTCCACAGGAATCTCAGGCCTTCCTCACTCAGTAATTACATCATAAAGAAACAAAAGCCCAGAATTTTTTCTCAGCGCTGAAAGCTGACAAGCTGGAGTAAAGGCTGGGGGCAGGGGACAAAGGTATCCTTAGAACCTCCAAGCCTAGAGGAACTTGTGCATTAAAACACCTCACAAGGCAAGCAGAAGTCTTCATTGCTCAGGGCTTAGCTTCAGACTCAAGGATCAGGCTGGCTGCACCTGCCCACCTGGGCCTGCCAGTCCTAGGACCAGCACCTGAGAGCCTGAGCCGCCCGGAAGTGTACTGAAAAGGAACTCAGGCTGCAGGATGAAAGGCTCAGTCACTCCCCACTGGGGAAGATGTCATTTCACCGGGAATGCTGCGAGCGAGGGGCAGGCCACCCAGGGAAGGAGCACCTACCTGCCATGGTGACCACGTGGCTGCTCGGAGGGGCTGGCCACTCTTTTTCAAAAGAGAACAGTGGCTCACTCACGGCAGACATTCCTGCTTCCGGCTCCTCAGCGGCCTCTCCCAGGGGGAGGAGGAAGGAGCAGAGAAGACCGGCTAAGAGTCACCACTTACCAGGCCAGCCCTGGTCTTGTACATTAGGTCGCCCAGCAGGGCAAGGACACCGTCACCTCTGCATCAGGCAGTCTGAGGCAGACTCGCCTGCATGTCCCTGGGCCTTTGGCTCTAATTTATCACCCTCGACAGCAGCACCACTAAGCTGAAAGACTTCAGTGCACTGCACCAAAGAGCCACTTATTTCTATGGATGTGAATAAACCCTGGCTGGAGCATGGGCACCAGAAGGGGGGACTCTGGTTTGCATGTTGGATGTGTTTTTAATTTTTTTTAATAATTGTGTCCAATGACCTTCAGTCCTGAAGTGCCTCCTCCTGGAAGTGAGGAAGCCACCCTGGATCCTCCAGGAATAATCCCACTAGGCAGCCTTTTCGGCCCCTCTCTCAATCATGCAGAAGTGGTGATTAAAGGGCACATTCCTCGGTAAAGGACGAACTTCCCAAACTCGCCCGGCAGGACGGAAATTGCCTCCATCTAGGGAAAAGAGGCTGATTTGCAAATGAATTCTGTGTTTAGCCCTCCACCCCAGAGGCACTTCCAAGCAGGGCTTTTCCTCCTCCTCAGCTGGGAGGAGGCCCAAGGAAAAAATGAAAACATCGCAACAGGGATTTCCGGGTTCAAGAAGGCCAAGCTCAGTCCAACTTTACAGAGAGGCAGGGCCGACTCCCGGCAAGATCACACAGCCCCTCACCCGCCCCACAGCGGACCCCAGCCCGAAGGCTGTGGACAACACGGACACCTATTTGAGGCCCTGCCAAGACGCCCACATCACAAAGAGAATGTGGAGTAACCGGCTGCCTTTGGCCTTTACAACACCGCTGGTTCCGGAGGCTGAGGCCTGTTTGCATCATTTATCCAGGCTGCCAGGTGGCCCCAGCCCCACCCCACATGGCTGGGGTTCTGGAAAGCTCAGGTGCCCTGGCTTTCAAATTGCACTGGGGAACTGCTGCATCATCGGAGAGCCAATTCAGACACAAAAAGACGATCTGTGCCGGCAGCAGCTGAAGCACAGAAATGGGTTGAGAAAAGAAAGGCAAATGAAGACGCTTCAGAAAGGGGGACAGATGAAGGAAGAGGAGCCACTGGAACCAAGCAATGTTCCCCAGCACCCTGGGAGAGTCACCCTGGGTGACTTTTAGAAGTCACCGTGATGTTGGCAAGTAAACACTGAAACTAGGAAGAAGGAGCAGACCTCCCATGGTCAGCTCGTCCTGCCTCAGCTTTTGGAAAGCAAAGATTTCAAATCCAGAGTGTCAGCTACCCTGGTCAAAGGGATGTGTTAACATGGCGAGGACATCATCATCTACAGGCACAGCTGTGTCGACCATAGACCAGAGCAGCTACCACGGCCTGGCTGCGGAAGCAGAAAGCAGGAATCAATAGCCGGGTGACATGCAGACCATCACGAGGCAGCCACACAATGGGATGGCAACAGTCGTGCATGTCTATGACATGGCATAGCACAAAACCCTAGGGAAAAATGGGCAAGCAAGGAACCTAGATCCAAGAAACACAGGCCATGCGGGCTCTGGGTTTGCAGAGGCTCAAGGAACACCCAGGAAAGCAGTAAACTCTGGACTCCTCTGATTTCTTTCTGATCATGTTCACACACTCAACTATGTAAGATATTTTTCAATGGCTACAGGGAATAAGGATAATAATGTTTATGGAACACTCACTGCCAGCTACTGCCTCAGCCTGGGACCATATCTGCACATGCAGCACCCAGCAAAAGCTCAACATATGTCTCCAGGATCAGTCGGGTGCCACTTGTAAGGGACTCTGGTGTTCTAGAACAATGTAAAGCAGAGGTTCTCAGCAGAGTTCCCCATGGAACACTCGGCAATGTTGAGACATTTTTCAGTGTGAAGGCTGCAAGGAGCCTTGTGGCTACTGGCAATTAGTGGCCAGAAACCAGGGATGCTGTTGGATGCTGCTAAATACCTTCTAGGGCAGCCCCATGACAGAGTATTCAGGCCCCAAATGCCTATGGTACTGAGAGGCTGAGAAACCCAGGGATCAGGCATCTTCCAATGAGCTACCCGGCAGGTCTAACCTTGAGCAAACACACAACCCACAGCGGCTGTGCATTCATCACAAGGAAAATGATTCCTAATGTTTCACCTGACAGCTGACTTCAGATTTCAAAGAGAAGAAAACAATGGTACCAGTCAGTCAGCAGTCACTGAGCAACTAACGTCTGGGATCTGGGCCATCAGGCAAATGGTCAGAATGGTCAGAAGGATGCCTCTGCCCTCCTGGAAGGACAGGAGAACACTGGCACCCTTTCGTTGAGCACTTGTGATTTGGGAGGCACTGCTGTAAAGACAAACAGCAATTAATTAACTTCCAGTACCTAAATTCTACAGGAAGTGGTCTCTGGATGTCCCCACTTCACAGGTAGGGCAACTGAGGCCCAGAGAAAGCAGGCCCATGGGGAAGTGGCTCATAAGTATGGAATGACTGAGAAACCGATTACAGAAAGACAAAAAGCTGAGCTGGAGAAACATGACACTGGGGGAAAAGTGTGCAGCCAGGGAAACATTTCTCTATTTCCTTTTCAAACTGTACTCTTGTGCATTCACAACCATTGTTCACTAAAAAAAAGACTTAAGAATCCTCCCCAAAGGATCCCATTAGGTTGGAGACCCATTTTATGGGTGAGGCTCAGAGAGGTAACATCACTTCCGAGCTAATAGGCGAGCAGACTTGCCCAGCCTCTGTTGAAGCTGGGGCCACTCCAAAGCCGTTGGTTGCACAGGTCAGTTGCCTCTGGCAGGGTTCTGAGTGCCACTTGGTAATCCTCCATCACTGAGGGCACACTTGGCCAACATGTAAAGTCAACACAAACCCAGCGTGTGGGCTCCACAACCAGGCCGCTAGCTCTGAGTCCAAGCTGAGCTCTGTGCCCTTGGACAGATTACTTACTTCCCCTCTCTGAGCCTCAGTAGGTTCAACTGATAACTATTTACGATCCTAACAGGGTTGTTAGGACTGAATGAGACAAACCAGGCACACTGAACAGGGTCTGGCACACCACAGCACCATGCTCATAGCTATTATTTATTATTCCTCTGGTGGCAGAGAAAAGACACTGAGACCCAGAAACCTCAAATCGGTTTCCCCAAACCTTTTCGCATCCTCTCCACGACCTGTACCAGACTAGAGTATTTCTCCCCACCCTGTTTCTTGGGAAAGTTCACAGATGAGAAACACAAATGTCCATTTGAAGTAAATCTTCTCAGGCTGACCCAGTTCAAAGCCAGGCTCAAAATCCCTCCAGGGCTCAGGATTTTCACACAGATCAGAGAAGAACTCTTCAGCTGGCCCCCAATCCCAGCCCTCCCCTCCCCTCCCTGGACTCCTTCCAAAGCGCTCTCCTCCATGGCTTATGACAGGCTTATGACAGGCCTTGGGCGGATAACTCCTGGGCAGCTGTGCGGCCTTGGGCAGGTCGTATCACCTCTGACCTTCAGCCCTGCTTACCTGCAAAATGCATTAACCTTGGGGGAGAGAAAATGCCTATGAGGTACCTGGTACCTAACAGGTGCTCTCCCTGCTGGCCTCACCTCTGCCTGTTCATGTTCAGCCCAACCTTCAGTCATCACCTTGGTCCGAGCCTGGGGACCATTCACTGACTGCCCTCCTTCCTCACTTCCTCCTTCCTCCACAGTACCATCTTCAAGCCTACAGAGATAGGCACGGCCCTGCTTACTGCCCTCCTCCTGGGGCTTTCCTGAGCCACTGTATTTATCCAGAGCCACACTGTGGCTGGATGGTGGCACACACTGTGGGAGACTGAGGCAAGGGTCACAACTTGTAGCCCCACATGGGCTACTTGGGAAGGCACTGTCTCAAAAAAAAAAAAAAAAAAAATGAGAAAAGGCTGCAGAGAGAGCTCAGTACAAAGGCCCTAGGTTCAATCCCCAGCACCACAAAAAAACCACAAAATTGCAGTGTCCCCAGAGAATGGGTTCCCCCAACCCCGTTCCTTCACTCCCTCAATTCCAACCACAATGGCCTCCTGTCTGCTCCTCAGACAAGCCAAATTCATCTGCACTCAGCTACCCTCTCCATCTAGAATGTTCTATGCCTAATCTTCTCCATAGTGTCAACGTCAACTTTTGCCTCAAATGTCACCTCCCCAGAGAGCAGGCTGTCCCTGACCACCCCAACTCCAGCCTCCTTATCCTGTGATCCCAATGGGGTTTTTCCCTTCCCCACAGTCATCTCCAATTGAGAGTTATCAAAAATCTTCCTTTGCTGGTTCACTTGCTTATCTCTCCTCTGGGCCAAGAGAACTGTTGATGTCACTGTCTGTCCTTCGCTGTGCCCCAGCCTGGCTAGCCGACTGTCCTCAAACCTCACAAGTCAGCCTGAGGAATGGGAGCAGCAGGGCAGGGTTAACAGAGCCCCTGGGCCGTGCCAGCCACCCACAGGAAACTCCGGTTTTTCTGCCCCAGTCTCAGTCCAGCAAACCCAGTAGATGTCATTTCCCAAAAGAGAGCCTGGTCACTTCAGGGCCCAAAGAGACCCCAGAACAGGAAATACCCCTTTCAGCGCTTAATCAGCTACTCTGTTCCTTGCCTAAAGCCCCATTCCCCCAAAGGGGGCTGTAGGTGAGGAGGTCTAATCTAACCTGGGTGCCATGGGCCCTACGCCAAGCAAAGTTATACAGAAAAGCCCAAGGGAGTCCGGGTCTCCTCACCACTCCTCCCCCGGCTTCTCAGGGAGAGCTACCATTTCGGACTCGCCCAACTGTGAAAAAGAGCAGCAGCACACTCCAGGGAAGACACACTTCGTGCCAGAGGACGACAAGCTCTTCCCCCTCACCAGAGATGAGTTTATCACATTTTCAGTCTCGGTTCTTTGCCCCTGTGAGTCTACAGATCTCTTTGGTGACGCCTCCTAGGAGGGTCCTCTGCCTCCCTGGGATTCTCCAATTCTGCCCCTGTGACAAGAAACAAGGGCCCATCCCACAGGTACTGATCCACAGATCTGCAGCATTCATAAGGGCTCAGCCTTGAATTGGGAAAGTAAAACATTTTTCAAACATATCTTCCCTCCATTGCCCTGCTCGGCGGGCACAAGTGGAGAGAATTCATTCACACGGCTCTTCCCAGTCTTTGTCTAGTTCCCTCTAGTTCCCAAGTTGGCACCCCCAAACTTGAGTCTAGATTTTAAAGGCACATTTGTCACACAACACCCCTCAGCTCTCTGATCCCGACCCAAAAAACAGCAACCTGGTTTGAAAGACATCCCCCCAAATGAAGTGTACAGTGGAGAGAGTTAGGTGAGAGTCATGAAGGCAGAAAATAAACCTAGGTCAGCTGGAGTAGCAAGAGCTCTATGCTAGGGGACCAATGATCTCCAGGGGAGCTAGCAGTGGCCAGATCCACCTAGGAGGACCTGCAGCCACAGTCCAGCCAGAGGTGGCCACCTCACACCGCAAGCCAAATCCAACTCACCAATGGCTGGATGTTTCCAAAATCTGACAAAGTGGTCAATATTTAAAAATTGGTAGGGCTGGGGATTTACCTCAGTGGTTTCGCCACCTGCCTCACAAGCACAAGGTCCTGAGTTCAATCCCCGGTACCAAAAAAAAAAAAAAAATTAAAAATTGGTAGAGGGGCCGGGGATTTAGCTCAGTGGTACCGCCGCCTGACTTGCAAGCGCAAGGACCAGAGTTCGATCCCCGGTACCAAAAAAATAAATAAAAATAAAAATTGCTAGAAACAGGCTGGGCATGCTGGCTCATAACTGAAATTCCAGTACTCTGGGAGGTTGAGGCAGGAATGTGGGTAACTAGGTGAGATTCTGGGTTTTTAAAAATAAAAATCCCCATCTGGGGATGCAGCTCAGTGCACAGGCCCTGAGTTAGATTTCCAGTACAAAAAAGAGGAAGAGGAAGAGAAGGGAAAAAGAAGGAAGAGAAACAGGTAGAGGAAGAGGGGAAGCAGGAGGAAACAAAAACTGAGTTTTAAAACTCAGATTTCGGGGCTGGGGATTTAGCTCAGTGGTTCCACCGCCTGCTTCACAAGCACAAGGACCCAAGTTCGATCCCCAGCACCAAAGGAAAAAAAAGAAAAAAAAAAACAACCAAAAAAACTCAGATTTCTAGTGTCTGTTAAAAAATAAAATAAAGCTGGCTGGGGTGGAGCACACCTACAATCTCAACCTGCAAGAAAGATCGAGTTCCTGGTCAGCCTGGGCTACAGAACCCTGTCTCAGGAAATTAAAATAAAGTAAAATGAATAAATCCCAAGATCAGGCTACACAAAGCCCCCATTTCTTACAGAACAACCCTCTAGGTGGTCCCACTTGGTGGAACTCTAGATGCCCTGCTGGACAAGGTTTCCACTATTCTTAACTTTCAGATAATTCAATTAAATCCTGAAAATTCCCGCGCAGGGCTGAGGAAGCAAAGAAAGGCCGTAAGGCAAATAGAAGGAAGAGATGAGGGAGATTTTACCAGGCTGGCCAGCTTCCAGCAAGTCCCACCTCATACAAATTGTATAGATTTGTTTGTATTTTTGTGAGCATGGAGGGAGGAACACAGCTGAAAATATATCACACCATTAACACTGGTTACCTGGCAAGAAAGGGATTTTGGCTTCTTTGCATACTTTGACTTGTTGCAAGGAGATGCATTGATTTTATAATTTGCAAGAAAATCCAACAAATCATTTCCCCCCCTGGCTTAACGTTAATTAGTTTACAGCCGTTGGAAGGAAAGAAGCATGCACTGAGCAGCTGCTAAGCATCACCAGCTCCTATCAGCTCCAAAGAGGTGAGAGAGACCTGGTCCCCACTTGGCTTCAGGGAGATGAATAATTACAACAGCGCATGCCCGAGGCAGGGGAGAGGGCAGTCCAGCTCTCCAGCCCACTCTGCAACTTCTCCACAGTTGGGGCCAACGTGCCTGAGGCTTCAACAAGAAGTAACCGCTTGGGAAGGTAGGAAGAACACAGTCTCTGGAAGTCTTTTCAAAGAACAAACAGGCCCAGAAGGGTCTGATGAAGCAACCTGTAAACACCACAGCAATCATCCATGGAGCAATTTCTATGCGGTACAGTTCCCTGGCTAGGAGTTTCCACCTACACGTACCCAGCACAGCCCTCACCATAAATCCACTCATCTTACGGAGGTTACAGAACAGTGCTGTCAAGAAGAACTTCCCATAGTGACAACCATGGTCTATACTATTCTACATGGGGAGTTTTTCTTTTTCTTTTTTAATCCCCCAGTACTGGGGACTGAACTCAAGCCCTGGAGCACACTAGGCAAGGACTCCAGCACTACATCCCCGGCCCTGTTTATTTGGAGACAGGATCTCACTAAGTTGCCCTGGCTGGCCTTGAACATGCCATGCTCCTGTCTCAGCCTCCTGAGAGTAGCTGGGATTACAGCGTGTGCCACCATGCCTACCTTGAATTTGTTTTTCTTAATGTAAATTTAAATGGTCACACACAGTTGTGTGGCTACCACACTGGGTGGCAGAGCAATAGAAACTTAAAATCCAGACAATGGAAGAGAACTGCTAGGAAGCAGGACCATTCAGAAAACATCTTCCCATCCCTGTGTGAATTGGGGATTTGGTAGTTAGATTTAAGGCATAAGGATGTGATATCTAGGAATGTAAATATGGACTTGTCTTCCATTCCTCCCTGAGTTTGGCTTGGAAATTCTCAATGCTTCTGTATGCATAAGCATTTCTGATCAAAGCTGATCACATTCATGGGCAATTGAAGGAAAACCACCACACCCACCACCCACCCATCACCACCACCCCACCCCACCTCCCCAGCTAGACATGGAACCCAGGACCTCCTTCCTATATGCTGGGCAAGAAGCACTGTCTGTACCACTGAGTACATCCTCCCCTCGGTTAAGGGAGGTAAGAGCCTGTAGAGAAGCAAACAAAAGGCTGAGGAAAAGGGAGGACCTGGGTTTCTCCAAGGATGTGGTCAAAACAAGGGGAAGACGGCCCTCAAGGGGAGCAGTTGTCTCCCCATCAGATAGACAAAACCCAATCATTCATGCTTTCAATTTAAAATAAAGATCTACTATACCCCAACAAAAACAAGAACAATGGTAGAGTAAGGCCAGCACAGGGTAAAGGAAGAGCAAAACCAAAAAGGCAAGATTCACTCTCATTTGGAGAAAAAGAAGAGAGGAATTTCCAGGTCTGAGCAAAGGCGCTGTGGTCAGAGGAGGCTCTTTCAAAGAACACGAGGTCAAGTGTGGATGGAGGAGAGAGAAAAGCACAGAGAGGGAAAGTTAGCAAGGCTGTCAGGGGGCAGTACATGGGAATATGAGGATTGTGACCTTCATTCTAAAAACCAAGGAAAGCTGGGAGTGTAGCTTCTTGGTACAGAGCACTTGTTTAGCATGCGTAAGGTCCTCTGTTAAACAGTTACCAGCCTGGGGCCGGGGATTTAGCTCAGTGGCGCAATGCTTGCCTCGAAAGCTCAAGGTCCTGAATTCGATCCCAGGTTGCGGG
>NW_004624790.1:7442471-7508903 GCF_000247695.1 Heterocephalus glaber | reverse complement strand
GGCAGCAGTTACCAGCCTATGAGCCCAGAATCCCACTCCTAGGTCCATGCCCAAGAGAAATGAAAACATACGCTTCACAAACACTCAATACACAAATGTTCACAGCAGCATTATTCAAAATATAGACATAATTCAAGAGATAAAAGGACAAAACGTAGTGTACACATGCAATGGAAGTCTGGCCCAGTGGTGTGTCCATGTACTCCCAGCTACTTGGGAGGCTGAAGCAGAAGGACTGCTCCAGCCCACGAGTTTGAGACCAACCTGGGCAGCACAGCGGGACTTCATCACAAAATACAGTACAGGGCTGGGGATTTAGCTCAGTGGTTCCAGCGCCTGCCTGCCTCACAAGCACCAAGTCCCGAGTTTGATCCCAGGTCCAAAATAAAAACAGAATAAAGAATCCACCACCACAGTAGCAAAATAAAATATAGGTTGAACATCCCTAATCTAAAAACCTGCAGTCTGATGTGTTGCGAAATCTAAAACATTTTGCATACCAACCTGACACCACAAGCGGAAAATTCCACAGCCAATTTCAGGTGATAGGTCACAGTTAAGGCAGAGGTCCACTCAAAATATTGTCTAAAATGACCATCAGTCTGTGTAAAGTGCATATGAAACAATAATGAATTTCATGTTCAGACTTGGGTCCTTTCCCCAAAATAGCTCACATACATGCAAATATTACAAAAATCTGGAAAAAAAAATCCAAAATCTGTACCACTCCCGGCCCTAAGCATTTCAGATAAGAGATACCCAACCTGTAATGATTAGCCAAAACTTCCAGGTGAAAAACAGTACCGGGATCTCTAAAAGGCCTCCAGTCCAAGACATTCATTCTAATGTGTTTTGCAAAAGAAAAAGAAGAGATGGTTCTTTTTAAAATTGAAAATGGTCAATTTTAGACCACAGTCTCCTAGAATAATAATTTCACGTACACATGTAATATGAGTCAGGGTTCAAAAATGAGGAAGGCACAGTTTCCTCCAGAGACATGAAGCTGAATCACTCAGACGTAGCCAACAGGATTCCATTCACAGGCCGCATGCCGGATGATCCCGGCAGAGAAGGTAAGTGATTTCCCTTTTAGAAGCCATCATCAGGCAGCTCAGGGCACTGGGGATATTTCAGATCTTGTTGGAAGAGCCACAACCTGGTAATTATCTAACTCCCAAATAAAGTCTTCCCACTGCACAGAGCACCCACGGCACTTCTTGGGCTGCTGCGAGAGGTAGAAGAGCCAGAACAGTCAAAATGACCAATGCTCATTTCTTGAAAGAAAAATTCTCAGCACTTCTGCATTACCCAGTAATTTAAGTGTTTACAGTTATATTTTCTTAAAAGAGTTTCCTTGAAAAATGACAGAAGGTCTCTGTCTCAGGAAGTCCTCATAAACAATCCCTTTGTGAAAATCTTCATTTACATACAACAGTGAGAGCGAGGATCCTATACTAATTAAGATCCAGGCTGGTTAGCAAATAGCTATAATTGTAGATTCTCTAGCATCCTGTCTCTGAAAACATATCCATACCCAGACAAATCTCAGCAAGGATGATACTGTTCGGGATTTTAATATCTTGGGCTTCCGCTGCATCTGTGCCTGGCTTCCAAGTGGCTCCTTCCCTTGCGCCGGTGACATTACACAGACATTTTTTAAATGTTTTCAGCTTTGGCAGCCTGGCATCCACGCACTACCATCATTACCGCAAAATGCATACATGGCAGGATCAAGATGCAAGCAGCCCAAACAGGGGCGCCTTTGTATGAAGACATGAACTCAACTCACGGAGCCCATCGATTTTCAGAATTCAAGTCCCTGGCCTTCCCGGGGCTCGCTTTGACTCATGCATGGCGTGGCCAAAATCCTGCAAGGACCTGTGCTGTGATCAGTCTTTCGAAGAGAATGCAAACTGACAACCCTCAGCCTCCTCCATCTCAGAGATCTGTTTTGTTGGGTTTGTGCAAGGTCTTTGAGAAACTGGTCTGCACAAACCACACTTCAAAATCAGGCACTGTTACATCGGGGGAAAGAAATCCCAGCGGGCAACACCAGGTGAAACTGCGAGGAGATGGAGGCTCCCTCTCCCCTTCAGCAACACTCCCACTCATAGAAGACTCAAGCATCACAGATACCAGAACAATCAGTGATCTATCTCCTACATGCGACTTGAAACCCTAGGGATATAGCTCATGAGTAAGCACAAAGAGTTAAAATCAAAAATAAAACCAGTGCCCTACTTTGCCACTTCACTGATCCATGTGAGCCTCAATTTCCTTAACTATAAAATGGGAACAAGAACACATTGACATCGTAGCATAATTATGAAAATCAAAAGAGGCAATTTGCAAATAATACTGTGGCACATTTTGACTATGCAGACTTCAGCTCCAGAAGCAGCCACTACAGACATCTGTGAGTGACAGAGCTCAGTTCCACGCAAAGACAGCTACCCAAGGGCATCCTTGGGCAGAGGAAGGTTTCCCTGGAAACCAAGGGCCCCTAGTCTCACTGACTCCCCACCCAAGCAAGGGCTCCCAGGCACCTGAGAGTAATCGCAACAGTTACAAAACGGCTCTCTCCAAATGCTACTGAGGCCAACAGGACAGGGAGCCAGCAGTGTGGGACAAGGTGTGGGAATCCTAGATCAAGAGAGGCACTTCCGTCTAGTCCCAGCCTGCCAGCCTGGCAACCCTACAGAATCCTGCACTGTGCCCCTTGCTGGGCAAGGGTCTGTCTGCATCTACCTCCGCCCATACCTTCTTCCTAAAGGCTACACAGGAGAGGAAGTGTAAGTAAGCCACGGTGAGGAGGGCTTTCCCCTGGCAGACCTACCAGTACAAGCTCCTGGTCCTCCAAGTTGATTCTAATTGTGGCTAACATTTTCAGGCACTCACCATGTCCTAGGAACTATTCTGAGCAAATTTCATCTTAGCTATAGTCCTGTACCTTTCTTTTTTGCCCCCCAATATTGGAACCCAGATGGAACTCATAGCCTTGACATACTAGATAAGCACTCTACCCTTTTCATATTTTCTTTAGACACAGGGTCTTACTGTGTATCCCCGGCTGGCCTTGAACTTTCAACATCCTCCCAAACAGCAGCTGGAATTAAAGGTATGCACTACCACACTCATCTGGGAGGCAGTTTTTAAAACCTATGTACAGCCAGGCATGGTAAGACATGCCTGTAATCCCAGAACTCTGGGAGCCTCACCAAGGAGGATGGCAAGTTCAAGCTCAACCTGGGCAACTTAGTGACTTAGTGAGACCCTGACTCCAAAGATAAAAATGGGCCAGGCATGTAGCTCAATGTGAAGGCCCTGAGTAAATAAAAAATTAAATAAAACCTCTATACTGTCCTGCCTCTCAATCTAGAGATGCCATCTCATCTAGAGATGACACCTGCAGTCCAACAGAGCGACAAACAAACAACAAAGTACAAGAACAAAACTGAAGTGAACAAAAAACCTTGATGTGGGAAATGACTAGTATTCTCGACTTGGGTCTTAGACATACAGCGTATACTTGAGTTAACATGCACCAATATGTACACCGTAGAGCAGATTAAAAATGTACCAGAACATAGCGCACAAATGGAAGAAGCTGTCTCGTTGCTGGAGTGGGGGTTACAATGAGTAAGGAGAGGAGGCTAGAATTGATCTGTGGATCAATGCTTGGTGACAAGCATTAAGAACTCGTGTCTTGGGCTGGGGATTCAGCTCAGAGGTTCCACTGCCTGCCTCACGAGCCCAAGGACCCAAGTTCAATCCCTGGTACCAAAAAAAAAAAAAAAAGAACTCATGTCTAGCTAAAGCAGACACAGACAGGCAGACACAGACAGGTACACAGTGAAGTGTTTAAAGGCACGTGTGTGTGCACTGTGAAGATACATGTATGTTTCCTTGCTATCAGCTCAGAGAACCCAGAAACAAAGATGTTCCGGTAACAGCGAGCACACCTGGCACCCGGATCTTGGTCCCTAATACCAACCAATCTCCAATAAGATATCCAAGGGTGCTTGGAGAAATGGCTGACTCTAGGGCTTGGCAAAACACATTCAAGATGAGCCTAGAGCACATTGTAGCATCAGAAAGAAAGGAAGTGCTCAAGAAACAAGCCCATCAATGGGGGCTGTCACAGGCACAGCCAACAGACATAAGAATAATCTGCAGTAAAATAAATGAGTAGCATTGGACTATAACGCAACGCATAATCATCCTTGTGCCCATACTGACATAAAAGAATAAATAAAGATAAGCAAATCCCTAACTGTGACCCAGAAGGATTCCAAGTAACTCATCCAGATACTCCACCCCTTAAGGAAGTGGAACACAATGCCTCCCTCAGCTCTAGCATGGTAACTTCCCTCCATAGAGTACAACATGGAAGGGGAGAGACTCTTGGCCACGGCCAGGAGTCAAGTTCAGTATCAACAGAATTAAGGCCTACTGACAAGTATGGACCCTGGTATGATGCAATGAAAGCAGCACTGTCCCTCAGTGGTCTTCCTCCCCAAAAGTGATAACCCCAAACTGGTCACAGTGACAGACATCTACAATCCCAGCTACTCTGGAGGCTGAGGCAAGGAGGGTCACACAAGCTCAAAACCAATTTGGGCAACCACCGTACAGTCCTGAGAAACATCAAAGCCCAGCTGAAGGTCATCCTACAAAAGATCTAACCAACCCTCCTCAAAATTGTTAAGGTCAACAAAAGCAGGGAAAGTCAGCCGGGTGTGGGGGCGACCGCCTATACGCTCAGCTCTCAGGAGGCTGAGGCAGGAGGATTGAGGCAAATTTTAGGCCAGCATGAGCTCCATAGTGAGTTCAAGGCCAACCTCATCCTTGGCAGTGTTGGGATTATAGGCATGTGCTGCCAAGCCCGGCAGGAAATCTGAATAAAGTATGGGGTTTAGATATAACATATGATGCTAACAATGCGGGGAGAGATATGGGAACTCAGTACCATCCTTGCAACTTTTATGAAAATCTAATACTATGAAATTAATGGGTTTATTTTAAAAATATATAAGAAACATAGGAAAATATATAAGAAAACTATTTAAAAATATTTAAGAAAACAACTTCAAGTCTAGGTGGCCATAGAAAGACTCTGAATGACATCTGTGATGAACCAGAGTTAGGAGAAACAGCAGCAGAACCCAAGACAGCATGTTCTGGGCAAAGGGCACCCAGGCCCCCAAGTAGAGAAGGGCAGGGAACGGGATCATCCAGCAGGCAGGTCACCAGGCCTTCAGACTTGAGCCGCAAGGTGCCAGAAGCTCAGTGCAGGGAGTCAGCAAAACAACACGCTTTTTAAGAACATGCTGGCGGCTGAAGGGAGAGGCAGGGAACAGGGCACATGACAGAAGGAGCAAAGGTCACTCATATGGGTCACAGTTCAAGCAGCAGGGAGAGATCCACTGAGTGAGATGGTAAGAGCACTCAGGAACACAACACAGTCGAGAAGAGGCATCTCCAAACTCAGAAGGGCTGAGCAGCCCAGGATCCTACACTGGTGACCATCTCCACCCTTCTGGAAAAGTCTCCACTCAGGGCTACGGGGCACTGCAGGTACAATCCACCTCCTTGGGGTCACTCAGTTCGGTCCTGCTCTGCTATTTACTACCTGTGAGATGTTACCATGAGGAGCCTCAGTTTCCACATCTGCAAAGTGGGAGGGATGCCTCCTCCCTCAGGAGGAGAACACAGGAGTTGAACTAGAGAAAGCTCCCAGTGTGAGCACCAGCTTTCACAAACACAAGTATCATTTTTATAAGAAAGCCCAGGGTAGAAGGAGCTTAGGAATCAAGCCGACGCTCCATTCTACAGACAGAAAGGAAGCGGCGGGGAAGCACGGGACCACCCTACCTCCTGCCCCAACATCTCACCGCCCCACACTGGATTTGGGCCACAACAAAGTGGGCGGAAGTGGCCAAGTGGCACTGGCTCCCAGTCCCCTGCTGTCTCCAAACACCCCTCCAGGATGGTTCTTCCTTGCTCACAGTGCCCACGGCAGTGATGAGGAAGGAGCTCTCATGCCTCCTCCGCCCTGACCATTCTGATGCAGCCAGGCCTCACCTGACCATCTGCCCCTCAGGTTGGCCCAAAATGACACGCTGTCTTACAAAAACCCTTGCAGAGGTTTTCCATTTCAGAAGCCTTAGGGAGTCACTTCTTGCAACATCCTGGCCCAATCAGAGGCCCCTTCAGCCTTCTCTGCCACACTCCCACCTCTCCAGACCCTGAGCACAGGCTCCTCGCAGAGGGCTCTAAGCAACTCGGGAGGGAATAAAACCCCCGTGGAGCAACCAATCAGTGTGAAGATGAACATTTTCATCAACAACCACAGTGAGGAAAAATGCTCCACTAGCTCACTTTCAAAAGCACCTTGAAGGCAAAAGTGAGTAACTGCTCCCTTTAGGGAGGCCTCACAAGTCTCTCAAAGACCAAAGGAAGACCATGGTCTTTTTCTCCCAGAAGACTGGGAGAGGCTCCGACAGCCTGTGAGCACAACATAGGCTGTTTGCTCTAATTTGCTGCGTTTTGCCCTAAATGCAAACATCCCCCAGCACTCCAGAAAGCCCTGCACTTCCTTTTTAATCTCTAAACCAAGACCACCGTTTTCCAATGAAGTGGGTCAACTTCATCCCACTCTGATATTCCAAAGAGGCCTGTTGTTGAAATCAGGAAGCCAGCAGCAGCTGTGGACTCCAGTGGCTTCCAGAACATGCTTTAAATTCTGATTCCTGAAAGAACCACCCTGGGGAGAGGTAGCCAGGCATCCTCAATCCAGACACATGCCTAAAATTTACTGCCGGGACAATTTCTACACAGACACTCGAGGGAAAGAAAATCAAAAGACTTCGCCAAAAATTAGGCCCATCCATCAAGGGGTCTACGTCCCGCAACCCGAGGAGTGTTGAGAGGGAGGCTCAGAGAGCCACACTTCACTGCTCTCCAACAACGAAAAGAAATTCCCATTTCCTCCTCAGCGCAGGAATAGATAATGCAAGATTTTTTACTCACCTTTGGAGCGAGTAGAGATATCCATGCCCTCTACCACCTCCTGTTCTGTTTTTATTTCCTCTTCAGCCAAGCTGAAACAGAGCAAATTACGTTCATGTTTAGGAAGGCTAAGAACCCACCCCAGGGGGGCAGCTATTGAGATGCCTGGCTGCAACCCACCTTAAAGACAATCCCCCAGCCTGATGCAGGGGTGGAGAAAGAACACACCTGATTTCAACAGTGTTAAGGACCTCTTTAAAACACAAGGTGCTTCTTTCTTAATACTGTATAAGTCAAACTACTATCCCACTTGCCACGCGATGGGGGGATGCAAAACAGCCCATCTTTCTAGATACACAATTACAATCTGGCCCCTTGGGCCCAGGAGAATCCAGCCTTTAAATAAACAAGTTTCTCATTGCTAACACCAGGTTCAACTGAAGCAGGCAGGTTGGAGGTGTTTCCCAGGGTACCTCGAGTTCTCATCTTTAAATTAGGTAACAGGGAGTATCTGTCCTGGGCCTCCCCCCTAAATTTTACAATTCCCTGAGGAGGCAGGAACGTGAAAAATAAAGATACAGGTTAAATTACAAAGTACTTAGAAAAATGTGCCCAGACTAGAAGCCAAAGTGCTGGTCTCAAAACAATGCAAACAACCAGCATGTATCCCAGGAACTGGGGTGGGGTCCCCGAGCTTCCCCACCCCCTCCCCCTCCTGGTATTCAGGCATGGCTGCCTTTTGAGCTTGGACTAATTATCCTCCACCACAAAAGTGGAATGAGGAAGGACTACTTAAAAGATAGGCTGAGAGTAGAGGGTCAGGGAGAGAAGGAAGAAAAGCAGCCCCCTTAGCTGGGAACGTCTGTATCCCAGAACTCTCTATCTACTGGAATTGAGGTTGAACAGAGAGCAGGCCATTTCAGATCTTCCCCTCAGACGCCAAACCAAAGGAAGAAGTGAAGTTCTGCTTTTATAGATGCAAATGTTTTGAGGTGCTAGAACTTTCCAAGCCATCAGGCTGACACTGTGAGGTAGGAATCTGAGCAATCGCTAGATACAATTCCATCAGACCATGGTTCACCAAGAAGAAATGGGTTCATCACCAACTGATAGGACTGGAATTTTCCATTTGGAAGACTCAAAGCCAGGACAGGGAGAAAGCTGAAGAATGTCCTGTCTGTGTTCCGCAGTCTGGGACAGTGACAAGGCAAAAGATGAGTCCAGAAAGGCAGCCTCAGGCCTGGAACCCCAGGGTAAGAGGAGACATGTTTTAGAAGAGTTCCAGGTTTGTTGGGAGAAGAGAATTCAGGATGGGAGCTAGATAGAAAGGAAAAGATTATAGCTCAGAATTAAATTATAGGAGCGTAAAGGCCTCTGACTTAACTAGTCCCAGCAGAGAGGAGAGAAGAAAGTAGTGTAGGCTTAAATCAGAATATTAACACATTTAGCATTCTGATATTGAACCTTGCTAATGATTTCATTTACACAGCATCTGTAGAGAAACCAGGGACACAAATCAAAAAGAAACAACCGACATGTTGTCACAAATGGTTTCCATCCAGAGAGCAGCCTGCTAAATTTAAACACATAACATGCAATAATACAGCAATGATTTACTGAAGGTGATTTTACCACTAACACTTTCTACTCCAGCTTCCGAGAAAAGCATTCCCAACTTAGAAACACTCTCTCCCTGGAAGACACAAAGGTTGTCCAACGAGATGCTGTTGTCAGGGTGGGTCTTGCTCGGGGTGGCTGGAAATAAATTTTAACAAAAAGCCCCATACAGTTCTCAGACAGATGGGTAGATGGTTAACTTCAAAAGAACAAATAGCAACCTTGATCTTTCTAGCAACTAGCATTCTGTTTCCCTCTCTAGCATGAAGTATGTGAAATCTTAAACTTCTTGAAACGGATCCCATATTTTGAGTGATGGAGAAAAATGCTAATCTGTGCTCCAACCAAAATGTACAGTGGTGAAAGAAACAATTACACATTAACAGAGCCAAAAAACCCACTTGAAGGATTTCTGCTGTGATGAAAACATTCAAAGGTATATTGATCACAGGAGGAGGAATGCATTCAAGAGAACAATTATTTGGCTTGTAACAGCCTAGAGGAGCTGAATACTTAAGGCAGGAATGCTGCTGAGAGACTAAGAAATGCAAACTAGTTATGGGGTAGCTGTTTGCTGCTGAGTTTCAGATAATCAATTCTCAAGCAGAAGAGAAAGGGGGGAAAAGTTAAGCTGTTTTATCTTTCCAAGTATTACAAGTGGGCACCATAATCACCTTACTTTAGCAACAGCACCACCAGCTTGAGCCCAGGATTTTAAGCACAACAATTGAAGAAAACCATCTTTTTCAGAGATCAGCAAACCCTCCTTTCAATAGGAACCCTGTATGTGTGCACACAACCACACACAACTTGTATTTGACGAAAGGAAATTGCAGTATATATTCATTAAAAGAAAAAAAACTTCATTTACAAAACCAAAGACCAGAATGCAAAATTAGTCATTTCGAATAGCCACATCTAAAGGACTTCCTTTTTTTTAACACCACTGATATCGGTTTGTTGTTTTTTTTTTTTAATTTTCTGATTTAGTATTAAGTACTAGTATGTTATTAGGGGGAAGGGGGAAAAAAACCTATGGATATTATATCAAAAGCGGTGAGGAGAAAGATTTGTACCTGTCGGAATGCCCCACAGGACTTGGTCAATTTAGGGTAACAGCTGTTCAGTGATTTGGGGGGAAAATAAGTAATTTTTAGAAAGAAAAGGCAGCCGCATCTGGAGAAAATACTTTGAACTTCTGCCATTAACACATTAAAGTCTTAGAAAATACACAGCTTCCGTCCTTCCATGTCTGCTAGCTTCCAGCAACCCTGATCACTTGAACCAAAAACAAAAGAACAAGAAGTCCTGTTTTCAAACTGGCATTACTTCTCTTTTTTCTTCTTTTTTTTTTTTAATGTCTATTGGAGACAGGGGGCCCACTAAAGGTAAAATTACTGAAAACCAAACCAGCATTTCATCCCAAAAGGAAAATTCACCATAAACTAGTTGTATATACATTGTATCCTCCACCCACCACCACCACCACCACCACCACCACCACCACCCCACCACCTGCCCTCACATTTACCCAAGTCACTTGCCTGTTGATTTTACAAACTGATACATTTCAGACAATTCAAAGAAGAGCCAACAGCACCTGCAAACACAACCAAGACCATCCCCTCCCTTCCCAAAAAGAATAAAAGATTTCTCCCCCCAATGCTTGGACGAGAAAGCTTGCTTACTTCTTCACCTGCATGCACTGAAAAAAGAGCAATTAAAAGTTGCAGATCAATTGCTACACCTCCAGCATGCTTTAAGCCTTCTGATTATTAATTCTGAGGACTCAGGGCTGGTCCGTAAATTCCCAGGAATCTCATCCCCTCAACACTTCCAAAAGACAGAGGGAGAGAGAGAGAGAGAAAGAGAGGAGAGGGGAGAAAAAAAAAGAGAGAAAGCATCTAGTTTTGTCCAAAAAATGCCTGGATACACAATGCCCAGATATTTCTTTTCCCCAAGTGCCCTTACTATTTGACTTTTAACCAAGAATCTCTAACCCATCTAGAATACATAACCAGCATGCACAAGACTCTGGTTCTCATATGAGGATCATCACATAGCATTTCAAGAATCATGCATCATTCCAAAGGACTTTTCCTGATTTTTTTACTTCTATTCAAAAAATACTAAAATGGTCCATGCTGTAAGAAATATTTAATCCCCCAAGGCATAATAGCTTCCTCTTCTAGATTATAAAAGAGTTAACATTAAAATAAGAAAAACCATGCTTCCCTAAATCTGCAATTAATTTTTTTTAAATGGGGGGAAGAGAGAATGGTTAGCAGAGCAGCTTTATATAATAAGCACTCACCTAAAACAGGCAGAGTCATCGGTAGCTAAGCTATTTATGCAGGATTCTTAAAATGGCGTCTGGCAACACTGCCTCACTCCTGTACTGAAGCTAAAATGGTAGCAGTTTGTTCAATAGCTGAGCTTGTGTTTAAGCAGCCCTGCTAGTTTCAAAGCCACCTTCCTAAATATCAGAACTAGGAAAAGCTCAACCAAAGGACACCAACAATCCAATGTTAGAAGCCTTTAAAAAAATCTGCAGTGACAGGGTGAGTTTGTGAAGTCACAGGTTCCTAAGGAAAAGCCTTCCCTTTTAGATTTTGAGCCTTCAACAGGAGCTCTGTGGAGGGGGCCCCCTGCCCTCGAATTAGGTGGGTGGAAGGTTAGGAATTATGCAGCCCCACAGCATAAAGTGCAGACAGACAGGTGTCTGTGTGCACACACAAAAATGTTCCAAAGGAGCAGGCTGGGAGGAGGTGGGAGGGAGGAAACCCATTCCCCCTTCTCAGCCCATGAGAAACCAGCTTCAGGTCCATACCACCAAGCAAGGTAAAATGAAAGTGCTTCAAGAACAGTGGCCATCTGAAAAGCTAAGCTAGAGGGCTGCTCCTCAATCTGAGGCCAAGGTAAAAACAGCTGCTTATGAAGCCTGCGAATGGCCCCCAAATACTAGCCCTCCAAAGCAGCCACAGTCAGGTCTGCAGAGGAGAAACCCAAGTCAAACGTTCCCTTCTCTAATGTACAGGATACTCACAAATTATTTTGTCCACCCCCAATAGAGCCCTGAGCACTAACAATGGGTTTTGTAAAAACCCCACTTTCAGAGGCTGAACTAATAGCCTCATGGCGGCTCCTGTCATTTACTGTTATGGTCTGGGCATTGGCCTCTGAGCTGGGAGTGGGGAGTTTCAAGGTGACTGCTTTTCAGCTCCAGGGGAGGAAGGAGGGCACAATGCCCAAGGCCAAGCTGGGGCAAGGACGGGCTGCTGGCTCTGCGCCGGCCGGTAGGTAGGTGATCAGATGGGGAGGGCAAGCCTGGCAGCATGCTGGCTGCAGAGCTGACATGGCCACCACCTGCTTGTTTGTAAGGAGAGCAGAGAGGGGGAAGGGCAACCACAGTCTGGCAACCTGAGGCCAAGGGTGAATCCTCACTTGTTTTTGCATTTTAAGAATAACCACGGGGTCCCTTTTCACCTCTCTGCTGTGGGGTGGGGAAGGTCCCCTTGAATGTACCTTTCTTTTCAGGATCAACCAGAGGCAAAGCGAGATCTAGGGCTGACAAATGTTTTGTTGCCTCTGCCCGAAGAGCTGAGAAGGGAAAGGAGGCAAAAAAGGAAGAGAGATCACACGTTTGAAGTGGTTGGGCTTCCCAAAACCCACCTTTGCCTTCAGGGTTTTTGAGGTTATTGTCATCCAGCTTCCTAAAAGGTAACTTATGTTCCCCCCTCCTCTTTTAAGACCTGATGCAGTTTCCCCACTGGCTCTCCCAGGGAAAGAAAAGGGGGAATGTTTTGTTTAAAAGAAAAGGGGTTACAAGAAAGAAAGGGGGGGAAAGCTATTGTTTTCATCCCTAATTTATAATCCAAGAGGCCTCATTGTTTCTTTCTTTCTGACTCAAATCTTTGAGCTGTTAATTATAAAAGTAACTGGACTTGGCTCCAACAGGCTAACTATGTTCATGCTCAGCAATTAGAAAAACTCTGAAGAAAGTTTGCTGAGTGATTATATATAATTAATTCCTAGTTACAGACTGAACACTGACCATTTTCTGAAGCTAATAAAAGCTGTGACTCCCCCTCCCCCATGTAAATGCCACTTAATTTCCGAAAGCAGAAAGTGCATCCATCCTGGAGGGTCTTGAAGGAGAGAGAGAGAGAGAGAGAGAGAGAGAGAAATCAAAAGCTCCAGTGTGTCTGTGTTTGTTCCTTGCAGCTGTGCATCCTCTTTGGGGACTGAGGAGGCAGAAGGAAAAAGGAAAACAGCCCATCCTTCTGTTCCTCCCTCTGCAATTTACAAATGTGGCAGAAGGAACATTCTACCTTGATGAGGAAAAGCAAGGGGGAGGGAGGGGAGGCGCCTCAGGAATGGAATGCAGGAGACTCTTCAGCTTGACACACTGCTTTTCCTAAAAGGAACAAAGATGGTGGAAATTTCCAGAAGACACATCCTCAGTCCACCCACTGCAACTGTCAGTCTTTAACATGTCCTCCAGGTCTACTGGCTTGAGAGTGAGAGGGGGGAGCCAACTTGGGCTGCCCTGTGGGACAGTACTGCTGTCCCTACCTAGTCCACTGCAATGCAGACATTTATTCTTTCCCTGTAGTAACTGGAAAATAATGCTACTTTGAAAGTAATTAACTTTTTACTGACCTATGGTTAGTGGTAGCCATAGTACCAGAAGAAAAGTGTCCCAACTTGCTCCAGGGCTGGGAACCTGCTAGGGCTGCACACTTGAAAACAAATCTTGGCTTTCCAAACCTGTGGGAGCCATTTTAATGCAAGCTTTCAGAGGACAAATGCATTGCCCTTAAGTCTCCTTCCAGCCCAACAAACACAGTATTATGCAAACGCTGAAGGCACCAAACCAGGAGTCTTGTGATTAGATATTGTTCTAGGGAGGCCACAAGAACCTCAATATGCAATTTCCATTTACACCAAGGAGATAAGAACAAAGAAAATAGCTTAGTGTGTGAACTTAACTTGTATGGGGTAAGGGGCACTGTGCAGTTTTAAGTATATATTGTAAACTACCTGCACTTTTATTCTAAGAGGCTGGCTCACCTTACACAGACTTCTCAGCTCATAAAGTGATGCCACTTCTCCTTATGAAATGAGCCTTTTTCCGATTGGTGTCAAAAGTCTGGGTTCCTGGACACTAGAAAAAAAGCTTACTGGCTGCATAAAGTTAGCCTAATACAACAAGTGAATATATTTCCACATTTACAGTCATGGTAGACTGGTCTCCAAACTGAAAATTTATGTAGTGAACTCCCAGAGAAATTCCAAAGGGAATGCTAAGCACAAGTCTACTTTTGTCACTTTTGAATTCTAGCCACATCATCGAGAGATCAGGGAAAATGTAGAAAGTGAGAAATAAATCCTAGATATGACCAGTGAACATACAAATGTTGTGTGGATTAGGCTTGGAAAAAGGCCGAATCTGTTGGTCAGTGCACCCTGAATAAAAACAAGTTTGGCAGTGGATGGGATTTTGCAATATATGTAAGAATTCTGAAAACACAAGGACTGATACCCAACCCCCACATGCAGGCCCCCACCAGCACCCCTCCTCATGTCTATAAGGCTGTGATTCTATGAACAAGCAGTTTCATTGCATTTCACAAGCAGATCACCTACCCAGAGTTCAAAAATCCAAACAAAACCAATTAAAGATCTAGAAGCAAGTCACAATGAACTGAACATTTCTCCCCTGGCTAAGGGTAAACAGGAAGTGAAATCTTCAATCCTATCTGCAGGTTATCAGGAAAAACAGGATTCAAACAATCACTTAAGCGAGATACTCTTTAAGAGCCCTTATTTTGTGCCCCCTACTGAAGCCCCCAACTCCTGCAACCAAGACCTCTTATTACAGACACCAAATGTTTCCAAAACTCTTGATACATGGTCACAGAGGAAATGGATTGCTTACTTACCCAACAAACGTTCAAGCAACCGGCTCATTTTTCCACAGTTAGGAAGAGAGAACAGGCTGGCAGATTTGGGACTTGATCAAAAAGGAAATTTTTTTAAACAGTTACATGGTATTATTAAACACACACACCACTACAACAACACAACTCAACAACTGGATATGGAATGCTGTCATGAACCACAGACATGATTTTATTTCTTCCTACTCTATCACACAGGACAGAGGATGATACAATGTAAAGGGGGGGGGGGACAAGGAAAATGAAAATAAGGATAAAAGATACATTAGTTCATTGAAAACCATGCAAGAGTAGAAAGCTAAAGCATTCAGAGTCCTCCTCCCAGATTTTCCTGCAGGATGTTGTCCAAGATCTTCCCCCACCCCCACCCCACAGTTCCCATCTCTACTCCAAAAACTTCCTCCAGAGCCTACAAAACACTTTCAGAAACATTAGCTGGCTGTAGGCTGGCTTGCAGAACACTCTGTATCAAGCTAGGTCAGGAAAAAAGGCTGAACAATGTAGTTTCTCCAGTGAGAAGCTCTGTAGAGGAAGAGAAAGACCATGTACAGACACCATCACCCACCTAGGCCCAGGAGCTACTCTCAGTTCCCTAGCACTGCTGTGCTCAGAGCTGGGTTCTGTTTCAAACACGGCCTATCTTGTCAGAACTCACTCCAGCCTTCCCAGAACCTCTTTGGAGAGACAAACTTGCCTGCTCTGCTGTCTGCCATGAGCACTCCTTGGAGAGGAGCCTGCTTGCTTACCTTCCATTTTCTTCCCCCAGCAGGCATGTGACACAAGAGAAGACAATAGTGCAGGGGGGAAACTCCTCAGAGAGAGAGACAGAGGGAGGGAAAAAAAAAAAGAGGAAAAAAAAAGCTTCCCTTTTGGCATAGCAGGATCTAGCTTCAAACTATTCCAGAAACACCATGCCCTGGTGGAAGAAAAGGTGTGCCAGGCCCTTGCCAGTTTGCAAAATCAAGCTAAGGCTAATGGCTACTTAGCCATGTGACCCAAGAAAGCAAAAAAATTCTCTCTAAACAGTTCCAAGTTAACATAAGTGCTCTGGGGGCGAGTGTGGCACGGCCAGCCACAGAGAAATCACACTGCTCGCCCACAACTCGGATGTCTCAGAGGGAGGGGGAAAAAGATGGTTAAAAAGCCGAGCTTACCTCTGTGGATGCATTGTTAACACTGTGTAATGTCAATACTTATAAAACATGGAGGACAGGCTCCTAGTTCTCACAGAAAAAGGGTTTGGCACTTCGGCTGATGATCTGGCCGCCTAATAAAAGCTCATCCCCGATTGGCTGCCCCGGCAAATCGGAGTGTAAAGCCGCCCCGGATTGGCTGAAACACTTCCTGAGCGATTATCTTTGTGAGGCTCGGGTGAGCAAGAGCCATCCTGTGCATAGAAAAAGACAGGCTAAGCTAGGCCTTTTGCAGCAAGAAAAACTTGGGAAAGGGGCCCCCACCCGCACTTCTCCCACACTCTGGCTAGATTTCCCGGCACTAGCAAACCAGTGCAGCCAGCCTGACCTGCTCTAGCAAAGCCTGGAGCCCGGATGCCACTGGGAAGAGAGCTTTTTGGAGTGAGCTGAAAGGGCTCACCCTCACCTGCCCCCAGAGCAATGGCCCTTTACTAAGGAGGAAGGCTGACCCTTTGCTAGAACAATTCAGCAGTGTTTCTGCAAGGGGAAAGGGAGCTGAGGGGTGAGGAGCCCCAGGGAAACAGCCTAGAGAAGAGAGAAAAGGGGCAGAAGGCAGGCCTCTGAGGAGGAAAGGCCATCAAAGCAGAGCCAGGAACCAGCAAAGGGCAGTCTGGCTTCTGAGAGGAAAGAGGAGTCAGCGGCTGAGGGGAGGAGGGGAAGAGTGGTCAAGTTTGCATAGTCATTGTCAAAATGCCTCCTCCTGGAAAAGCAGGCCAGGCAGCCATTTGCCCGCTGAGAGCCTAACCTCTCGGCCCCCTCCGTCAGTCCTCAAATTAAAACCAAAATGGGTTCCTGCCTCCCTGCCAAGATGCCAAGGGGGGGCCCCTCTCCACGCTTACCCTAAGAAAAGCCAAATGCGCTCCTAGCAGGCCACAGGCCTCCCATCTACAAACTTCCCTTCCCCTCCCGGCTCCCTCCCCCACCACTGAGGCCTGCTAAACCTGTCAGTTAAACAAAAATCTGACTTCCGTATTAGTCTGCGATGCCTTCAGCTTCCTGCCTGTTAACCCTCTCTCGGACTCTGGGCCTGGCTGGGAAGAACTAGGCCCTGAGATCACAGAAAAGGCCTGTGGAAAAATACCAGCTGCAGCACTCCCGGCAGATGCAGAAAGAGAGAGAGAGAGAGCCGCTGTCTCTTGCCTCTGCTTCCCAAGGAGGCGTGTACCTTCTGAATCCAGGGCATAGGCAGTGCCTCTCTGTCTGAGAGGCCATTTAAATCCAGAGGGAGAAAGAAAGATGTCAAACTCGGCCGGGAAACAAGAACCCCCATTATAGTCAGGCCTACACACCCACAGGTTAGCCCTTCCTGCCACAATCATGCCTGTATGTGTGCATGTTCTGGGGGAACTGGGCCCTCCTCAGTGGGCAGACAAATCCCATGAGTTTCATAAGGATTCCTGCTTCAATTTATTTCCACAGAGAACAGCTTCTTTTCATCCCCTAAGGCCGATGGAACAGCTATTTCACACACAGCCCTGCACCTGGCACCCCCCCAAACCCCCATCTCTTGCACTGCTCCCCAGTAAAATATTAACTAGTTTTTCATAGCTGTTTATAATTCCACCCATTTCAATAGTATTAGTAGGTCGATGCCTTATTTCCTCCTAAGCTGCCTTTGTAGGAGGTGAATCGAACAGGATCTTAAAATGTCCAAGCTTTCTTTCTTCTACTACCTTTTATTTTTCCAACAACAAAGTGCTTAATTAACAAGATTTAAAAAAAAAAACAAAAAAACACCAAGCAGGAACAACAGAAGCTAAATAAACACCTTTCTTTAGGGGCTAAAGGAAGCTAAGTTGACGCAGCCATATGCCAGGAGGTATAACTAGGGAGGAATAAAGTCTCCCCTCTCCTCTTGAAATTAGGACTTGTGGACTTTCTGGGCCCACACTGTGCCCACAAAGAAAATGAAGGGCTAATCGTTAACTCGCCTCCCTCCCCCTCGGACAGCAGATGCCCACTGTGTGTGCATCAATTCTTCCTGCCTGGAAATCCTGGAGCAGACAGGCTCAGGGTCTAGCCGGGTATCCAGACACACGAAACTGCAGGGCGGGGCCCAGGCTTTTGAAGAGGGACAGGATTTGGGGGTTGTTGTAGGAGGGACATCCCCACCGCCACACAGCCCTACAAAAGTCCAGCACTCAAGACTACAGGTCCAGGCCTCCCCAGAAGGGAGGGGCTGGCTATTCCTGGGGACATAAACTAGTACAGGGACCAAAAGGCAGCAGAGGCGGCAACCTGGGATGCTCAGGCTCTCCCCTCCCTCCCAGCTGTGTGGGCAGCAGTCCTCCACCACCGTCCCATATGGAATCTGGGTTGTTTCTGTGGGTGCTGCTTTAGGGGTAACAGAAAAATGGAGCCAAGGTTAGTGGTGATCTAACTCCACAACTCAAGGAGGAAATGAAATATACTGCTGATGCGTGCGGTGGATTTTAACCCAGGATTAAAGCTTGTTGCATAAGCAGGAGCAGCATCCTCCCCCTCCTTCCTTCCCTCTCCCTGATCACTTGAAATGTTTTCTGGGGCAAAGAGCAGGAAGCTGCCGGCTTATTCTGGCAGCTCAGCTCAGTTTGAGGAATGCTCCTGGCATTCGGGTAGGTCTGAGGTTATCTGGAAAACACCAATTGGACTGGGGACAGACACAAGGTATGGGGGCAGATGGAATCCTGGGTGGAACGCAGGTTGAAAGGAAGCCTCGGGCAGGCCTACTAAGAGCCACTCTTGGCCCTGATGGAATGTGGCTGATATGCAGGAAATAAAGAACCAATGCTGCTGGCCTCAACCTAAAGATCTGTTTGGTAGTCCTGCTTAAGGCCCAACCACAGCACCTACTAAATCAATGCTGTACACAGACTAATTTCATGAAGGCGGACAGCATTGTTAGAGACCTGGAACTGCGCCCAGAGAGGTGAAGTGAGCTGCTCAAGGTCACACAGCTGGCAAGTGGCAGGGATCAGACTTCCAGCCCAGTTATGACTCCATACCCCTAAAGCCTGTGGCTTCCCTTGACTCTAAAGAAAGACACAAAACCAAACCCAAACCAAACACAGCAGAAAAGAAGCTAACTACTCCAAACAGCAAAGGCAAGACCTGGTCTCTCAGAAAGCTCACCCTTGAAATGGGCTTTTAGTCCTGAATAAGGGAGTGAGACTTTACATTTATCCAACCCCCCTCTTATCACAGACTAAGGCCCAGAGAAAGCTGCCCTCTCTACAAACTTGGAGCAAAAGGACAAGGGGAATGCTTTGCCTTTCTCTAAAACAAAGCTGTTTAGCCAGGCATGGTGGTGCATGCCTGTAATCCCAGCACTCGAGAGGCTGAGGCAGGAGGATCACTTCGAGTTTGAGGCCAGCCTGGGCTACATAGTGAGTTCCAGGCCAGCCTGAACTACATAGCGAGACCCTGTCTCAAATCAATCAATCAATGAAAGTTGTTTGTATTTCTTAAAATCAGTACTTCCCTGGGCCGGGGATTTAGTTCAGTGGTTCCACCACCTGCCTCGAAAGCTCAAGGACCCGAATTCGATCTCCAGTACCAAAAATAGAAAAAAATCAGTACTTCCCAGCCAGGAGCAATCTTATGCTCAAGGGGCATTTGGCACTGTCGGACTTCTGGGTAATCACTACTGGGGGAGGAGCCCTGCAAAATGCCCCACAGTGCGCAGGACAGCACCACATAACAAGGAATTATGTGATCCAAAATGTCGACTGTGCAGAGGTTGGGAATCCCTGGCCTAAATGAAAAGGGAAAAAAATCCAGCCATTGGGCCTCTGGACAGGAAAGCCAGCACAGGCCTAAACAAATCGGTTCCTCGGTGATATTAATAAGCAATGAGCTAACAAGAAGAGATTAAAACGTGTCTCTTAATATTCCCAAGGGACAGAAGGACCTATGGGGACAGAAGGGGGCTGCAGGAAGCCGGCCAGAGCGTCACACAGTAAGGCTGGCCTTCGAGGAGAGGGAGGGCTGGCCCCAGCTCCCTTCCCCAGGCCTCACTGGGTGAGCCCTGCTGCGATGGCTCCCCAGTCCCTGGCCGGCAGCCAGGCAAGCAGCAGCGGCCTCGCCAAGCTGCATCCCGTGATAGCCTGAGTGGCTGGCGATGGAAATACGCGCGCTTGGCGTTATCTGCCTCCAGCAAGCAACAGACTTCTCCGTCCGTTATGCGACATGGACAAGATTGAGGCAAGGGAGTGTTTAAAATACCTTCTTTTTGGTTTGGTTTTATTCCTTTTTGGTCAATGAGAACTGAGGCCAACTTTGGGCATGGTGACAGAAGGGCTCAGCTTCCCAGTGCAGAATGGCTGCGTCATGTTACAGCCACCAAGGGGCAGAGGGGACCTATTCCCTCCTTGGGAGAAGGGGAGGTGGGGCTGGTTTGTTCCATTTTGCGTTTTTCTTTTACTTCTTTCTGGGGGTGACTGGCAGCAGGATGACACAAGGCTGGAGGAAAGGGCAGGCTGGGTGGACAGTCTGTGCCCCAGCAGGCAGATGGTCACAGCTCTGCAGGGCAGGGAGGGAAGAAGCGACGGACACAGGGAAAGAATGAAAATCTAAAGGTGGGAAATTCAGGATCTCTGGAAGCTGCATCTTTTTCCTTCCTCACAGTTGCTGCTATGGAAAGAAGAGTACTGTGTCTACTGCTTTGCTCTGTTTGTTTCTCCCTCCCACTAGACCAGTGGTTCTCAATGGGGGAGGTTTTGCCTCCCGAGAGACACCTGACAATGTCTGGAGACATCCTGGGTACTCACACGTAGGAGGGGAGGGTGGGAGAGAGACTGACATCGAGTGGGTAGTGCCAGGGCTGCTGCTGAACATTCTGCACCGCACAGGACGCCCCCATGAAGGCGGCACGCTGGTCCCCGAATCAGCACTGCTGGCCTGGCACAGAGCTCAATAAAACACCATCTGCCCCGACAGTGGCAACAAACAGTCTCTTGCCTGGGCCTGCTGCTCCACCCTTGCAGATGCTGTACCTGCAGGCACAACACACAGGCCGCCAATGATCCTCTGAAAGAACGAGTCAGATCCTGTCCCTCCGTCCTCTGCTCAAACTCGGTCCATAGCTCCCATCTCCCTCCAAGTAAAAACCTGAGTCCTAACCTGCCCTGCCAGCCTTCCCACGGGCTGTGTCCTTCTGCGCTCTGATTTCCATCTCCTGCTCTCTCACAGGTCTCCGGACACCTGGAATATCCATCTGTTTGTTCTTCCCACTCCTGACTTCTTCCCCCCTCCTCCAAGACTCTGCACTGGGTCTCTTGCTCTGCACTTCCTCTCTGCCCATGTCCCCACTTCTCCAAACCGCCCAGCAGCAGCTATTTCCTCCTCTACATACCTGCTCTTCCTGCTTCAGCAGAATTCCCAGACCCACAGGCATCCCTCGCTAGCACCCGCTACTAGATCCCTTTGCGCCTAGCCCTGGCTCAGCAATTCGCCCCTTTCCCTTGAAGCCTTCTTCTTGTTCCTTTCTTTCCCACATCAAGAGGCTGAACCATGCAGTGGTTAAGCATGCGGCCGCCAGTGCCGTGCCAGACTGTCTGGGTGAATCACAGCTGCCCCACTTGCCAGCTGTGAGGCCTTGCTTGAGGTACCAAATTGGCTGTGCCTCAATTTCCTCATCTGTACAGTGGGAGAAATATCACCTCCCTGGAAGCACTGAATGAATCATTGCTAAGTTTTGTTACTATCTCCTTTTCATCCCACTCTGAAAGGTATTTTCTAGAAGCTCCTGACTCAGTTTCCTTCCTTTGCCCTTACCTTTCCAAAGGAACATAAAGATGGACACTGAAAGCTAACCTGTGACAACTCTGACACTGTGCCAGGTAGCTTGGTGCTGTAGCTCTGTGCTAAGTCCTCACCTAGCATGCACGGGGTCCTTGTTCTATCTTCAGCACCGCAAGAAAGAAAATAAAAGAATGCATGAATGAACAAGGTAGCCCCTTTATCCTCCAGCTCTATCAAGTGCCCAAGATTAATGACCAGCCTCATTTCCTAGGTGAGAAAACTGAGGCAGGAACTGTGAACAGTCTCCCCTGCCCCAAAACCTCTCCCAGTCAGTCTCCTTCACTTTCTCACCTGCTTCTTCCCTTCATCTCTAAGGGTTAAAATCATCCAGCCTGCCTCACAGCCCAGGACTGTGCACCTGTAGAGGAATCGGAATTCATACACTGATGTGGAGCAATCACTAAGGCACAGTGCTGAGTTGGGAAAAAAACCAAGAGCAGAATAAAGAATATAGTGCCATTTGTTTTGTTTTGTTAATAAGCAAGCATGTGGGGGGACGTTTGTTTTATTACAAATAGTATCTCCTTGGAAACACACCTACCCAAGAAACTGCTAACAAGGATTGCATCCCAGGAGTACAGGGTCAGGACTGGAAGGGAAACGTCCCTGTTTTACCCTTCTTACCCTTTGTGTTTCAACTGGGAGAATGTATTACTTTGTCAAATACAAATCAATAAATGCGGTGGGGGGAAATATGTGCACCCTTTCTGGCGTAGCCACGGATCGCTCCTTCCTCCCTTCCTTCTTCCTCTTCCTTGCTTTCTCTCTCTGGGCTAGATTGATTGGCTGTGGTGCTGGGGATCAAACCCAGCTCCTCCTGCTCTCTCAAAGGCCTGGTGCTGAAGCCTCTACAGCATCCCTAGCGCACCTTTTATTGTTTTTGAACTATTTTACAACTCTGTAAATTGTAGAAAGCTAAGACTAATGCAAATTATTCATGCCATAGAAATGCAAATGTAGTCCCTGGAATGCAAGTGATTATAGGCAGTTTTTGCATCTATTTGTAAATTCATCTCAGCAGCCTTATGTGTGCAGTCCTTTGAATCAGCTGTAACATCTAGAGTTCCCTCATTCATATTCTTGAACGGTACTTTTTAAAGTCACCACTGACCCCCAAGAACCAAGCTCAGCAGTTTAGTCTGCCTCCTGCCTGTATGTGATGCTGGACCCTGGTGAGTTTCTGTAACACTGCTCACACCAGCCCAGCCACTCCAACTTCCTACAGGATGCCCAGCTTCTCTGGGCTCCAGCACCCACCCCTTCCTCCTGGGTGGGGTCTGGAAGGGAGCCGGAGGCCGAGGGAACTTGGGTGAGTCACTGAACCTTTCTGCACTGAAGTTACCATTCTAGAAAGTAGAGATCATAGTCCTTCCTTCAGAGGCCAGAGTATATGCTCAGCAGATGTGAGATATTTTTTTTTCTTTCTCTCCTTAAAACCTTTTCATGTAGAAATCTTGTCATCCACTGCCACAGCAGATTCCAAATCCAACTTACCCAGGTCTGATCTCACCCCTGACTCAGCTCTGTGTTTCTAACCACAGGACAGGCATTTTCTTCTTACTTTCTTTTTTTTTTAGTACTGGGGATCGAACTCGGGTCCTTCCGCTTGTGAGGCAGGCGGTGGAACCACTGAGCTAGATCCTCGGCCCAGACATTTTCTTCTTAACACTGGCTCAGTCCATGAAGATAATGGAGTGCCTCCAATCCTGTTTCGTGCCAGGCTTATTGTCATTGGTCCGGCTTTGAAGGTGCTGATGGCTGAGCAAAGTAGGCAATCAGAAAATATAGAAGCAAGCTAAAATGTCAAATTGAGAGAGATTGGATAAAGAAAAGCAGGAGGAAGGGATGGGGAGCCACAAAGGGGTAGAAGGGAAAAGTCTGCTTCAGAGAGGTGGCAAAGTTCCGAGGAGGATGAGGATATGACACTGGAGCTTAAGGAGGGTATGGGGCTTCCAGGGGAAAGGAGCAGCAGGTATAAAGGCCCTGAGGCAGCCCGAGCTTGTCAGAGGAACAAAAAAGGGCCAAGCACAGTGAATGTGGCCCAGCATGGAGATAAGTTTAGACAAGGCAACTATTTCCTCCACATTCCTTCCATTACCCAGATTCAAAATATTCCAGAATGTTCTTTTCCTTCCCACCCCCACTCTCTTCTACATCCAGTATGCACCGTCCCTGATTCTACTCCTAAATGAAACCCCTATAATGAGGTAAGACATGTATACACAGGACCCAAACTACTTAGTCCGGACAATGGCTCTTCCATTGTTCAGGTTCAGAACTCGAAATAAATTGCATAACTTCCTCTTACCTGGTTCTCCAACTAGAAAGTAGAACTAGTACTTCCTAACTCAAAGGGTGCTACTGAAGTCGCAAAGAATTCACAGATATGAAAACACCTGCTGCAAACAAGGCAGTCACAACAAATGTTGGCTATGACCACTTTTATTGCTGTTTTCCAAGAAACTTCAGCAATTCTCCACCAATCCCATGAAGCAGTGACTCCCTGGTTACATCCTCCTTTCTCTCACTCCATGCCTGACTTTCCTGCCTCTCCTGTCCAGCCCTCCTCCCCAGGGTGACCCACCTGGGTTGGTTGACCCTGCTTCCTCACATGCCAGGTGTCACTTCCTCCTGTCCAGAGCCTTTCCTGAGTGTCCTTGGAAGACTTCTCAGTTCCACAGCCCCTATCCCACCAGACCAGAGTCCCCCTGTCCATGAGCAGGGCACAGGCACCTGCTAGACTCCTGCAGCCCCTCTGCAGGGCTCCCCTCTGGGTTCTCAGAGCCACCTGCACCTGGCAGCTTCCGACCCCAGCACCCCATCTGCAGGCCTAGGGGCTCCGCCTCAGAGTAGGAGCTGCTCTACTATCCCCTGTCTCTCGGCACCTGCCAGTGCCCTTGTCTGCTCCCCAAGGACTCAGACCTCCAGCCCTGGCCTCCAGGTCGCCTGGGGATTCCACTCCATTTCTGGGGGCCTTCAGAGTTCCCAGTGAATGCCCTCCCTCGGAGTCTAGGCTGAAGATTCCATTGTCACCAGTCTCCTGCTTCCTCTCTGGCCCACACAGGCTGGGGCAGGGTGTGGGTGGGGGTCCCAGTATCAAGCAGGTGTCTCCTGCCTGCTCAGAAACTTCTGGTGCACAAGCCACAAGAACCAAGAAATAAAAACACCCAAATATCCACCCAGGGACGGGTGGGTAAGAGAATTTGTCAGCCACAAAAAGGAAGTCAGTAGACTCATGTTACCTTATGAACCTCACACAAAGGAAGAGAATCAGACACAAAAAAACACATATTGTAACACACGCGCACACACACACACACACACACACACCGTGTGACATACACAGAACAGGCCAGTCCATAGATAGAGGGTCGAATCCCTGGTTACCAGGGACTAAAGGGAGACAGAATGGATACAGGGTCTCCCTTTAGGGTGATGAAAAAGTTCTGAGACTGCAAGGGAAGGGGTGCCTGGGAATGTGATTGCATTTAATACCACTGGATTGCACACTTTAAAATGGTTAATTTTTAAGCCGAGTGCATGCACCTGTAAACCCAGCTACCCGGGAGGCTGAGGCAAGAGGATCGCTGTGAGTTCAAGCCCAGCCTGAACTACATAGTGAGACCTTGTTTCCAAAAAAAAAAAAAAATGTGTGGTGTACATAAATAAAGTTTTCTGTATCCACTGCCTTGCCATCTGTGGGGACTTCTGTGCTTGGGGGGAGGAGGATGAGTCTCCTGCCTGGAGATGGCCACAAGCCCTGCACTCTTCCCCTAGACCACTTCCAGAGACACCTGCAGCCCTCACTTTAGGAGAACATCCTGCCCTGGGGAGCCTGGCCGCAGAGGCCCCCCTGCGCTGGTCCCTTCTCAAATGCCCCCTGCCCACCCTACTCAGTTCTTCTGGGCCTCTCCAGGCTTGGTCCCTTCCACCTTCAATCACATGGGGACTTGTTCCCATGACGCAGGTCTCCTGACAAACGTCCCGTCTTCCAAGAGGGCCTTTTCCTGACCACTCATCTGATACCAATTCCCTTATTTCCTTTGGTGGAATAAAAGCACCTTTATTTACTTACTTTTTATCTGTGTTCAAAGGCAAAGACTTCTAGGAGGGGGACAGTGCCTGAGGCATAGTAGTTGCTCAAAAAATATTTGTGGAATGAATGACCTCTTTTTACATGAAATAGTTTCTAAACAAGACCTCAGGTAGATCAACAATGACCCTAACTTGGATTCTGCACCCTCCTGCTTATTAGTCTCTTAGCTTGCAAAGTTTTCATTTAGATGAAAATTTTTTTAGTCAAACATACCCTTTCACCTATTTATTGCATTCCAACTACCTGGACCTTCTTTGAGGTCTCCAAAACATGCCAACTGTCTCCAGCCAAGTTAATTCCCACCTCTTACAGATCTTTACTCCTTTTCTCCTACTTCAGATCCAGGAACAAATGCCACCTCCTCCAGGGGGCCCTCTTGGATCACACATCACAGCAGTTTCCTTTTCTTCCCAGCGCTTATCATCCTTAGAAATGATGTTACATTTGTTTTTTAGACGGGAACTTTCAGATACACTGCTGTATCCCCAGACCCCAGAATAGATCCCACACACAGGAGTCTCAGTATCTGTTGATTTGAGTGAATTAAATCCCACCCTCTATTTTAAAACCATTTGCCGATTACTGGGTCCAATAAGCTTACTCTGAGGACTTGCTACGTAACCTGTCCACCATCTAGGGGCTTTCTCCTCCCGCTCTGCAGCAGCCTCTGGCCCCGCAGTCCTGCAGGTTGTCATAAGGACCACAGCAGAAGCATCTGCACCTCCTCAGAGTGGCGGGTGGGTATGGAGGCTCAGCATGTGCCACTCAGGAGTCCCGCACATGTCACACTTGATCCTCCCAACACTTTGCTACCACTCTCAATGTACAGTTGGAAAACACAGGCACAAAGAGATTCAGCCATCGACCCAGCTGAAAAAAGACGCGAGAGAAATGAAGTGAGATCCACCTTGACCTCGACAAGTCCAAGCAGCCAATACTACGGAGAAGGAAAGCTTGTGAAGGCGATGCAGCAAAAACCAGAGACACAGGGAAGACAAAATGGAAAGCCCCAGCAGGAAGCCACAATTGAATCAAATCGCCTCTGCTCTCAGGACCTTCACCTCCCACCCACCCAGGCCTGCAAGCCTCAAACCTGGGTGCCACCCCTGAGCGCTCCTCCCCGCGCCCTGCAGGATTTACCTTCGGAACATCCTCCCAGGTCCACTCCGGCGGCGCAACTCCATCCTGGGAGCAGTGCCCGGCCCCGGGGCCACCGGGATGTGTTATGTGGGTTGAAAGGGAGCAGCCTCCCCCCCCCCCACCCCCGCCCGGCCCTGCCCCATCCCCCAACCTGGGCTGCCCGAGGGATCTTTTGAAATTTCAATTTGGACCGGGTCATTGCCCCACCCCCACCCCACCTCCAAAATCCCTTGAAAGGTTTCCTATTGTTCTCAAGCCACAGTGTCCAATTCTTCACCGGGCCGCGGGGAGTCTGCGGGATTCCCTTCTCCAGCTCAGCTCTGGGGATCTGCGCTCGGGCCAGCTCAGAAGGCTCGAAGCTGAGCTGCCTGGATTCAAGTCTCAACTCTGCCATTCACTCATGTAGGTAACTTAACCTTCCCAACAATAAACTGTACATCAAAGCACTTCCCAGAGTGTTGTCAAGATTAAATTAGTTCCTGTATTAAAAATGCTACTTAAGAGCCAGGGATTTAGCTCAGTAGTTTCGCCGCCTGCTGCGCAAGTGCAAGGACCCGAGTTCGATCCCCGGTACCAAAAAAAAAAAATGCTACTTAGCTACTGCTCGGCCTTATTTAACTCCTACTCATCCTTCAAAACCCAGTACAAAATTCATCTCCTCAGGGAAGCATTCCCAGACCTGCTTCTTAATAAGATACATCCTCCTGGGCCGGGGATTTAGCTCAGTGGTTTCGCCGCCTGCTGCGCAAGCGCAAGGACCAGAATCCGATCCCCGGTACCAAAAAAAAAAAAAAAAAAAAAAGACACATCCACCTGTTACATGTTGCCCTCAGAGTGCTTACGGCAACCACAGTTTAATACCTAATACTGTTTAATATCAGTATAAATTCTGGGCTGGAAGCATAGCTAGGTGATAGAGCGCTTGCTTAGCATGCATGAGGCCCTGGGTTCTATCTGCCAGGGGGGGAAAGCATAAATTTTTCTGAGGAGCAGTGCCTTTGCCCTGAGCCATACCCCCACTCCCGTTTTTTGAGACAGGGTCTCTGTGTAGTTCAGGCTGGCCTAAAACTCGCAGCGATCCTCTTCGCTCATCCTCCGAAATGCTGGGATTACAGGCATGTGCACCACCACACCTGGCACCTTGCCCTTATTATTTAATTTGTTTTTTAAATTTTGAGACAGGGTCTCACCACGTTGCCTCCAGTTTGAGATCCTCCTGGCTCAGCCTCCCAGAATGCTAGAATTACAGGTGTGTACCACACCTGGCAATAAATTTTTAGTACTGACTTATTTATTGCATAGTGTCTCGCTCAATTGTGTATTTCCCTGGCACACAGTGGGTGCTCAAAAATAGTTTAGTGAGGGCCGGGGATTTAGCTTAGTGGTTCCGGCGCCTGCCTTGCAAGCACAAGGTCCGGAGTTTAATCCCTGGTACCAAAAAAAAAAAAAATAGTTTAGTGAATGTTGAATGAAGGAATGACTCAAAGGGTGCCCAAATCCCCAGTTGTCTTTTTGATCCTCCTCACACCCCCAATTTTCAAGTGAGTTTTTTTGTTGTTGTTGTTTTGGTATCGAACTCGGTTTTTTTTGGTTTTGGGGGTTTTTTTGGTACCGGGGATCGAACTCGGGACCTTGCGCTTGCGCAGCAGGCGGTGAAACCACTGAGCTAAATCCCCATGCCTTCAAGTGAGTTTTAATGAGAATGCAACAGCACTGAAGCCTCCTGGGGGTACCTGGGTCACAAAAGGAAGCTACAGCAACTTGCACCTAAAGCCAGCCTGGGAGTTTGGCCTGGAGCTGCGGCGCTGGGGCTGGGCTTGCCTGCTGGCCCTTGGCTTGTTATTCACAGCAGCAGTTCAAAGGAGCGGCTGGGTCCCCCGAGAGCTAGGTCCCCCAAGCTGAAGCTCAAAATGCCTGCAGGCCAGCAGGGCCCAATCACCCGGGGTGGCCAGGGGTGCCTGCTGCAGATCTCGCTGGACTCTGGGTCCTCCTGTCCTTGCCCCATCTTTGCCCCTTCTCACCAGCTTCTGGAGCAAACTGCCTCCCTGCTGCCCCCTCCCCAGCCTCCGAATCACCCTGATGCCTTTGATACCTTCCCTCCTGGCCTCCAGCAGCCCAATAACAGGGCTTCTGCAGGGCAAGCAGGGTTAGTAAAAACAAACACTGATGACCCTCAGTAAAATGTGACTTTCAAAAAAAAAAAAGTGAATTTCAGGGCCGGGGATTTATCTCAGTGGTTCCACTGCCTGCCTCGAAAGCTCAAGTTGCTGAGTTCGATCTCCGATACCAAAAAAAAAAAAAAAAGTGAATTTCAGATCAAGAAGGAGAGTTACAGGAAGGCTCATCTTGTGTTTAATTTTTCACCTCTAATGCTCTGGTTCCATCAGACCCTCCCTCCTGGCCAGGGTTTTCCCAGGCACCTTTGTGCTTAGAGTCCTGAGCTCCTTAGAAGAATGTGTCCCTCTCTAAACTCGGGGTGAGAGAGATGACCCCACCCCACTCTGAGAAAACAGCCTACCAGTTCTTAGCAAACGACACAGACCACGCAGAGCAGCCAGACTATCCTCCTTCTTCCTGCATCCTATTATTATAGACAGCTCAGTTAGGTAGAAAACTCACAGGCAATCAGACAGGGCTGGGCCCTAGAAGGAGTCAGCACAAAAGATGAAAACACCACAAACGTGACCAGACACACATCCGTTGGAGACTAGGCCTCAAGATAGAGGCAAAATGACCAGGCCTGCACACTTCCCCAAAGGACCTGTCCTAATGAAGTCCGGACAGACATCAGTCACCCCAGTGGGTGGCCAAGAGCTCCAGGCCTATATCATTTCCTAGAGAAAGTCTTCGTTCTTTCCATGCACACTTGTTACGTGACTTGTTTCCCCACTGGATCACTGTTACCTCAATGACTATACTTGTAACCTTATGGGTCATAGCTTCAACCCACGTTGTACCCACGTGGTTTTTGCTCTGTAAAACTTCTCCTGAAGGGGCCAGGGATTTAGCTCAGCAGCACTGCACCTGCCTCAAAAGCACAAGGTCCTGAGTTCAATCCTCAGTACCAGAAAGAAAAAAAAACTTCTCCTGATAAGTATGGTCCTCAGCAGCCCACTTTCAGGCCCCCTCCTGCTTCTCAGGAGCTGTATCTTTCCCCCTCAATAAATATTTCCTACTCTTGGACCAGGGATTTAGTTCAATGCCACTGCCTGTCTACTCTTACCCTCCACTGTTCCTAGAATTTATTCTTCGATTTTAGAGAAAACAAACTCGGCATATCAGATATCTAACAGGTTAGGAGTTATAATATTTCCTTTATATCATATTTGAAGGTCCTGATATCTTCTTGTTTTCTTTTTTCCGGTACCAGAGATCGAGGTATCGAACTCAGGACCTTGTGCTTTTGAGGCAGGTGTGGTGCCACTGAGCTAAATCCCAGGCTCCTGATATCATTTTCCCTATCACTATCTCTAGTGATCTTTTGAAAATCTTGACTCACATGGTGTGGGTGACTCAACCTATTTTCCAGAGGAGGAAAACTGAGGGCCTACTATTGAATGGGCGGGCAAGAAGCATAGTCTCAGATGGTCTAAGAACTCTCCTGCTAACACTCCTTTTGAGCCTGTGCCTGTTTCAGAGGTGAATACACGGTGAGCTGACCAGCACAGGGACCTCATCAAGGACTCCTGGAGCCTGGCAAGACGCTGGGTCCTTGGTAGTATTAGAGGGAGACATCACGCACTATGGCAAGGCACTTTGGAAACAGTAACTAAAATTCACAGTTGGATGAGCATGGTGATGCAAGCCTGTAATCCCAGCACTCGGGAGATTGAGGTAGGAGATCGCTGTGAGTTCGAAGCCAGCCTGGGCTACATAGTAAGTTCAAGACCAGCCTGAACTACAGAGTGAGACCGTGTCTCAAAACAAGAAGCAGGGCCAGGGATTTAGCTCAGTGGTCTCGCCGCCTGAGGTGCAAGCTCAAGGACCCTGCCCAACCCCATCAATAATGTACTAGTACATTAATGTATAATCTTACATAAACCATCCAATGTTTAATCCACATAACTCCTCCTCCCCACGAATATTCTTCACCACTTACCCTCCAACCATGACATTTCTAACCCGTCCGTATCGCACATTAGCACATCAAGTCAAATCCTCTCTCTTCAATATGTCTATCCCCTCCCAACATATCGTCTCTTAATCTACCATCCTCCGAGAAACCAGCAACCCGCCATACAGGGATCCCTCGCTCCAGGCCCATCAACCGTGGGGGTTACTAAACTAGAACTTTACCAGGCATCTGGTTCTTACTTCAGGCACATAGAGATAAGGTTGCCCATTCGTTCCCCTTAAATAAGACATCTCGATGGTGAGTTCAATCCCCAGCACCAAAAACAAAAAAAAACAAAAAACCAAAAAAAACAAGAAGCAAAACAAAACAAAAATTCAGAATTGACTATAGGTTTTTTCCGAAGCACACTGCCTAAAGGAGGAAAAATTGAATGAACTTGAGTTTAAAATCCAGTGACTTCATCTATGAAGCTACATACATCACATCAAGCACTCTCTTCATCAGCAGTGGAAAGGACCCTAGTCAGCTCCTGTGCTCCTGTGGACACAGAAAGACTTCTGTGTGATCCTTATCTCAGGCCACAAGGATAATCAGAAACCCTCAGAGAGTGGACCCAGAACCCTTCCAACAACTCTTCTATTGACTCTTTCTTTTTTGGTACTGGAGATCAAACTCAGGACCTTTCACTTTCGAGGCAGGAGGCGGAACCACTGAGCTAAATCCCTGGCCCCTGACTCGTTCTTTTTTTTTTTTGGTACCGGGCATCGAACTTGGGTCCTTGCTCTTGCAGGGCAGGCGGCGCAACCACGGAGCTAAATCCCCAGCCCTGTCCAAGGTATTTTGAATTTGCTTTGATTTTTGTTTTCGGGAGGGGTGTTTGTTTTTCACTGTAGTAGGGATTAAAACCAGGAACTTCACACTGAGCTACATCTCCAATCCTTTTTAATTGTTTTAAATTTTAATTTTTTTGGAGACAGAGTCTTGCTTTGTAATGCAGGCTGGCCTTGAGCTCACTTTGCAGGCCACATTGGCCAACCTGCCTCAGCCTCCCAAGTGCTGCGATTACAGCTGTGCACCGCGACACCTAGCTCAGGATTTTTTTTATAAGGACTGGTGATATAGGTCAGTGTGAAGGCCCTGGGTCTAATCCCCAGTACCACACACACACAAAAAAAAGTATGTCCATAAAATATATAGAATCCTGATTTGTCACAAGTCCTCCTTCTTGTCTCTATCCCTATTACTAACAGTATTTGTGCACGAGAAGGGATTATTTTGTTGGGAAAGAATTCAAAATGAAAGCATGTTATTCTCTGACTTCTATAAAGCGACTCTCTGTTTGATCCCCTAAACTGGAATACAAGGTAATTCCAAAACAATAGGACAAATCAAATACTTAGCAATGACTAAGAGTTAATCTGGAAGTTACCCATTCAATCCTAATGTAAGAACTAGCCAGTCCACATGGAGGTTATAGCCACAGACTCAGACTGGCCAGAAGACAAGTTAGAATCAGAAGGTAAAGGACTATTTCAAATACTCCAAACATCAAATAAAATACTTCATCGAGTACAGATGACTGTAGGTACAGGGAGAAGCATATTGCCACTCTGATTAAGACCGTAGTGGGGCCAGGGACTTAGCTCAGTGCTTCCGCCACCTGCCTCGAAAGTGAAAGGTCCTGAGTTCAATCCCTGGTACCAAAAAAAAAAACAAAGAAAAAGACTGGTGATACATGCAGTTTCTTGTTGGTTAGGGTGCCTGTTTCCTTTATCTGCTACTCTTCCTTTCGGCCACACTGTGTTCTTATCATCACTTTATATACAATACTCCTATTTTATGTCATAAACACTGCATGAGATGCAAAGGATGGAAAAAGAGGAAAACCTAGCAAGTGAGTCTTGTTGGCTAATAACCTCAGTATGATCCTCACTTCCATCTTGCAGGCTTTAACAGTTCTTTTCCCCACTCCTGAAGACTGCCTTCCTGCCTCAGCCTCACCTTGACCACCTCCCAGGAGTGAGCCTTCCTGACTCCATGGGACATGATATTTGGCCTCTGAGTACACAGGGTGGTGCTTGGGCAGCAGGGGGAACCATGAATTGAAATTCTCTAAAGAATCATCTTGCTGGGTGTGGTAGCACACCTGTAATCCTAGCACTCAAGAAGCTGAGGCAAGAGGATCACTGCGAGTTTGAGGGCAGCCTGGGCTACATAGTGAGGCCCTGTCCGGGCTGGGGATTTAGTTCAGTGGTGGCGTGCCTGCCTCACAAGCACAAGGTTCAGAGTTCGATCCCTGGTACTGAAAACAAAAACAAAGACATAGTGAGACCTTGTCTCAAAAGGAGAAAGAGGGGAGGGGGAGGGAGGGGCAGGAAGGAGAAGGAGAACCAGCTATACCAAAGACCCTGAAGCCAGGATAGTGGTGTATGCCTGTAATTCCAGCTCCTCAGGAGGCTGAGGCAGGAGGATGATAAGTTTGAGGCCAGCCTGGACAATTTGGTGAGACCTTGTCGTGGGAGGGTGGTGCTGGGCATGTAGCTCAGTGGTACAGCGCCCTGTGTGTGATCCCCAGTATGGCAAAAGAAAAAAAGAAAGAAGGGCTGGGGATTTAGCTCAGTGGCACTGCAGCTGCCTCACAAGTGTAGTAGGGTCCTAAGTTCAATGCCTGGTACCGGAGGGGGGAAAAAAAAAGAAATCCTGCAGATTGTCTGTCCTCAGCTGAGTAGACCATCAGGAGGGTGGAGCGATGAAATGTTGCATGCCTAGGGCCAAGATTATCTTGGGCTATCTTAGGGCCCTTAGAAAAACAGCCACTTATTCTTTGCCTTTTTATCTGACCTGTCATTCTCCTGTGAGGTAACATTTTTGGAATGTGTGCAAAGCTTAACAGACCACCAGCACCCACCACTCCCAAAGCTAAGAACACCAGACAAAGATTCCCTCTTGGTGGCAGGCACCACCAAACACCCCGCTGATGTTATTTGTGCAATACACTGATTTATGACTTTCCTTGTTCTTTGTCTATAAAAGTTCTTGTAACATCTACCACTTTGGAACTTGTCACTAGGGAAAACCTGAGTGACAAGTTTCTTGGTTACTTGTACTTGGCACAAAATAAGCTATTCCTTATTTCCGGGGTGGGGGTGAGACAGGGTCTGGCTATGTAGTTCAGGCTGGCCTCAAACTCATGGTGATCTTCCTGCTTCAGCCTCCGGAGTGCTGGGATTATAGCCCTGTGCCACCACGCCCGGCTCCTTATTTCCTTTAAAACAGAATTGCTCAGCATCAATAGTAGGTGCTGCAGAAATACTGGCAGAGTGAGCGAATCCCAGTCTGCAGGGTCGCCAAGGCCTGCTAAGAGCACACTGTGCCCTGGCTCCCTCCGTCGCTGTCCCCTCATATGAGACTTGATCCCAGAGGTATCTTCCCACTCTTTCTCCATAGCCCCAACTATGGGGCTGGGTGTTAAAGAAGATTTCACTCCAAAAGAAGCAAAAGGAAGAACCTTGAGCATGGGAATGTCACAACAGTCGCCTTCGTATTCTTTCCCATCCAGCAGAGAGACTTCAGGGCAGTGGGCTGCACTCAGCATTCCTTAGGGACCTAGCTCACTGGCAAACTGCCCCGAATCGACCAAGGGACAAAAGAAATCCTGGGAGAAAAGGACTTTCTAGGGTACTCAAATAGATGTGTTGAATCCAACCCAGAGGACTGTTGAGAATCAGGGCGGCGCGGTCAGCAGGGTGACTAGCTCTCCCCGGGAGCTACCCAGAAGGTAACAGGGCCGCATCCGTCAGCTGCTTCCGCCTGGACCCAAGGTCAGGAATGGACACTGGGCTCTGCCCAAGGGAGTGAGAGTAATTTTCCACTTCTCACTTGTGTTTTCTGTATGCTGCAGTCGGGATGGGGTGTCTGCGGATGAGGGTAAGAATGTTTGGACTTTGAGACCAATTTGACCCGGACCCATGTGCTTTATAATTAACCGGAAGTGATCTTTAGGCTCATCAGGTCCTCACCTTTGGAGCACATCCCCACAACCCCTTCTCCGTGGACTTCCCCTAAGGACGGGGTCACCTGGGAAGATCCTGTAGCTTCCAGGCACCTCGGAGGAGGAGCCTTCCGGGATTGCCCACCCCCACCCAGCCCAACACTTACCCTCTGGGATGTCACAGGATGTCCCCTCTTGTGTCATCCTAGCAGTCAGCAGTCACACCCTGAAGCTTCATTCATTGGTCTCCCCAGAGAAGCTGTGAGCACCATGAGGACAGGACGTTGTCTGGCTTGTTCATTTCAGACCCGCTGTGCCCAGAAGGCCAACAGGCCCAGAAGCAGGTACTGAGTCAGGACTTCTGAAAAAGATGATGAAGAAGAAGGTGCTGGCTCAAAGTCACCGTTGGGATCCCGAGAGCATTAACTAGAAGGCAGACTGATCTTGCTGCGCCACACATGCTCTTCCCTCTTTGTTTGATTTTGTTTTTGTTTTTGTCTTTTTTGTCTGTTTTTTGAGACACAGTCTCACTACATAGTTCAGGCTGAACTCACTGTGTAATCCAGGCTAGCCTCCAGCTCACGGCAATTCTCCCGCCTCAGCCTCCAGAGTGCTGGGATGACAGGGGTGCACTATCATACCTGCCTCGCTTATAACATTCTGAGGCTACTCCTCCACCTGGCATCTCCAAAGCTTCCAAACTCCTCCCATGAACCAGTTCCAAAGATGTCACAGCAAGGACCCCCACTTTTGGTACCAAACTCTGCCTCAGTCACTTCCTCATGGCCGTGACTCAACACCTGATATCCACAATTTAAGGAAGGAACAGTTTATTCTGGCTCACGTTTTGGTCCGCGGTCAGCAAGGTCCAAGGCAGGACAGCACGGAGGAGGGGAATGGGGGAGGAGAGCTGGTTACAGCATTGAGGACAAAAAGCAGAGAGAGAAGGGAGGAGCTGGGGAGAGGGAGAGAGAAAAATCCTTCGGGCCACACCCCCAGTGACCTGTCTCCCCTGATTCTGCACAACCAGCCAGCTGCACCCCCCCGCCATAATCCAGTCACCTTCTAAGCACAGGAGGGTTTGGGGCCATTCTAGCTCTGAATTACATCAGAGAGACTGAGCTGCCAAGTCAAGTGCTCCTGAAAGTTCAAGTTTGCTGAGGCCTGAGAATGAAGCCCTACAGTTAGTCACACAGTAGTCACAGGGGACTGGCACGGAGAAGCACCCAGTGAGGACTCTCTTAGTTACCTTTTCTCATTGCTGAGACAAAATACTTGACACTCAAAAGTTAAAGGAGGAAAGGTTTAGTTACCTCACAGTTTGTACAGGTTTCAGTCCGTAATCGGCTGGCTCCAAGGCAGGGTGGCCTGGCAGAGGGCATCACAGAGGAGAAACAGTTCATGGCAGGCAGAAGGGAGCAAAGCACCAGGTGACAAGCAATGCCCCTTTTTCTCTCCCTTATATCTTACCCAGGCTACCCCCCCTTAAGGCGGGTGCCTCTCACACCCTTATTCCCAGCAAGGCATCCTTGATCCCAGCATCACACACTCTAGATGCAGCCACCCCCAAAAAGCCCCACCTGTGACTGCATGGGGCTTGGGGAGAGTCTAGACACAAACCATAACAATGTCCTCAAAAGACTGCCACTGTAGTCAAGTGAAAAGCCCAAAGACAGAATGTGGGCTCAAGCCTGGCTGGGGCATTCTTTACTAGGGTGACCTTGGACAAGTTCCTGCCTGTCTCATGCACTTGCCAGGGTGGCGGAGCTTGTGGAACATGAAGAGACTCTTAGCCTTGCAAACTGTGAAGTGTCTTTGAAGGACCAGGGGTGACAGCTGCTGACTGAGCATTTATGTGAAGTCACCACCACTGAATGCTCTCCAAGGTCACACAGCTTCTGCTGACATCACTCAGCAGTGAACAGATGGAGAATTTCTAGGCTTTCCAGAGTTGGGTGCCCTGCGAGCTTCAGGTCCAAGACCTTACGACTCTGACAAAGACCGATATTAATTTGAAAAATACTTTTGCATAGGAAATGCATAACATGTATAAAAATTAAAAGAGGGGGCAGTAATCCCAGCTCTCTGGGAGGTTGAGGCAGGAGGGTCCCAAATTCAAGCTCAGCCTGAGGAATTTAGCAAGATTCTGTCTCCAGGGCCAGGGATTTTGCTCAGTGGTTCTGCTGCCTGCCTCAAGTGCAAATTCCTGAGTTCGATCCCCGGTAACAAAGAAAAAAAAAAAACCCCAAAACAGAGATTCTGTCTCCAAATAAAAAGTAAAAAGGGCTGGTGATGTAGCTCAGCAAAATAAATAAGTAAATAAATAAAACTAAAATTAAAATAGGGCCAGGAAGCCATGTACCATGACACACTACTATGATCCCAGATACTTGGGAGGCTGAGGCAGGAAGGTGGTAATTTAGAGGCCAGCGTGGACAAGTTAGCAAGACCCTATCTCAAAGAATAAAATGCACTGGGGGTATAATCAGTGCCTGTGCAAGGCCCTAGGTTCATCACCAGCAGCACCAAGACGAGAGAGAGAGGGAGAGAGAGAGAGAGAGAGAGAGAGAGAGAGAGAGAGAGAGAGAGAGAAAGAGGAAAACTAAGTATGATCTGGTCCGCTGATGGTCTTCCCAGAGGCAATCACTACATTAGTTTTGTTGCTTTGTGTCTGGTGCTGGTGGGGTTTGAACCCCAGGCCCTGCATATCCTAAGCAGACACTCTGCCACTGTGCTACATCTCCAGCCCTGATTACCACACCAGTTAGCAGAAAACCTGTGCAGTTACAAGCAGCCCCTCCATCCCCTCATGTTGACACAAATCCTGGCATGTGACACACATGCTGCTTCTTGCTTTTTGTTTTGCACTCACCAGTCTATTTTGAAGAATCACTATCAATACACACAGGCCTGTTTTATTCTTTTAAATGGTTGTGGTCATATCCATTGTGCAGCTGTAGCTGTTTCTTTGTTTGCCTGTTTGAAACAGGGTCTTGCTCTGTGGTTCAATCGGGCTTGAACTCACTATGTAGCCCAGACTGGCCTCGATCTCACAGCAATCCTCCTGCCTCACCCTCCCAAGTGCTAGGATTACAGCTGTGCACTAGCATGCCCAGCCCTGCAGCTGTATCTTAACTTCCTTAGCCATCTCTTATTGATGGGCATTTGGGTTATTTCCACTCTGTAGCTATTCTGAACAATGGAAAAATAAACATCATTTTTGGGGCAGGGATTATCTACAGGGAAAATTCTTAGAAGTAGAACTGCAGGGTCAGTGTGTCTCTGTATATTTAAGCTTTGGTGTAAATACATGCAAGGGTATTTGTGTATTTAACACTTGATGCTATTGGTACATTACCAAGGTGTCCATACTTTTGACAGTGTATCAAAAAAAAGTATATGAAGGAGCTGGGAATTTAGCTCAGTGGTTCTGCCACCTGCTTTGCAAGCACAAGGTCCTGAGTTCATTCCCATACGCCCCCGAAAAAAATATATAAAGGTGAATTTTCAGGGGCTTCATTTTTATGTTGGGCCAGGTGATCTTATCCACTTTCTTTGTCCCTGGGACAAAATACCCAACACCCAAACTGAAAGGAGGAGAGGTTTTTTGGATTATGTTTCAGTCTCTAGTCAGCTGGCTCCATGGCAGGAGGACAAGGCAGCCAGGAAACAGACAGAATCAAGGGAAGAGGGGAGAGGGACTCACCCGGCTAGGCCACACCCCCGAGTGATCCCCACCTCCTAACAAGTCTGCTCTAAACCCCAGTAATCCAATCACCCTCCAAAATCCCTGCCTATGAATACCGAGGCTTTTTTGGACATCTAGATATAAACCATAACATTCTTTCCCGACCACAAGAGTCATGTGTATCTTTTTTTTTTATTTTTATTTTTTTAGTACTGGGGATTGAACTCAGGACCTTGTGCTTGCGAGGCAGGTGGCAGAAACACTGAGCTAAATCCCCGGCCCCCTCATGTGTATCTTTTCATGTGAAATGTATTTAGTCCATCTCAAAGAGTTGCCAAAGGCCTAAAAGTTTCAGCATTGCTGAAAAGTCCAAGAGCAAAGCCTCCTCTGAGGCATCAGACAAACTCTTGCGAGCCCCTGTAAAAAACAAAGGAAAACTAAATATTTCTAACAAACAATAGCACAGGATAAACATTCCTCTTCCAAAGGAGGAATTGGGGGATAGAAGCCCATGGGACTAAAGCAAGACAGAAACCCAGCACAGAAAACATGAAATCCTGTAGTTCAATGCCCAGCACCTGAGGCAAGTTGTGGTGAAGAGATGTGAACTCCAGAGGGCTTGGGTGGTCCCATCCCTATGGATTGCTGGTGGTCATAGCCGTTTTCGCCTCTCTCTTGGGCTGGCTTTGCTCATTCTTTGCAGCTTTCCTCAGACATTCCATATTCCTGGCTTCAACTTCTTGGGGTCGCCAGTGCACTTTTGATTCACTCATAGCTTTGCACACTGCCTGGCCCCCCAGGGCTTCCTCTGAAACTTGGATGGAAGCCTCCATGACCCTTCATTCTGCATGCCTAGAAACCAGCATCATGTGAATAATGCCAAGGTCTGCTGCCAGCATGAGCAGTACCCAGGCCATCTTAAATGGTGGTTGCAGAGGGCAATAGGCCCCTGGATGGGCGAGCACTATGAACTGAATCTCAGAAAATCAATTTCCTCTGGTGCCTTTCTCCTCAAAGCAGGGTGCCCTGGGGCTCTCTTTTCAAAGCAATATCTTTCATTTTTACAATTTTGAGCCTGCAAAGGGTAGGGCCTTGCTGGTTCTTCACATGCCCTCAGTGCATTTTTTTCTATTGTCCTGATCCAAAGTACTTGGCTTTTTTTTTGTACCAGGGATCAAACTCAGGACCTTATGCTTTCGAGGCAGGTGCAGTGCCTCTGAGCTAAATCCCCCGCCCTACTTGGCTTGGCTTATTATTTTGTTTGTTGTTGTTGTTGTTTTTGGTACCAGGGATCGAACTTGGGACCTTGCACTTGTGAGGCAGGTGCTGGAACCACTGAGCTAAATCCCCAGCCTGCTTGGCTTATTATTAATGCTAAATTTTTCAATTACCGAGTTCTTCTCTGCTCTATCTTTTCAAGTGCCTCCAGTACTGGCTACTCTAGGGACTTCGGAGGAGGCTCTGGAGCACTGGGCCTTACTGGGCAAACAAAAGAGAGAGCCTACAGCTCAGGGGTAAAGTGCACCTAAGTTCGAGCCCTAGTATTGCAGAAAAAGAAGAAAAAAACTCATTGGTGATGGGCACTCCTTTGGTTGGAGGTGGTCTGAGAAGCCTTGGTTTTAGGAACGAAAACCAGCCCGACTGCACAACTGCAGGCCACAGGCAGTGTGGAGAGGCCCCTTCAAACAGCGCTTCTGGGTCAGGTCACAGCGTATAAAGCCACCACAAAGAATTTTGCCTGATCCACGTTTTTAAAAAAAAGTGGGGTGGGGGTACTAAAGACCGGGTGCAGTGGTGCACACCTTCAATCCCAGCACTTGGGAGGCTAAGGCAGGAGAATCAAAGTTCAAGGCCAGCCTGGGCTACAACAAAAACAGACAAAAGGAACGTCCAGTCCTAGGCTGGAGACTCCCTTCGAGAAGTTCCTTGAGGTCTCCGGTCTCAGAGATTGTCACCCAGTCTGTCCCCAACGCCGTGTTGTGGTTTACATCCAGATGTCCCCATGAGCCTCACGCGCTCGCAGAGAGGGCTTTTGGAAGGTGATTGGATTATGTGGGTGTATAGCTGACTTGCTGTAGGAGATGGGGTTTGGTCTGAATAGGAAGCTGAGCTGTAGGCTCTCCTTTTTGTTTGCCCAGTAAGGCCCAGTGCTCCAGAGCCTCCTCCGAAGTCCCTAGAGTAGCCAGTACTGGAGGACAGGTGTGCAGCACCACACCCAGCTGACTAACCGTCTTTGTGGTGAATCTCGCCAGCACGGGTGCCATACGTGATACAACCACAGCAAGAAACTGACAAAGGGCAGCTGGGGTTGCAGCTCCATGGTCGAGTGCTTGCCTGGAGTGTGTGAGGCCCTGGGCTCCATCCCAGCACCACCAAAAAAGGAAGAAAAGAACAGACAAAAGGCTGAGCGCATGCCTGTGATCCCAGCACTCGGAGGCTGAGGCGGGAGGTTCCCTAGAGCCCAAGAGTTTGAGGCCAATTTAGTAACATAAGGCAGACAGAACCTGTTTGGCTCCCTTCCAAAAACAAAAAAACATGGATTAGCTGGGGCCTTGGCAAAATGGCTCATGAAGAGTCATGAGGGTGAGACAGGAGGGGGAAATGAGAATAATGCGGCTCCTCTCTTGGGGCCTGTGAGGCTGGAGACCAGAATTAAAGACCCACAGTGAGCTGGGTGTGGCCCCACACAGCTCTAATCGCAGCACTTGGAGGCTGAGGCAGGAGGATCACCACTAACTAGCTCAAGGCCAGCCTGAACTACATAGCAAGATGCTGTCTCGAACTGCGCCCCCTAAACAACTTAGACTGAATTCTGGGTAAAATAGGTGACTAGAGGCAAACTGTGTGTAAAATGTGCACAGATGTGTGCTGGAACCACACTTATTCTAGGAAGAGGACTAGGGTGACCAGCTCCTCCTTGTTTGCCTAGTGTGGCCCTAGTTTTGTTTTGTTTTTTTTGGTACTGGGGATCAAACTCAGTCCTTGCGCTTGCACAGCAGGCGGCAAAACCACTGAGCTAAATCCCCGGACCCGTGTGGCCCTGGTTTTGAAACTGAAAATCCCACATACCTGAACCCTCAGTCCCAGAGAAGTTGGTCATCCCAGGAGAGAGGCAGCCTGGCTCCACCGGGGTCCCCAAGGACCCTGGGGACAAATGTCCACCGTGCCTTTCCTCAGCGCCCCAAGCTCAGCGGGGGAGGTGGGCAGACAAATGCACTATAGACACTGCACTAGTATGGAGGAGGGGCAGGCATGTGGCTCAGCGGCAGCACGCCTGGCTCACAAGTGCCAGGACCTGGGTTCCCGCCAAAGCTCCGGAAAAATCAGAAGAGCTCCGAGTGGTGCCCCACACCCCGTAATCCCAGCATTCAGTAGGCTGAGGCAGGAGAATCACTGCAAGTTCAAGGCCTGCCTGGGCTACACAGTGAGTTCAAGGCCAGCCTGAACTGCATAGGGAGATCCTGTGTCAAAAAACAAAACAAGGGGGCCCAGGGATTTAGCTCAGTGGTTCTGCTGCCTGCCCAGAAAGTGAAAGGACCTGAGTTCAATCCCTGGTACCAAAAAAAACAAGGGCTGGGGATTTAGCTCAGTGGCAAAGCGCCTGCCTGGCAAGTGCAAGGTCCTAAGTTCGATCCCCAGTACCACCCCCCCCCCAACAAAACAAGGAGGTGAGGGGACAGAACAATGTCAGGTAGATGCTCAAGGGATGGTGGCTGAGGCTGCTTTTGGGGATGAGAACCTGGGCTCTGGATTCCAGGCGGGAGGGAAACTTTTGGACCCTTATATTTTATATTGTGCAGTCTACAGCCTCAACACCCTGAATGCACCCACTCTTGTCTGATTTGGTACTATGCAAATGCATTACCTAATCAAATGTGTTTGTCTCATTTCGTTTTGTTTTTTTTAAAAAATTATTTATTTATTTAGGTACCGGGGATCGAACTCAGGCCCTTGCGATTGCGAGGCAGGTGGCAGAACCACTGAGCTAAATCCCCGACCCCTTGTCTCGTTTTGCTTTGAGACAAGGTCTCCCTATTCAATTCAGGCAGGCCTTGAACTTGCAGTGATTCTTGTGCCTCAGCCTCCCAAGTGCTGGGACTACAGGCATGGCCACCATGCCTGGCTCCGATCATTCTAAATTATACACTAACTTGTTCTCTGCTTGAGGGGAAGACAATTCTGTGGCTGTTACACACGGAGGTTTTTTTATAATAGGCCCGGACCAGCCTCATCCTTCCTCAGGAGAAGCCCAGTCTTAGGACGCACTTAAGGAGGCACCTGCCTGCCAGGGTCCATCCTACACTTGCAGGCCCTGAGGGTGCACGCCTTCTTCGATGCTGGCCCCCTACACCTTGGCTTCCAGTCCAGGGCTAAGGAGCTTAGCCGGGCCCCAGAGCAGTTAGCGCCTCCAGGCTCAGGTCTTAGCTGTGAAGCTGGATCTGGGTGAGGTCTCCGCCAGACAGTGGCTTGTAAAGGTTTCCCTGTGCCACGCAGGGGGCAAATTCGCCACGCGGGCCACCCACAGCTTGGCTGGTTTCATCCCTGGTGGGCTCCAAGTGCTTTCCTCACATCTGCGCTCTGTGGGATGCCTCCCCCCCGCCCCCCCGAACCTCAGATCTTCACGCTGAGCTACATCCCAGCTCTATTTTCATTTTTCACATTTTGAGACAGGGTCTCAATAAATGGCCAAGTGGCCCCCGTGGACCTCAAACTTGCTATTTTCCTGCCTCAGCCTCCCAGAGTGCTGGGATCACAGGCGTGCGACACCCCTCCCGGCAGAAAGGCCATCTCTGCCGTGAGTGCGCGCACACCGTGTTGTAGCTTCGCAGTCAGTGAGAGAAAAAGGAATTCATTTTCATCCCGCTTCCGCTGGGAGCGGCGACTTCTCACTCCCTTGCACGCTTCTCGGCTGCCGCGCTACACCAAGGGGGCGGAAGAGAGAGGAGCACAGCAAATTGGTTTAAGCAGAGTTTTAGGTCAAACGGAAACAAAGAACCAGGGCTGCAGGCAAAGCAGACTGCGGTCCTGCCCGGTCCTGGCGGCGCCAGGAGGACTGCGGCGTCCCCCGGGGTGACACAGGACGAGCCTGGTCTTTCGGATTCCTCCTGGCTCTGGCCAAAAGGCAGCGCCTCCCACAGGACAGGCCGGAGGAGGCCAGAGGGCAACCAGGGTGCTTCTGTGTTTTCCTGTTTCTTCGCACTAGGGGTTGAACCCAGGGCCTTCACGCTGAGCTACATCTCCCGCCCTTTTTTATTTTCTTTTTTTTGGTACCGGGGATCGGACTCAGGCCCTCACGCTTGCCAGGCAGGCGCGGGGCCACAGCTAAATCCCCAGCCCATTATTACTCTACAGATGAGAGAGCCGAAGCTCCCACACACGAGTACACCGTTCGGGGGTCACGGCACTGCGGGGTAGCCAGAGTCTGGGCCTGCACGCTGGTCTCACTGCAAGCAGGAGACTGCTCGAGGCGCGCGCATCCCCGCTGTGGCGCCACCTCCGCTGCTGCAGGACAGCCGGGTCCTCTCGGACGGCCTCCGCGAGACTGCACGGCGGCACGGCGCCCCCTGGCGGCGGTTTGGTAGCAGCATTCTGCTGCCCTCGCTGGGCGCGCAGGTCTCCTGAGTCATCGCATTCTTGGGCCGCATTACTGACAAGGAAAACATTACCCGCCCTACCCGGCCTCGGAAAGAGCCCAGGGTGTTGAAAGGGGGTGGGGACCCGAGCGCTGAGGAATGTGAAGGAAGGGCGGGGCCGGCGCTGGGATCCCGGTCGGGATGGCGGAGCTTTCACCTTTGCCCTTCTCCATCCTGTTGAGGAAGCCGAGGCAGAGTCCCAGTGGCCCTGAGTGCAACGCCTGCCCCTCTGTTATCTGTTTCTCATTCAGTGGATTGGTTATTTGAGTGCCTACCACGTGCCAGGCCTATTCTGGCTGCTGTGGACTCAGAAATTAACAAAACAGGCAGAGCTTCTGCTAACAGGCTCCCTGGCTGATCTCTCATGCGACCCCACTTTTTAAAAACATTTTTTTTTTTTTGAGACAGGGTCTTGTTATGTAGTTCAGGTTGGCTTTGAACTTGCTCAGCCCAGGCTGGCCTCGAATTCAGGGCAATCCTCTGGCCTCAGCCTCCAGAGTGCTGGGATCACAGGCGTTTGGCACCACTCCTGGCTTTTTCATTTTTAAATTTTGAGACAGGGTCGCCCTAAATTCCCCAGACAGGAGTCAAAGTTGCGATCCTCCTGGTATTACAGGCATGCACCACAGCGCTCAGCTTAAGTACTTGACTGCGTTTCGTGCCACCCTTTACCCCTTAAGAGTAAGGAGTGGCCTATCGAATGTTTTTTGTTACCGGGGATCAAACTCGAGACCTTGCGCTTGCGAGGCAGGTGGCGTCACCACTGAGCTAAATCCCTGGCCCCCACTGAGTGTTTCAACAGAGGTACTAAATGCATGTCTGGCTGATGATCGAAACTGAGGCTTATTTTGGGGATAGGGCTTCTATTATGAGCATCCTGAAAAATCATGCTAGGGCTTATTTTCTGGATCGGTCTTATTTGCAGGAAATTCAGTAGTACAATGGTCCCTCCTTATCCACAGGGTAGGTTCCAAGCCCCCTGGGGAACACCTGAGGCCATAGAAAGTACCGAACCCTATGTAGGCTGTTTTTCCTTTGTGCAGAGTAAGTCACCAGTATAAGAGGCTGCTGTTTTGGACCAAGCTCCTACACTGGGTGCCAACAGACAAACTACAAATGGAGTCCCTGTGCTGAAGTTCCATCTCATCGAGCCCAAAATGATTTATCTGACTTTTCAAGAAAGCAGGAGAGGCTGGGTATGGTTGTGCACACCTGTAATCCCTCTGTAATCCTGTAATCCCTCTGCACACCTGTAATCACTCTGGGACACTGAGGCAGGAGGATCTCAAGTTTGAGCCCAGACTAGGGAATTTAGGAATTTAGCAAAAAGTTGTTTTATTTTATTTTTGTTTTTTGTATCAGGGATCAAACTTGGGACCTTGCGTTTGTGAGCCAGGCACCAGAACCACTGAGTTAAATCCCTGGTCCAAAAAGCTATTTTATTTTATTTTTTTTTTGGTACCAGGGATCGAACTCGGGACCTTGCGCTTTCGAGGCAGGCAGCGCAACCACTGAGTTAAATCCCCGGCCCTAGAAAGCTATTTTTAAAAGGAGGGCGGCTGGGGATTTAGCCCACTGTGAAGGCACTGAAAGTATCCGAAAGTATTGTACTTACTAACAGGGAAGGCAAACGTGTTACACTTAAACAAGTAACCTTGTGTCAACAGTTTGTTTTGTTTGGTAGTGGGCATGTTAACCAGGACATTGCACTAAACTACATCCCCACCCCCAACCCCCACTCCCGCGTTTGATTTTTTTTTTTTTCTTCGGTATCAGGGATCGGACTCAGGACCTTGTGCTTGCAAGGAAGGTGTGGCACCACTGAGTTAAATCCCTGGCCCTCTGTTTGGTTTGAGACAGGTCTCACTAAATTGCTCAGGTGGGAGTTGAACTTGCAACTTTCTTGCATCTGGGTCCCCTCCCCCCATTCTGTTTCTTTTTTAAAATTTTATTTTGTTTTGTTTTTTTTCTGAGGCTGGATCTTGCCATGTAGCCCAGGCTGGGCTTGAACTCACAGTGATCCTCCTGCCTCAGCCTCCTGAATTCTGGGACTATAGGTGTGCATCACCACACCTGGCTCTCTCATTCTATTTGAAGATTCACTCTGGTCTCTGGAAACAGCTCGTCCACGTTAGCCCATTCCATGTTCCTGCCTCCTTGTACCCTCGAGCAGTGGGGCCCATGTCCCGGTGGGGCACCCCCGCTGCCTCTCTCTTTCCAGGAGCAGATGTGGGGTCTTGGCGCATGCGTGCCAAACTGTACCCAGCTTGTCCTACAGAACTGCTGCACTCGACACTCCTGCCATGTCCTGCAGATGTGGGCTTTCTATACCCTGAAGAAAGGTACTTCATTCATTTTTGTTACACAGGTAGTTGGACATCTGTCCTTTAGCATTACCAGCATCCATTCTACCATTAGTGACATGGGGACCCTTGGGTTTGGAGGAACCTCTCCTTCCTCCTTCTTAGCCCATGTGACGTGTGGGCTGGCCCAGCCTTAGTTCCGGGTTTACCACGTGACTAACAGCCAATCAACACCCAGCACCTGCCAATAATTTGGTAAAGGGGGAGGACTTCACTGGCCAAACCAGAGCTAGCTCAGGATCTGCCATGGCACAAAGGCTGCCCGTCGCCAGGGAGGCTAAACTGCTAAGTCTGCATCTGGTGGAGGCCTGTGGCCTTCATCTTGGGGAGAGGCTGCTGGAGGGTGCAGCCCCACAGAGACCAAGCCCGAGGTTGCCCCTTGTGTCCAGAACACCCACACCTGAAGCCAGCCTGGTCCAAAGCTTGTCCTGACTAAGGCAGTGAGGTCGGATTTTTGCTGAAGCTAATTTGAGTTAACCTAGGTCGCTCACGGACAAGCGAAGTCAGGCTAAACCACAGCCCTTGCTCCATCCATTCTGATATCAGGCATGCAGCAAGTCAAAGGACGAAAGTTTGTTGATTGAGTGTCCATGAATGGGAATGAATGAGACATCAGAAACAGCCACTTGGTAATATACACCAGCAGTGCGCTTTCCCAGAGTGCAGATGAGGCATTGCTTTTGGAAGGTGCCAAAATAAGAATAATGGGAAAATATAATATATACATATCATAAAAATAGACTTTAAAAAATCTCCCCCTTTTCCTGTTTTTTCCCCTTGATACTGGGAATTAAACCTAGGACTTTTTCACTGAGCTGCAACCCCAGCCCTTTTTTATTTTGAGACAGGGTCTCTCTAAGTTGCTAAGTTGTCCAGATGGGGATTAAACTTGAGATCCTCCTCCCTCAGCCTCCCAGAGTGCTGGGTTGACAACATGGGCTACCATGCCCAGCTCCCAAATTCAAATCCTAAGGCCCATCGTGCTGTAACTCATTCATTGTAGCTCAGCTTTACCCTTCTCCATTCAGACAATCAGAGCATCCTCATTAGACCAGGAGGGTGACTGCAGACCCAGTCATGTTCCCCTGAGGGGAGACAGGACAGGCACCACCGGCCCTTCCCTACCACAGCTGTCTGCAGGGGCTCATTTTGTGCTTTTTTTTTTGGTACTGGGGATCGAACTTGGGTCTTTGCGCTTGCGCAGCAGATGGCCAAACCACTGAGCTAAATCCCTGGCCCTGGGCTTATTTTTATGAAAGTGGCATTGATATAAGTACTGAGAAGTCCTAGGGGTGAGAACATTATTATTCCATCCATCTAACAATAATTTAAACTGAACATAAAATTAGAATTTTTCTGATCTTTGTATCATAAAAAATAATAAAATATTTGATTTGTTTGTTTTTGAAAGAGGGCCATCCTGTGTAGCCCAGATTGAGCTTGAATTTGGAATCCTCCTGCCTCAGCCTTTTGAATACTTGGATTATGAGTGTGCACCAACCACAATACTCAGTTTTGTTTTGTTTTTTCACTTTTTTTTTTGAGACAAAGTCTTACTGTGTAGTTCAGGCTGGCCTTGGAGTCACTATGCAGCCCAGGTTGGCCTCAAACTGGTGGCTATCCTCTTGCTTTAGCTTCAAGTGCTGGGATTACAGGCATGTACCACCAGACCCAGGTTGTTTTTCTTTTTATTTTCTCTCTGTGTGTATGTGTGTGTGTATGTGTGTTTGTTTGTTTGAGACAGGGTCTTGCTATATAGTTCAGGCTGCCCTTGAACTCACTACGAAGCCCAGGGTGCACTCCATCTTGTGACAATCCTCCTGCCTCAGCCTCTCCAGTCCTGGGATTACAAGTGTGTGCCATCACACCTGGCTCTTATTTATTTTTTAAATTAATTTTATTTATAGATTTTAGGTATACAATATAATGAGATTCATCATTGGAAATTTGTACCTTTGCATAATATATCTTGGTTCATATTTTTATTATTTATTTATTTATTTTTTAAATTTTTGTTTTTTATATCTTAAAAAGAATTTCGAGAATGTTTTGTAGAATGATTTTTTTTTTTTTTTTTTGTATTGGGGATCAAACTTGGGTCCTTACACTTGCGAGGCAGGCGGCGGAACCACTGAGCTAAATACCCAGCCCAGAATTTCGAGCATGTTTAGACTTCTGGGAAGATGGCAGAGTGGTGACATCAGAGAAAAACCCTCTCCAAGATTTGGTGTGCAGATGCCGGAACTATAGAAATGTGAGGAAGAGAAGAAGGAGGGAAGTGGGTCCCTGGGACCCAGCAAGGAGCTGAAGCGAGAATTGAAGCCCACAGGGAAAGCGAGGAGACTTCAACGAAGCAGAAGGAGGTGGCAAGCTGCACTTTCTCCCTGAGCCCTGACTCACAGCTTGGGAGGGGCAGCTCTAAACTGCACACCCACAGTGACTACTGGTGACCCCAGAGGCCTTCATGTAGAAACACACCAGTGGAACAGAGCAGTGGATGCAGGGGACTGCAGTGGCTCATGAGTTATTTGGGTTCACATATCCCCCAGGAGAGGGCAATTGGCTGGTAGCCATCTTGGGTTGGGGCCAGTTGAACTCAGACTTCAGAGCAGCTGTGGACTGGCTCCATTAGGGTGAGGCAGAACCAAGTTCAAGTCAGCAGAAGGTCAAGGAGCCAAGTTCAAGCCGGCAGGAGACTCACAGAGGGTTTCAGGCTGAACAAATTGGTTCCAGCCTCACAGCCAGAAACCAGCTTGAGCTTCAGAACTAAAGGTGCAGGCTTGCTGGAATTATCCTCTACCTTGATGTAAATCTATGACTGGCTTGTTGGGATTAATCAACATGGATCTGGGCTCTGTGTCCCCAGTTTGTCTACCAGTGAAACCAGAGACACGCCTTGAAGTGGACATTTTTAAATTTTTTTCATTTCTTGTTTTTGTTTTCCTTTTTCTTGATTGTTCTTGTTTTTATACAAGTGGGAACATTGTTCTAGTTTTTTGGTGGTTGTTGTTCTGTTCCTGTTTTTATTTCTTCCTTCTCTCTTTCCCTCCTGTCTTCTTTACCAGGTGCCCAAAGTTTATGTACTCTTCCTTTGTCCTCCAGCCTTGCTTCTAATCTCTTCCTCTTCTTCTATTTCTCTATTTTTCCCCGCTAACCCCTTCTCAGTTTTCTCCCCTGAGGGTAAAATCATCATACTGAGGGCATGTTTACTGTATACAATTTTCTGGTTTATCTTAGATTTTGTTATATCATCACCAATCTAGTTCATAGACATAAAGGTGGGAAATCAATATTATCACAGTTCATCATTTTTTAGTCTGTGTTGATGCTATTGTTATTGCTGATTGGACTACTTTAGCCAAGGTGACATAATTGTTCTAATCAGTTGTTCTTCCTGGTAAGCCAAGACTGAGATTGCTTAAGGGTCATAAACAATACTATAGGCCAGTACCAAAGAACCAGGGGCCAGGCCAAATAGGCAGCAACTTCTCATCCCCAATAAACTGAAGAGGTAGGACCTTGCAACAGACTCAAAACTCAAAAGTCAGCAACACCTGGAAGACATCTCTGAGAAGTAGTCATTTCCTAAAGGTTCTAAATACTAGCAATAAAGCTGCCTGCCATATGCAATTTAGAAGCATCAACCCAGGAAGAAAAAAAGGAATGTCAAGAACCATTCTACATAAATTTTTTGGGAAAATAATTTCATAACTAAAGTATGAATATAGCTGTCTAAGGCCCAAGTCACCTTGCCCACAAGCTGGCCATGAGATGCAGAAACATAACTCCATTTTGCTTTGGTCAGAGTTTAGGCCTCAATGGTCCCATAATGCTGTGGCACTCAAGGGCAAGATTACACCAGCTAAAGACATCCTGGTTCTTTGAGAACCAAGTAGTAATAAAAAAGAGGTTTCCCCTGGGGAGGGACAAATTCCTTATTAGCTTAACTCATCCCACCTAATATTGTAAGAATGCTCTCCTAACCCAGGGATTTAGCTCAGTGGTGCCGTGCCTGCCTCACAAGTGCAAGGTCCTGAGTTCAGTCCCAGGTACTAAAATGTCAGTTGCAAAGAATACTCTCCTTATAGCTTTCATCAACATAAGATCCTCATCAGCATGAGCTCCAAATTGACAGAGGATTACTGTCACCCCTAAGTCACCTGATAACTCCCACCAGTTATTGTGTGTACCCAATAAATAATGGCTATCTCAGAGAGTCTTTGTCTCTGCCCACTCTGAGGCACTGACCTCCCAGTGCACCACCTACTTTGAAATTATTTAAGTCTCTATTGTCTTTTTTTTATTGTCTTTTTTTCTTTAGCCCTCACCATTCCCCTTTCTAGGCAGTGGGAGGACTGATCACCCTCCAATAATAGAAAATGAGAAGACACTTAAGCAAGATGCAACCCCAAACTTTCAGCTCACCAAAGGCAAACCCAGAGAGCAATGAAGTGGAACAATTTGAAACATACTGAGCTGGACTCTCTAAAGTGGTAAGAGCAGAAGTAACAAAGCAGATGAATGAGGCTGAAAAATAAATCAAATCAGGAATAGTTTCTCAGATAACTACAGAGATGATGACCATTTTTTTTTGGTACCAGGGATCAAACTCGGGTCCTTGCACTTGTGCAGCAGGTGACGAAACCACTGAGATAAATCCCCGGCCTAGTGATGACCATTTTGAAAGACATGGTTAGTGACTCTAGAGTAGATACAGATAAAAAAATTAGAGGCACTTAGGAAAATGATGGAAACCATGAACATCCAACATAAGAAAGAAATGGAATCCATGATACATATTTAAACAGATATCCAGGAGATTAAAAATTCCACTGAAAGCATATGCAGCAGAATGAGCCAATGTGAGGACAGAATATCAGATCTAGAAGATAGGATTGTGGTTAGTGATCATGAAAAGAAAGATCTATTAAAAAAGGCAAGGGACCATGAAAAATCAGTCCAATAGCTGCTAGACAATGAAAGAAGAATGATATAAGATTGATTGGAGTCAATGAAAAAGCAGGCAGTCAGACAACAGCATAAAAAAACCTGTTTACAGAAATAATGGCAGAAAACTTTCCACGCAAGGAAAATGAATTTGACTTACAGATAATTGAGGCATATAGAACTCCAATTAGCCATGATAAAAAAAAAATCTATACCAAGGCATATAATAGTCAAGATTCCAGAAATTCAGCACAAGAACAGAATTTTTTTTTTTTTTTTGGTACCAGGGATCGAACTTGGGTCCTTGTGCTCGCGCAGCAGGTGGCAAAACCACTGAGCTAAATCCCTGGCCCAAGAACAGAATATTAAAATCGGTTAGATAATGAATAATTGATACTTTGAAATAGGAAAAGGTCCAGGGCCTGGGGATTTAGCTCAGTGGTTCCACCACCTGCCTGGAAAGTGCAAGGTCCTAAGTTCGATCCTCAGTACCAAAAAAAAAAGGAAAAGGTCCAAAGGGGTAGGAGTGGTGGGAGGGGAAGGGGAAAGGAAAAATTATGAGAAAAGAAAAAAAAAAAGGAAACAAAGTCTACGTAAATAGGGAAGGGTGGAGGGGGTGAAGGGTGCACAGGTAATGGGGAAAAAAAAACCCCAGGATATATCATGTACAGGTACAAGCACCCAATGATAAATATAAACATATTGTATACCTAAAATGTACCAATAAAAGAATTTAAGGAGGAAAAACAAAAGCTGTTAGAGAAAGGAAACAAATCACCTATAAATGAAAGTCAATCAGAATTGCAGCAGACTTCTCAACACAAACCCTCAAGTCAAGGAGAACTTGGAGTGAAGCATTTCAAGCCCTAAAAGAAAACAACCTCCAATCCAGATTGATGTACCCTGCAAAACTATATTTCAAAATTGATGGAGAAACATGATACTTCCATAACAAAGAACACCTAAAAAATTCATGACCACCAAACCAGCACTCCAAAGTGTTTTGAAGGACATTCTAGAAAGAGATAATAAGGACTACAACTCCACAAACCCCAACAGAATGAATCTACCAGGCAAGGCAAGAAATTAAACAGAAGGGGAAAAAAAGGAACCAACAATGGGAAAATAACATGATAATGATAAGTAAATATTTATCAGTTATAACCATCAATGTACATGGTCTCAATTCACCAATCAAAAGAAACAGACTGGAAGAATGGATCAAGAAGCAAGATCTAACAATATGCTGCATACAAGAAACACATTTAATTCAAAAAGAAATTCATAGATTGAAAGTCAAAGGTTGGAAAACAATACTCCATGTGACAAGGACCTGGAAAAAAGCAGGGGTAGCTATTCTGTTTGCAGACAAAGTGGATTTCAACCCAAGGCTGATTAAGAGAGACAAAGAAGGTCACTACCTCCTGGTAAAGGGAACAATCCAAGAGGAAGAGATGACAATCAAATATAGATGCACCACATACCAGCAACCTAACTATATAAAGCAAATATTAATGGACATGAAAAATCAAATAAGCACTAATACAATTGTAATGAAGGACACATTACCTCACTGTTACAAATAGAAAGATCAACTAGACAAAATATTAACAAAGAAATATCAAAAATGTAGCCAGGGATTTAGCTCAGTGGCACCATGCCTGCCTTGTAGGTGCAAGGTCCTGAGTTCGATCCCTGGTACCAAAAAATAATAATAATACTAAAAATACACTGTCAAAAATGAACCAAATTTTTGAACAAATGGACTTAGCAGATGTCTACAGAGTGTTCCACTCCACAACATCAGAATACACATTCTTCTCAGCTGCACATGGGATGTTGTCCAAAATAGACCACATAATAGCTCATAGAACATGCTTAAGTAAATGCAAAGGAACTGACATCCCATGCATATTATCAGACCATAGTGTAATGAAATTGGAAATCAATGGCAAAAGAAACCACAAAAACTTTATAAACACATGGAAATTAACACCCTCCTGAACAACCAGTGGGTGACAGATGAAATTAAAGAAGAAATGAGACAGTTTCTACAATTAAACAATAATGCCAGTACAACATACTGGAACTTACGGGACACAATGAAGGCAGTCCTATGAGGGAAATTTATAGCATTGAATTCCCACATTGGAAAAACAGAGTAAGCTCAAATAACCTAATGTTGAACCTCAAACTGCTAGAAAAAGAAGAGTAGGTCAAGCCCAAAACTTGTAAGAGGGAGGAAATTATAAAGGTCAGAGCAGAAATTAATGCAATGGAGACTAAGAAAACAATACAAAGAAACAATGAATCAAAGAGTTGGTTCTTTGAAAGATTAAAATTGACAAACCTCTAGTCAACCTTATCAAAAAAAAGGAAAGAAAAGACTCAAATCCATGCAATTAGGAATAAAAAGGCTGAAATCAAAACAGATACTGCAGAAATCCAGAAGATCATCAATACCTATTTTGAGAATCTGTATTCTAGTAAGATGGAAAACACAGAAGAAATAGACAGATTCCTGGTTACATATGAATTACCAAAGCTAAACGAAGAAGATATAAAAATTCTAAATAAACCAATATCAGTCAATGAAATTGAAGATAAATTGAAAACCTACTAACAAAGAAAAGCCCAAGGCCCCGGGCGTGGTGGCACATACCTGTAATCCCAGCACTCGGGAGGCAGAGGCAGGAGGATCACCACGAGTTCCAGGCCAGCCTGAACACAAAGTGAGACCTTGTCTCAAGAAAAAAAAAAAGATTTCAAGAAAAGCCCAAGCCCTGACGAATTCCCTGCTGAATTCTACATGAAATTTAGAGAAGACCTAACGCCGCTACTTCTCAGCCTCTGATGAAACTGAAAGGCAGCAGTACTCCCAAATTCATTCCTGGAAGCAACCATTACCCCAATACCAAAACCAGAGAAGGATCCCACCAAAAATGAAAGCCACAGGGCAACCTCCCTAATCAACATAGTCTCAAAAATCATCAATAAGATACTGGCAAACGGAATGTAGCAAATCATTAGGAACGCTATATACCATGACCAAGTAGGATTCATCCCAGGGAAGCAGGGATGGTTCAACATACACAGATCAATACATGTAAAACAACATATGAACAGAGGCAAGGACAAAAACCATATGATCATCTCAGTAGATGCAGAAAAAGCATTCGACAAAGTCCAACACCCATTCATGATAAAAACCCTACAGAAAATTGGAATAAATGGTCTCTATCTCAATCTGACAAAAGCCTTCTAGGACAAACCAACTGCTAACATAATACTAGATGGACAAGGCCGAGGATTTAGCTCAGTGGTTTCATCTTCTGCTGTGCAAGCGCAAGGACCCCAGTTCGATCCCCGGTACCAAACAAGAAAGAAAAGAAGAAAACAAAAACCTCCCCAAAACAAAAAAACTCAAAACCTAAATGTAGGAAACAGGGAAAGGGTTACTAGAATCTCTTCAGTGAGTCCTAGTCTCCTATTATTATACAGGAAAGGTAGAAAAAATGAGACTTTGAGAAGAAGCTGAGCTTTGGGCCTGATCAGTGCTGCTCTGGGCAGCAAAGACAAAGACCCCAGGCTTGCCTCACCTTTTATTCAGTACACCCGAAGAAACAGATGTGACAAATGACTCAGGACAGATTGTTCAGTACGTTGGGAGAAACAAATGTAACATGACTGGAGAGTAGTGGAATTCCTAGATCAATGAGGAACTACTCAGATGAAGATTTTGTTCCTTCCAGGATGTCTTCAGCTGCTGTAATCTTGTCCTGGAGCATCACAGCATCACCAGATCATTGAGGTCTGCTGTGACCAGAGGCCAAAATGGAATTATGTCTGGGAATGCCATAGCTGGCCTGTAGACAGGAGAACTAGGCCTAATCAAATGATTCGTCCCCAAAATTATGTAGCATTGCTCCCGACACCTAAAGATCAAGGCCAGGCATATTGGTGTATGCTTGTAATCCCAGCACTCAGGAGGCTGAGGAAGGATCATCACAAGTTCGAGGCCAGCCTAGGCTACATGGTGAGTTCAAGGTCACTCTGAACTATATATCAAGACCCTGTCTCAAAAAAAAAAAAAAAAAAAAGAAAGAAAGAAAAAGAAAAAGAAAAAAATTATCAGTATTTGCAGATGAGATGATACTCTATATAGAAGATGCCATAATCTCCACCAAAAGACTTCTGAATTTAACCAAATTCAGTAGCATAGCTAGATATAAAGTGAACACTCAAAAATCAATAGAATTTCTGTATACAAATAGCAAACTCACCGAGAGAAATTGGGGAAACAGCACCTTTCACAATAGCATCCAAAAAAATGAAATACATAGGAATCAATCTAACAAAGGATGTAAAAGACCGCTACCTTGAAAACTACAGTACTTTGAAAAAGGAGATAAAAGAAGATAACAGAAAATGGAATGACATACCTTGTTTTTGGGTAGGAAGAACCAATATAGTGAAAATGGCCATACTCCTGAAGTTGTTACACAGATTTAATGCAATTCCGATCAAAATTCCAACACCATATTGCACAGAATTAGAGAAAACAATCCTAAAATTCATTTGGAACCAGGAGACACCTAGAATAGCAAAAGCAGCTCTGGGCAACAAAGGAAAGGCAGGAGGCATCACATTCCCCAACTTGAAATTATACTACAAAGCTACTGTGATAAAAACAGCATGGTACTGGCGAAAAAACAAAAAACAAAAATAAACCAGACCCAAGGATCAATGGAACAGATTAGAAGATGCAGAAACAACTCCAAACATATTCAGCCTTCTTATCTTTCACAAAGGAACCAAACACCTTCACTGGAAGAAAGATAGCCTCTTTATTAAGTGGTGCTGAAAAAACTGGCTTTCCACATGCTGAAAATTGAAACTAGACCCATATCTTTCACTATGCACTAAACTAAAATTGAAATGGATCAAAGATCTAAATATTGAAACAGAGGTCGGGGATTTAGCTCAGTGGTCTTGCCACCTGCCTTGCAAGTGCAAGGTCCCAAGTTCGATCCCAGGTACCAAAAAAAAAAAAAAAGAAAAGAAAAAGAAACAGAAACACTAAATCTGCTGTAAGAATAGGTAAAACTTTTTTTTTTTTGGTACAGAGGATCAAACTTGGGACCTTGCGCTTGCAAGGCAGGCACCAGAACCACTGAGCTAAATCCCCAGCCTTAGGTAAAACTTTTGAAGATATTGGTGTAGGCAAAGACTTTATGATCAAAACCCTGATAACACAAGAAATATCACAAAGAATCAACAACTGAGATCTCATCTTACTCATTAAAAAGGTTTTGCAGAGCTGGCGATTTAGCTCAGTGGTTTCGCCACCTACTGCGCAAGGTTCGATCTTGCGAGTTTGATCCCTGGTACCAAAAGAAAAAAAAAGTTATAACCTGACTTTTGGGGCCAGGGATTTAGCTCAGTGGTTTAGCCACCTGCTGCACAAGGGCAAGGACCCGAGTTCGATCCCCAGTACCAAAAAAAAAAAAAGAAAAAGTTTTTGCAGGGCCAGGGATTTAGCTCAGTGTTTCTGCAGCCTGCCTTGCAAGCACAAGGTCCCGAGTTCAATCCCCAGTACCAAAAAAGAAAAAAGCTTTTGCAGGTGCCAGGGATTTAGCTCAGTGGCACTGTGCCTGCCTTGCAGCACAAGATCCTGAGTTCAAGGACACACACACAAAACAATAACAACAACGAAAGCTTTTGCACAGCAAAGAAACCACCAACACAGTGAAGAAACAACCCACAGTGCGGGGGAAAAAAATTTTGCCAGGTGTTCCTCAGACAAAAGACCAGGGCAGGTGGGCTGGGGATTTAGCTCAGTGGTGCTGCTGCCTGCCTTGCAAGCTTAAGGCCCTGAGTTCAATCCCTGGTACCCCCCCTTGACCCCCAAAAAGACTAGGGCCAGGGATGTAGTTCAGTGGCACCACGCCTGCCTGGCAAGTGCAAGGTCCTGAGTTCGATCCCTAGTACCAAAAAAAAAAAAAAAAGACTAATATCTAGAATATATAAAGAACTCAACTAAGCCAGGAGGTTCACTGTGAGTTTGAGGCCATCCTGGGCTATATAGCGAGTTAAGGACAGCCTGAACTGCAAAACAAGACCCTGTCTCAAAAAAACAAAACAAAACAAAACAAGAACTAAAAAGAATCAGACCTTCCAAATTTAAAGAGCCAATCCAAAAATGGGCATCTGAAATCCACAGACACTTCTCAGATGAAGAAATAGAAACAACAAATAGGATCTTTTTTTTTTATGGTACTGGAGATTGAACTTGGGTCCTTGTGCTTGCAAGGCCGGTGGCAGAAACACTGAGCTAAATCCCTGGCCCTGCAACCACTGAGCTAAATCCCCAACCGAGAAACAGCAAATAAATATATGAGAAAACGTTCAACATCACTGGTCATTCAAGAGATGCAAATTAAAACAATGCTGAGGTTCCATCTCATTCCAGAAAGAATGGTGTTCACTGCATCAGGGATTTAGCTCAGTGGTTGTGGTGCCTGCCTCAAAAGGGCAAGGTCCTGAGTTCAATCCCTGCTACCAAAAAAAAAAAGATTCCGTCCTTCTTGGTTCCATTTTGGGCCGGGGATTTAGTTCAGTGGTTCCACTGCCTGCCTCGCAAGCGCAAGGACCTGAGTTCAATCCCTGGTACCAAAAAAAAGAAATGGTGTTCATCAAGAAATCAACCAATAACAAATGCTGGCAGGCTGTGGGGGAAAAGGAACCCTTCTTCACTGCTGGCGGGAGTGCAGACTGGTGCAACCACTGTGGAAATCAGTGTGGAGATTCCTCAAAAACCTAAAACTAGAGGTTTCATTTGACCCAGCTATACCTCTCCTCAGTATCTTCCCTAAAGAATTGAAAACATCATACACAGCGATATATGCACACCCATGTTTATAGTGGCATGGTTTGTAATAGCTGAATTTTGGAAACAGCCCAAATGCCCATCAACCGATGAATGGATAAAGAAGATGTGGGTTTTTAATACAATGGAGTGCTACTCTGCCATAAAGAAGGATAAGCTTGAGACATTTCTAATAAGTGGATGGACCTTGAGACCATGCTTCTTTTTTCTTTTTTCTTTTTTTTCAGTACCAGGGATTGAACTCAGGACCTTGCACTTGTGAGGCAGGCACCCTGCCACTGAGCCAAATCCCCAGCTCAAGACCATACTCTTAAGTGAAAAGGACATACATATTTAAATACCGCATTGTTTCTCTGGCATGAGAAACTGAAAATGAAAATAAGGAGTAAAATGTATAATAGATATTGGGAAAGGGGAAGAAAATGTTCAGATGAGAAGGCGAACAAGGGAGAGGGATGGGGGAAAGGAAAGAAGGGGCAAGGAAAAAAGAATAGAAGGAAAAAATGGAAACAAAACTTTTGTAAATGAAGGGAAGAAGAAGAAAGCAGCAGCAAGATATATCATGTATAGGTATAAATTCCCTATGATGAATGTTATCTAAAATGTACCAATAAAGATTTTGGTTCAAAAAATAATTTTGAGGTAAAATTCATGTATAATGCAGCCATTTAAGGTATATAATCCAAGAGGTTTTTGTTTGTTTGTTTGTTTTTGTTTTTGTTTTTTTGGTACCGGGGATCGAACTCGGGTCCTTGCGCTTGTGCAGCAGGCGGTGAAACCACTGAGCTAAATCCCCGGCCCAATCCAAGAGTTTTAAAAGTATATTTATAGAACAGTACAACCATTGCCACAATATTAGGACATTTTCACTAACCCCACAAGCAATTCCCCCTCTTCCTCCTGCCCGAGGCAACCATGAATCTACTTCCTGTCTCTATACTTCGACTATTTCACATGAATGGAATTATATTTTGTGGCTGTTTCCAAGGTTCCTTTAGGTGGGCTATATCAGTACATGTGGTCTCTGATTCATCCTGGCTCAACTTAGGGTTTTCCCACTTAGGAGAGTGCAGAGCTGTGGGAATTCATTAGAAACCATGCTGAGTTTTGGGGCTACTCGGGGTGGTGACACTGGGCACAGACACAGCTCCCAGGCAGCTGCAGGCTCAACAGGCTCATCAGCCCCTTCCCTGCCAAGCGCTCCACCCCTCTGCTACATCTCCAGCCCAGTGATGCTGTTTTCTGCTTTTGTTTTGTTTTGCCATTTCTGGAGATTGAACCCAGGGAATGCTGCACTATATTCCGTCTCCTCTCTTGTTTTGGATAGTGTTCTGCTGTGTAGTCCAGGCTGGTCTTCAACTCACAATCCTCCTACTCCAGCCTCCTGAGTGCTGGGATTACAAGTGTGGACCACTGTGCCAGGGTCCCAGCCGCTTTATTTATTTATTTATTTATTAATAAATATTATTTTATTTTATCCCATTCCCCACTCAAGCCCCTCCCCTTCCTATGTACAAAAGCTTTGTTTTCATTTTTCCTTCTATTTCTTTTTTTTTTTCTTTTTTCTTTTTTTGGTACTGGGGATTGAACTCAGGTCCTTGAGCTTGTGCAGCAGGCAGCGAAACCACTGAGCTAAATCCCCAGCCCTTTCCTTCTATTTCATTCTTTTATCCCGTCCTTCCTTGCTCCCTCCCTCCTCCCTGTTCCCCTTCCCATTTGAACACTTTCTTCCCATTTCCCAACATCTGTTATACATCTCAGACCTTATTTTCACATTCAGTTGCTCACACCAGAGAAACAATGTGGTATTTACACATGTGTGTCAGATTTATTTCACTTAAGGGAGTATAGTCTCTTGGCACATCCATTTAGCTATAAATGTCTGAAGTTCATCCCTGTTTATGGCAGAGTAGTACTCCAATATATTAAAAAAACTCCACATCTTCTTTATCTACTTGTCAGTTGATGGGCATTTGGGTTGTTTCCAAGTTTTAGCTATTACAAACGGTGGTGCTACAAACATGGGTGTGCATATATTGCTGTGATATGATGCTTTTAATTCTTTTGGAAAGATACCAAGAGGAATAGCTGGGGCAAATGGAACCTCTAGTTTTAGTTTCTTGAGAAATTTCCACACTGATTTCCACAGTGGTTGCACCAGTCTACACTCCCAACAGCAGTGGAGAGGGGTTCCTTTTTTCCCACAGCCCCATCAACACTTTTTCTTTTCTTTTTCTTTTTTTTTGGTACCAGGGATTGAACTTAGGACCTTTCGCTTGTGAGGCAGGTGTGGTGCCACTGAAGTAAATCCCTGGCCTGGTTGATTTCTTGATAGCAGTCATTCTTTCTCCCAGCCTTTTAAAAAAATGTTAAATTTTGAGACACAGTTTCTTTAAATCCCACAGGCTGGCCTCCAACTTTTTTTTTAGTATATGTGCTGCCGAAGCAGGCACATGGCCTCCAAATTTTAATTCTCCTGCCTCAGCCTCCCAGAGTGCTAGGATCACAGACAGGTACCACTGGACCTGGCTCCAATGTGCTTGCTCTGAATGTTGCCACAAGCAGGGCAGAAGGGCCATGTGTCAGGGGAGTGTCCTGGAGCCCGGTGCCTTCCCTGGAGGAGCCACCCCCCAGCCTCTCAGGATGCTCGGGCCTTGGGGCAGTGGTGGCTGCGGAGCAGTGGGTGGGACCCGGGAGCCGCAGTTCCGGCTGGGTCAGTGCTGTCGCCAGTGGGCGCCTGGGTGGCAGCTCTACAGATACCGGGACGCAGCCACGGCCTGCACTGCCAGGCGGTGGACAGCAGGTCTCTTTATCCGTACAGGAGAGGTCTCAAGGAATCTCCCACGAGATTATTTCAATCTATACAACAGTCTGGCAGAATTTATATGGCCCCAACGATGCCAAAATAACATAAAACTAGGGTTTTCTTTTTCCTAAAAGTCCTTTTTTTTTTCTTTTCTCAGATAGGGTCTGCCTATGTAGCCTAGGCTGGCCTTGAACTCTGGCAGTCCTCCTGCCTCAGTTCTTGGAGTACTGGGATTTTAGGCGTGCGCCGCCACAGCTGGCAAAAGAAGATTTGAGCAAGTGGTGGATGACTTTCCGCACCCTCTGCAGCCCTTCTCTATCCCAGGGAACTCAGGCCCCTTTCCTGCCCTCGGTGAGAACGCTGGGTGGCGTGGGGTTGATTCCCTCCCCTTCTGTGACCCTTCTGAGCAGCAGTCTCTGCTCAGGCAGGCAGCTGATTTTTTTTTTTTTTTTTGTGGTACCTGGGATCGAACTCAGGACCTTGCGCTTGCCAGGCAGGAACAGCACCACTGAGCTAAATCCCTGATGCTAATTGGGGTTTTTTGGTAACGGGGATAGAACTCAGGACCTTGCGCTTGCGCTTGCGAGGCAGGCAGGAACACCGCTGAGCTAAATGCCCGGTCTAAATGCCCGGTCGGTGGCTGATTGGTTTCTATCTCTGTGTTTAAGCCTTGAACTTTTGCACCTCATTATCCTGGGGTAGCAGCTCTCAAGGAGCCGATTGAGGTTTCACTTCGGGGAAAGGGTTTTGAATGACCAGGCAGCAGAAAATTATAAAGATATTTATGAGCATGGCTGTAATTCCAACACGTTTGAGCCCAGCCTGGGCAGCTTAGCAATTTAGTGAGACCCTGTCTCAAAATTAAGAAATAAAAAATTTAAAAAGATAGAAATGAAGCTCAGAGCAAAGTCCTCGGGTTCAGCTCCCAGTACCACACACACACACACACACACACACACACACACACACACAATGGCTCATCACAGGTGGGACAATGACAGCTGGGTACTCTGTGATCCTCTTGGGGCAGCAAGGTAGCTGCTATTGCTCCAGGCATTACATCAGCATTCAAGGCAGGAAGAGGCAGGGAAAGGCATGAGGCCACTTGTGACTGTCCTTTTTATCAGGAATGCAAACATTTCCTGAAAATCCAACAGCATAGTTGGCAGCCACAATTGCAAAGGAACCTGGGAAAACAAGCCTGAAGCCTTCCAACTTCTAAAATAGGAGGAGGAAGTCAGAGATCGGGAACAGTACAGTGATTGGCTTAGCCAGGGCGCTGGATCTGTCACGAGAAAAGCCAGAGCAGCCACAGTGTCCTAGATCATCAAAACTTCTCGCCCTTTGAGTTCTTGCACCTGAATAAAGGGCAGTGCCATTACCATTTGTGTCTATGTGCCTCCACACGCGGCGAAATGCAATTCACTGTGTAAACTACGAAGGCATATTAAAATGCAGATTCATGGCTAAAGTTAGTCAACTTCTCCACGCCTGCATTCTGCCAAGTCCATCTGGCTGCTGCGCAATGCTTGAAGACTGTCTTTGCTCAGACAGCTGAGGTTGGGATGGGTTTCCTTTCGGTGATGGAACTGTGTAAACAGAGGCGGTGGCTACACAGCCCTGGAGACCTGCCTGGTACGTGTGGTTAGTTCTCCTGAGGTGTGTTTCACCTGGGTGTGTCAGGAGGAGGAGGAAGAGGAGGAACAAGGAGAGAGGGATGAGGTGGGAGGCAGAAGAGGGGGAGGAAAGAAAGAGGAAATCATTACAGCCATTGCTGGTGGCCCACAGAGAAAGCCCACATACATCAGTGTAGTGTTACATCCTTAGGGCAAGGTTTTGTTTGTTTTTTAACTACAGAAAAACTTTTGTTATGCTACGAACCCAGGGCCCAACACATGTAAGCTCACGCTCTGCCATTGAGCTATACCCCAGCCCTGACAGCCACTAAACACAGCTATTAAAATGCTCCCTTGGGCCGGGGATTTAGCTCAGTGCTTCTGGCACCTTCCTTGAAAGCGCAAGGTCCCGAGTTCGATCCCCGGTCCAAAAAAAAAAAAAATTTAAAATGCTCCCTGACATATGTCTTAGAAGGATCTCTCTCTCTCTCTCTCTCTCTCTCCCCCTCCCTCCCTCCCTCTCTTTCTCTCTCCCTCCCTCTCTCTCCCTCTCTCTCTTTCTTTCTCTCTCCCTCTCACTGGTGGTGCTAAAATGCCTAGGGTGGGGTTGAATTTGCACTCCTCCTGTCTCAGCCTCCCAGAGTGATGGGGTTTCTGGCATGTGCCACCACCACTGGCTTGCTCTAGAAAGACTTCAGTGTGATACTATTCAATGAGAAGAGCAGCGTGCAGAAAAATGAGGACAATGTGGTGTCTCCAAATACATGTATGTATGTATTTGCATAAAATTAGATCCACATGGAGAAAAGATGGGTGAATATAAACAAGAGGTGAGGGAGAGGAATAGGAGGAAAAAGGGAGGAAGAGAAAATGCAAAAGATTTCCCTGGAGGAAGATCCCCAATCCCAATGATACAGTCAGTTTGTGATTTTATCTACGTGGATAAGATTGCAAGTTACGGTCAAACAATTTAACACAGAATGAGAATCATTATTACTTTGGCTTCATTATCGATACTTACTCACATGCTGCCTTCTTCTGCAGCATGTGAAGAAGAGGATTTGCTTGGATGGTGTTTCTGTAGGATAATTTTCCAGTCATCTGGCATTAGGATGCATTATGCATTATGGTTCAAATTTGAATTCTTTTTTTTTTGGTACCGGGGACCGAACTTGGGACCCTGCGCTTTTGAGGCAGGTGGCGAAACCACTGAGCTAAATCCCTGGCCCTGGTTTGGGTTTTTTTGAGGTACCAGGGATCAAACTCAGGACCTTGCACTTGGAAGGCAGGCGCGGCACAACTGAGTTAAATCCCCGGCCATTCCCCAGTTAATCTGTATGGTTAAATAATTAATAGTGGTGCTTAAAACACTCTTTTACCAAAGAAAAGGGTACTCAGCCTTCCCCTGCTCAGCCTCTGAGGCCCTTTGAGGACACTGCCTTTGTCCAGTTCCCCTGGACTTTCCTGACCTGCAGAATGAAAGAGGAGATAGAGGAGGGGGAGCTATGGGGTCCACTCTGCTCTCTCATTGGCCTCTCATTGGCTCCCTTGTTGGTCTCTCATTGGCCCAGATTGGCCTCTCAACAATCAGGCCATTCACTTGAGTACTGAACCTGTCAGACTCTCCTTCCTGGGTATTTAGGGGAGTCACTTTTGCGGTCATTGGAGAGAAGAAAAGCCCAGAGCCCAGAGGAATGACAGCCTCTGATGGCAGGGGTGGGAGGTAGCGCAGCAGCAAAATGCTTGCCTGGCTTGCGAGAGGCCCTGGGTTCCATGCCCGACAAAATGGCCTCTTTGAGTCCCTGAATCCACCGGTGCTGAGAGCCAGGTGTATTTAAAGTGTATCACATCATATTCTGATACACAAGTATGCCGTGAAGTGAGTACTGCACGGCACAGGGACTTTTTGTTTTGTTTTGAGACAGGGTCTTGCTGTGTAGGCCACACTGACCTTGAACTTGCTATGGAGCCCAGACTGACCTCAAACTCAGGATCCTCCTGCCTCAGCCTCCTGAGTGCTGGGATTATAGGCGTCCACCACCAGGCCTGGCTTTGCAATTCCTTTTTGGTACTGCGGATCGAACTCACGTCCTTGTACCTTCAAGGCAGGCAGCAGAGCCACTGAGCTAAATCCCCAGCCCCTGCAATTCCCTTTTAATAACTCTTAGCTATTGCGCTGCATCTCTTGCATGTGATCGCTTCCCAAGGCTTCACTCATGTGACTTTCCAAGTCCATGAGGCTGACAGTCTGGCTACTCTCACCGCCGTCACTGACTTTGTTGTCCATCAGGAAGGGGTGAGCTGAAAACAGCAGGGCCAGGGTGACCCCATCCCTGGGCACAGTGTTGATTGAGTTAGCAAGTCACTGGGTGTTCAGTGCTGTCTGTGGCTGTGGCTGCTACATCTAGGCCTTCTTTGGCTCTCAGATTCCGGAAACAGCTTCACAGGGCAGGTTTCTCAGGTTCTGTTCTTTTTCTGTTAGTTCTTTCTTTCATAAACATTTCCTTATCACTTACGATCTGCTGACCTCTCTCTGTGGCTCCAAGAATACAAGGAGGAATCCCAGGTCAGAGCATGGGTTAATAAGAATGAGTGTGTCCTCCCTTTGCCCTTTCTCCTGGGATGCAGGTGTGATGGCAGGAGCTAAAGCAGGTATCTTGGGCCAGAGAATGACGTGTGTGTCAGAATTGCCACTGCCTCTACCCTCCTACAGCTACCCAAGGATTGAACCAGGACCTTCCCACTGAGCCATGTCCCCAGCCCTTTATAATTTTGTATTTTGGTACTGGGGATTGAACTCGGGACTTTCCGCTTGCAAGGCAGGCACCGGAACCACTGAGCTAAATCCCTGGCATGATTTTGTATTTTGAGACTGAGTCTCACCAAGTCACTAAACTGCCCAGGCTGGGCTCACACTCAGAACTTCCTGCTTCAGCTTCCCAGAGTGCTGGAATTACAGGTGTGCACCACCATGTGCAGCCTAAACTTGTAAATTTTTTTTTTTTTGGTACTGGAGATTGAACTCGGGACCTTGCACTTGCGAGGCAGGTGGCGGAACCACTGAGCTAAATCCCCAGCCCCTAAACTTGTAATTTTTTTCAGCCACTAAACTTTTAGACATTTCTGTGCTAGGACCAAACCCAAGTACTCAATCTCCCTATAAACACATGATCCCACAAAAGCTTAAATGACAGAGTTGCTGTTCTTGTTTCGAAGCACTGGGGATTGAACCCAGGGCCTTCAAACTGAGCTGCATGCCAGCAAGCACCTCTCCCCCTTCTGAGGTTTTTTTTCCCTATTTTTTTTCCCTTAAATTCTTTTATTGGTACATTTTAGGCATACAATACGTTTACATTTATCATTGGATGCTTGTACCTGTACATGATGTATCTTGGTTCTTATTTTTTCCCCATTCCCTGTGCGCCCTTCACCCCCTCCACCCTTCCCTATTTATTTATTTATTTATTTACTTGGTACCAGGGATTGAACTCGGGTCCTTGAGCTTCCTTCCCTATTTACATAGACTTTGTTTCCATTTTTTTTTCTTTTCTCATAATTTTTCCTTTCCTTTCTTTCCTTTCCCCTTCCCCTCCCATCACCCCTACCCCTTTGGACCTTTTCTT
>NW_004624790.1:7380796-7441341 GCF_000247695.1 Heterocephalus glaber | reverse complement strand
GGAAATCCTGGGCATTTAGCTCAGTGGTTTCTCTGCGTGCTGTGCAAGCGCAAGGACCCGAGTTCGATCCCCGGTAAAAAAAAAAAAAAAAAAAAGATGAGGTGGTTGAGTATGTCTGGAGTTGTTTCTACATCTTCTAATCTATTCCACTGATCCTCCGGTCTGTTTCTTTGCCAGTACTATGCTGTTTTTGTCACAGTAGCTTTGTAGTATAGTTTCAAGTTGGGTATTGTGATACCCCCAGCCATGTCTCTGTTGCCCAGAATTGGTTTTGCTATTCTAGGTCTCTTCTGGTTCCAAATGAATTTTTGGATTGTTTTCTCTAGTTCTGTGAAGATATTGGAATTTCAATCAGCATTACATTAAACCTATATAATAGTTTTGGAAGTATGGCCATTTTCACTATATTGGTTCTTCCTACCCATGAGCAAGGGATATCTTTCCATTTTCTTATATCCTCCTCGATCTCCTTTTTCAGAGTGCTGTAATTTTCAGTGTAGAGGTCTTTTGCTTCCTTTGTTAGATTGATTCCTAGATATTTCATTTTTATGGATGCTATTGTAAAAGGAATTGTTTCCCTAATTTCTCTCTCAGTGAATCTGTTATTTGTGTATAAGAAGGCTATTATTTTTTGAGGTTTTTTTTTAAATTCAACAAATATTTATTGAATGCCTGTTATGTGCTAGATATTGTTCCAGATATTTGGGTCACAGAGAATAAAACAAAGCCCTGGCCTTGTGGAGCTTACAGGATTTCATTTACTGCCACTTGACCTGCATTCTGCCCATGACCTTGGGCAAATCTCTGCACCTCTCTGCATCTGTCATCAGCTGCCCAATGGGGGAATAAGCAGGATGGGCTCAGATGTGGATACTGTGGTGGACTGCAGATGCTGATGGGATACCTGCCCAACCCACCACCCAGACAGCACAGAGGGCTGGAAGTTGATTTTTAATAAAGTACAATGGGGAGAGGGTGGCAGGAGCGAGCCATGCTGGCTGGTGGCCTGTGGTGGTACTGGTGGCAGGGCCCACACCAGCTACACGAACGGCTGCTGTTGCTGCAGCTGCTTGGTGGCAGCCTTGTTGGCGAGGTCTTTGGCCTTCTCTGCAGCTGCCAGCGAGGTCTCCTTTGCCTTCTCCTTGGCTTCCTTGGCTGTCCCAACAAGTGTTTTAGAAGGGGTCTCACCTTGCAGCTTGGCCAAGATCTATTCAAAACCCTTCATGGTCTTGGTCACATTACTTTTTGTTTTGTTTTGGTTTTTTTGGTACCGGGGATCGAACTCGGGTCCTCAGCTTGCAAGGCAGGAGCCAGAACCACTGAGCTAAACCCCCGGCTTGGTCACATTACTTTTGAACCAGGCAAGGCCAAATTCCTGGGCGGCTCTGGAGACACCAAATAAGCTGGAGGAGACCCAGGCTTCCTGGCGCGTTTCGGTTCAGCCACTGTTGCCAGAGTTTACACAGTAAACACATCTGTCCTCCACCACCATCAGCCGGGCATGGTTGATGTTCCAGGTGAAGGTGGTCATGGTCTGATTCTGTGGGTCCACTACAGAGTCTTCCAGGATGCACACTGAGTGAGCAGTGTTGGCAGGAAATGGTCGCTCTGCCCAGTGGGGCACCCTATTGGTCTCGGTCAGGTGTCTCTGGGACAGGAGCTTCTGGTCAGGGGTCACCTCTAGGTGGACTGTGTCTTCAGTCAAGAGATGTTTGCTGTAGGGATTCGGGTACCGCTGCCGAAAGGCAGCCAACACTTGGTCCCAACAACTTCGGAGCACACTCTGGCCCAGGAAATACTTCATCATCGTCCCAGGCTGGGCGAGCTCAGTACCAGTGCAGCATCGGGGCGTGGTGCTGGGAGGGCACTCGGAGGCTGGGCCCGCTCAGCGCAAGCCAACCAGGTTCACCAACTCGCTGCATGCCCCCTTTTTGGTTTTTTGAGACAGGGTCTTGCTTTATAGTAAAGACTGCCCTTGTCACTATGTAGCCCAGGCTGGCCTTGAACTCGTGGTGACTCTCCTGCCTCAGCCTCTCAAGTACTGGAATTAAGGGGTGCACCACCATGCACGGCTTTCCAGCCATTTTTATTTTTTATTTTAAAATTTTTATTTATTTATTTAAAATTTTTTATTTATTTATTTATTTTTGGTACTGGGGATCGAACTCAGGACTTCCTGGTTGCAAGGCAAGTGGCGGAACCACTGAGCTAAATCCCCCGCCCTTTATTTTTTATTTTGAGTCACAGTCTTACTAAATTGCCCAAAGTGGGCTTGAATTTGAGATCCTCCTTCCTAACCCTCTCAGATTGTTGGGATCATAGGCATGCGCCACTGTTACAGTTGAATGAGCCAAAATAGTCCCAGTTCTTGTGTACAACAAGGAAACAAAACACTCCACAGTAAGTAGCTGCATTTAATGCAGATCATGGGACAGTAGCAGCAGGAATAGGCAGAAAGGAAAAAGGAAAAAGGAGGAGGAAGAGGGACATGGGCAAAGCTGCTGCTGCTGCTGGAGAAGCTCTAGGTGAAAGAGCTGATGGTACTGTTTTTGTTGTTTTTGTTGGTGGTGGTGGGTTTTGTTTGTTTGTTTGTTTTTTGGGGTTTTTTTGCGACAGGGTCTTACTATATAGTTCAGCCTGGTCTTGAACTCATTATGTAGTCCAGGCTGACCTTGAACTCATGGTGATCCTCCTGCCTCAGCCTCTGGAGTGCCAGGATTACAGACATGTGAGGGTGCCTCGGCTTAGAGCTCTGGGCTATTCTGGGCCCCAGGGGGAGGAGGAGGAGAAGACAGAGGAGGAAGAGGAACCTTGGATGAGCACCAGCACAGTCAGGCTTCCAGTGTTTAAAGGTCCCACACTGCTGGCTCAGGGGCCTCCCATTCCGCCTCTCACTGGTGTCCATGATCTGCTGCCTCAGGCACCACACCCCCCTGCGGTAAACACGGACCATCAGCAGGGGCTCAGCACTCAGTGGATGGAAGGGAGCGGCTGCTCAGCTCCACGTACCTAACCACATCACCACCTCGCCTAGCTCGTGCAGTTTGTCATCATAGCCCCAAACCACAGACAGCCCCGAGGTCGCTCAGTTGGCGCGTGGCTAAACAGCCGTGGTCCACTAATACAAGGTCTCTCTCTGGTCCACATCTGTATCCCCAGTGCCTAGAATCGCTGCTCTCCTCGTGCACAACAGGCTGCTCAATCGGACTACGGTGTGCTGACTGTTGATTTAAAATGGAATAAACAGCTTCTCCAATAGTATGATTATGTAAGTGGGCGCAGGATTTAACTCAGTGGAACCGCGCCTGTCTTGCAAGAGCAAGGTCCTGAGTTCGATAGGAAACAGCCTCCTGTGGCTGTAGCCCCGGGGCTTACACCTCTTCTCCCACGGGCCCAGGGCAGCCTGCTCACCAGAACCCTCGGACCGCACGCTTGTCTTCCAAGTTCGCATCCGGTGACACGCTGGTGGCTTGAAGTGCCGCGGTAGGAGCATTCAGGGCTCCAGCTTGGGAAACACGAGCCGCCTGCACCATTGCTGGCCACCTCACCAGCCCCACGGCTGCCCGAACTTGCTTCCATTCTTCCCAGCAAATTCCTTGCACGTAAAATACTCGGCGGTGGCGGTGTCAGGATCCTAAGCCTGGCGGCGGGAGAAACAGTCCTAGAGCCTTGAAGTCTTTATTATTATTATGTGGGGGAAATGGACTTTCTCCTTTACAGCGTCTCTGGCGGCTCCCTGTGCTGTGTCCTCCCAGGCCCGCTGCCTACCGTCACGCATTCTTAGGTTAGTTCCACCGCCTCTGCAGGCCACGGTTTCTGCTTGTTTTGGTTTCCTTTTTCATTTCTCTGGCACACATCTTGAATTCATTTTTGTTAGAATGGTCATGCTTATTTGTTACGGGAATATAGGTCTAAGCAGTTTTTGCTCAAAAATTGTAGCCTTGTATTCTGAAGGCTTCACTGCCCTGATATTCCCAAATGTTAATTTGGTCTTTGGCCATATTTTATTCTATTTTCCAGCCTATTACTTGATTTTTTTTTTCTAGTACCAGAGATCGAACTCAGGACCTTGCTCTTGCCAGGCAGGTGTGGTGCCACTGAGCTACATCCCTGGCTTTGTTCTCTGATTGCCTCTTTTTCCTTACAGCCTCTCCTTTTTTTTTTTTTTTGGTACCGAGGCTCGAACTAGGGACCTTGTGCTTTCGAGGCAGGCACTGGAACCGCTGAGCTAAATCCCCGGCCCCAAAACTACACTTGCATTTTTTTCTTTTTTTTTGTATTTTTAAAAAATAGCAAAACATTTATCGGTACATTTTAGGCATGCATAATGGTAACATTCATTGTAGGGAATTTGCACCTGTCCATGGTACCTCCCACCTCTTTTTTCCCCTTTCCCTGCCCTCTCTCAAGCCCTCTCCCCTCCCCACGTACAAAAGCTTTGTTTCCATTTTTTCCTTCTATTTTCACTTTTTTTCTTGTCCCTTCCTTGCTTTCTCCCTCCCTCCTCCCTGTTTGCCTCCCCTTTTGAACACTTTCTTCCCATTTCCCAACATCCATTATACATCTCAGTCTGTATTTCCACTTTCGGTTTCTCACACCAGAGAAACAGTGCAGTATTTAAACATGTGTGTCCAATTTATTTCACTTAAGGGCATGGTCTCGCGGTCCATCCATTTAACTAGAAATGTCTCACATGTATCCTTCTTTATGGGAGAGTAGTACTCCATTGCATTAAAAATCCACATCTTAGGCTGGGGATTAAGCTCAGTGGCACCTCTCCTGCCTCGAAAACACAAGGTCCCAAGTTCGATCCCTGGTACAAAAAAAATCCACATCTTTATCCCTTCATTGGTTGATGAAGCCTCTCCTCTCCTTATTCTGAGATGAATTCTTCAAATAAAATTGCAGATGACTACACCTGTAGCCACAGGATTTTTTTTTTTTTTTTGAGACAGGGTCTCGCTGTGTATTTCAGCCTGGGCTTGAACTCACTATGTAGCCCAGGCTGGTCTTGAACTCGAAGCAACACTCCTGCCTCAACCTCCGGGGTGCTGGGATTACAGGTGTGCACCCCACACCCAGCTGGGCAAAATGCTTTAAAACCTTTTTGTTCTTTGGTACCGAGGATGGAACTCGGGTCCTTGCGCTTGCACAGCAGGCAGCGAAACCACTGAGCTAAATCCCCAGCCCTGTAAAACCACTTTTTTTTTTTTACACAAACATCGTTAAGGCAACAAGAACTAAAATAGTAACTATCTTAGGACGTCGGTGTTAGTGAGGCTATAGGAAAAAAAAACTGTGTACATTGCTGGTGCCAGAGGATACAGTGCCTGTGAAGATAATTTACCAAGAATACCAGACTTCACTGGCAAGGCTGTGGATCCAGCACTTGCCTAGCATGTGTGAAGCCTGGGTTCCATCCCCAGCATGGGAAAATAATGCCACTGGCATTGGCCTTTGGCCTACCAATACCACGTGCCAGTATTCACATCACAGCCACACACGCACTGAGGAAGCTTGAGCAGCACTGTTCCCCACAGCCTTATCTGTGACCGCTAGAGTGGGAACCGAAGCTTTGGTCTGCAGAGCTTCGGAGCGGTGTACCGTGCACAGGCAGTGGTGATGGCAGGAAGTCACTAGGATGTGCGCTTCGCAGGTTAGAGCGAGCTCTGGGATGTATTGTTAAACGAAGAAAAGGAAGAAAAAAGGAAGCTGTAGAAATAATTATCCTGGGCACCACTTTTCCTATAAGGGCCTAAATGTTTATGTATCTGTGATTGAATAAATACAGGAAGTATTTAGAATAAACAAGGGAAAGAGCCAGACATGGTGGCGCAGGCCTGTAATCCCAGCACTCAGGAGGCTGAGGCAGGAGGATCACCAAGAGTTTGAGGCCAGCCTGAACTACATAGTGAGTAAAAAACAAACAAAAAATTGCTTTATAATGGGATAAAATTTATGACGATTTTAACTCTGAATGTTATCTTTTTTTTTTTTGAGACAGGGTCTTGCTATATAGTCCAGGCTGGCCTCAAACTCAAGATTCTCCTGCCTCAGCCTCTCAAGAGCTGGAATTACAGCCATGTTTGGCTCAGATATTATCTTTTAACATCCATGAGTGATCTGAAGTTAAAGCAGATAAAGGGGAGCTGGTGAGGGACTGGGTGGGGGGATGCTGTTTTGTTTTGTTTTGGATCAGTGAGGAGCAGAGAAGGTAACATTTAAGCAGAATTGTGTTCACATTTATAAAGTGGCTCTCAGGCTTTCTCCAGTACTTTTTTTCCCCTCACTGCTGGGGATTGAACCCTGGAGCTCACACATTGTAGGCAAATGCCTTACCCCTGGATTACACCCCAAGCCCAAAACTGAGGGGAGTTTTAAGAGAATTCCTTTTGGTCACGAATCTTGATAATTTGTTGCCTTCTCTGCAAGAATCTGCCTCTGCACGAATCTGCCTCTGCACGAATCTTCCTCACGACCCACTATTACCTGCCAGCCTGGAGGAGAGAGAGTTCAGGTTCTTCTCCTAAATCTGCCCCTGCAAAGCCCTGGCCAAGTGACTGAACCTGCTGGGGATCGGCGTCAGTACAGGGAGTGAGAAAACCAGCTTCAGAGTGAAAGTGGGTGTTGAGGAAGAGCACACGGGGGCGTTCACTGAAGAGAGTGACATGCAGAGTCCACCCATGCAGTAGGGTGTCTCGTGACTGTCCCATCTTGTCTTTGGGACACAGACCAAGCTGCGCTCTGCATTTGGGGTGTTCTTCCTTCACTGCTTGGCTCAGATGAGCTTGAACTGCTTCCTTTCTCCTCTGGACAAGATGTTCCAGAAGAGGGCCATGGGCCAAGCCGGAACATCGCAGCTAACTTTAGTTCGCTATTTTCAGCCTCAGCTTGTTCCTGGACAAATCACCCCATGGACAGAGCATCTTTTCCAGGTGGGACAGTTCTTGTGTTATGCCCCAGGATTTTGTGGGGCATTAAAAAAGAAAACCAGGCTCAGTGGTGCCACCACCTGCCTCACAAGTGCAAGGTCCTGAGTTCAATCCCTGGTGCCAAAAAAAATAAAATGAAATTAAAAAAAATAAAACCAGTGTCACAAAGCTCTGTGTCCATGCATGTGGGTTGAAAAGCCTTATGCCGTCTAGAAAGTCACTGACAAGTAGCAGGATGTGAGTATCCCAAGTTCTCTTTTGGATGTGGGTAGGAAAACCAAACAAGCTTACCTTAGAACTGTCCATGTAGTAAAGAAGGACGAGCTTCAGACATTTATAGCTAAACGGATGGACCTTGAGACCATACTCTTAAGTGAAATAAATCAGACACATGTCTTTAAATACCGCACTGTCTCTCTGGAGTGAGGAACTGAAAGTGTAAATAAGGACTGAGATGTACAATGGATGTTGGGAAATGGGAAGAAAGTGTTCAAATGGGAAGGGGAACAAGGGAAGAGGGAGGGAGCAAGGAAGGAAGGGACAAGAAAACAGTGAAAATAGAAGGAAAAAATGGAAACAAAGCTTTTATACACAGAGAGGGGAGGGGCTTGAGGGAGCAGAAAGGTATAAAATAAAATAAAATTTATTTAAAAATAAAAGAATTATCCCCAGAACCAATAAATAAATAAATAAATAAATAAATAAAAGAAAAGAATTGTCCATATAGGAGCCTGGAAGCCAGGGTAAAGGGAATGTATCCGGTGGGAGGAGGGCCTTGGGTGGCATTAAGTCCCTGGCACTTCTGGGCTGCTGACAACCCTCTGGCTCCGGCGTGTGAGGTAGAAAGCTGGGACCCCCAGCACCGCTCCTCAGAGTCTTAGCTGACTCTGGAGGGACCAGAGGCCTTTTGCTGGGTCTCAGCAGCCTGTGCTGTGCACAGAATGCACACACTGGCTTATGCAGTCGGGGTACGGGGCAGATTCTACATTCAGGCTGTGCTGGGTCGGCAGGATGAGGAGGAGTCTCACCACATTTTAGTGGCCTCCACCCTCATGCATGGACTAATGCTGACTACTAAAGGGTTTGTGGCTGCAAGTTCAATCTCGTGCTGTTACTCCCTCTCGCCTTGTCACCTTCTGCCATAGGGTGACATAGCAAGAGGGCCCTCACTACATGCCAGCATCTTGTTATTGGATTTCCCAGCCTCCCAAGCTGTGGGAAATAAAATTATTTATTTATTTATTTATTTATGATAGGATCTCTCTACGTAGTTCAGGCTGGCTCTGAACTCCCTATGTAGCCCAGGCTGGTCTCAAATTCATAGGGATCCTACTGTCTCAGCCTCTCAAGTTCTGGATTACAGGGGTACCCTACCACACCTGGCCCACAATTTATTTTCTTTATGAATTACCCAGCCTCTGGTATTTTGTTGGGTTTTTTTTTTTGGTACCAGGGATCGATCTTGGGTCCTTGTGCTTGCGCAGCAGGCGGTGAAACCACTGAGCTAAATCCCCGGCCCCTCTGGTATTTTGTTATAGCAGCAAAACATGGACCTAAGCTTTTATTCTTTTTTGTTTATTTGTTTTTGTAGGGGGACAGGGTCTTGCTGTGTAGATCAGGCTGGCCTTGAATTCAAGTTGGTCCTCCTGCCACAGCCTTCCGAGTGCTGGGATTCCAGGCATGCGTCACCATGCCCGGCCAAAGCCTTTTCTCTTAAGCTCCTGGCTCTGCAGGTGCAGGCTGGGCAGTTCTGCTTCAGGCTGCGGTGCCTGGGCTGGGCTTGCCTCGCCTGCTCCTTGTCAACCTTGCTCTAGTGGCCACTCAGGGTATGTTCTTCGAGAGGTGCCCCTGGGAGCACAGAAACCACGGGGAACCATGTACGGCAGGACTGGAGGCAGAGCTCTGGTGGTAGAGGGATGGGCTTAGCCTGCTCAAGGCTCTGTGTTCTGTCTTCAGCACCCAAATGCCAAAACGCAAGCAGCGACTATGCAGGCACAGGGATGGGCTCTGCTCACACCTGCTAACACTCCACAGTCACAGCGAGCCTCATGGCCCGGCTCAGCATCAGAGGGACGGAGGAGGGCCTTCTGTGACAGCAGGGCCCTACGGAGCCACAGCGTGGACAGGTGTGCAGGTCGGTTGTGTTGTTCTGCAGACTGCTGTGTACACCTAATACCTTATAGATGCTCGTCCAAGTCAGGAGGCCCATAATTCACTGGTTCCCTTGAACATTTGCTTTAAATCTGTAGAATAAACTTGCCAGGATTTCTCAACCATCACACTGAACTCATAAACTAATGGTGGATGTGTAGGTTGTATCAGGTCTTTGGCTTTTTTTCCTCTTCAAACTACAATAATGCAATAGACATCCTGATACAAGTCCTTATATGTTCCTAATATATTCTTTCTATGTTAGAGATCAGCAAACAGGTCCACAGACCAAACCCAGCTAGACTGACTTTTGTAAATAAAGCATTTTTTGGTTTTTGGCTTCTGTGTATGTGTGGTATTGCAGATTGAACCCAGAGTCTTTGCGCTGAGCTACATCCAGCCCTTTTTTCATTTTTTGAGATAGTCTTGCTAAATTACCCAGGCCAGGCTTGAACATGTGATCCTCCTGGCTCATCTTCCCTAGTGCTGGGATTATAGGTGTGCACCACCACACCAGCCAGCTGGTGTCCTAAAGGCAGAATTTCCACTCCACACCTGGAAACCAGGAATATCTGTTGGCTCTGATATGCTAATGCCCACAACTTCTGATATGATGCTCTGTGCCCCCAGAGAAGCCATTTCCTGTGGTCTCCTGAGTCAGCCGTGCAGTAACTTCTGAGTTCACAGGGTTCAAGACCGAAATGCTCACTGAGGCTTACAAGGCCCTCTGTAACCTGGCTCTGAGAAGAGAAAAAAAATTCTGAGGTGCCCTAATTTGATTACAAGCAGAGAGGAAGGCGGGGAGGAGAGATGGGGGAGGTTAATCAGCACCCATCCGCAAACTACCAAAAGACCAGTTGACCTTCTGAAATGTGTGTTCAGCCTTAATCAAATCCTGTCACACCGCTAGGCAGGCGGTGTCCGGTCACAACCCCAGCCAACCCAGAAGCCACCAGAACTTTCCTCATGGACCCTCCCAGCAATTGCCCCAGGGCCTGGTCCTTTCTGGTCTGGCACCCATGAGGGTTCAGTAAACCTCTTCATTTCCCAGATCTGGAGGCCCCTGAGTTCTGTTCTGACAGCCCACCTTCCTCACCTCTGTGACTTCTTTCACTTCCGAGGGCAGTCTTGGTCCCCCTCACTCTGTGCGGGCTTAGTCAGAACTCAGTTCCCAGGAGCGGAAACTCAGTTGAATTGGCCGAAGCCTCAGCATGAATGGGCTCCTGTGACTGAGCGTGCAGCCTGAGGAGACCGCTTCAGGAAGAGGTGACTCCAGCCTGCCCTGTCTTGGTCCTCAATCGCTCTGCTCCCAAGGGGTTCGAGGAGGACTTAAAGCTGCATCCCCTAGGGGCAGTGAGGACTCTCACCTCCTGCTGCTGCTCCCGTGTACAAGGCTCTCTGAGCCAGGTGTGGCCGCTTGGTCAGCCTCAGGCCAATCTCTGTGACAATCAGTGGACACACAGGTCTGGTGGAGGGGGAGGAGGTCACCCCAGTCGGAACACAAGCGCTGGCAGCCAGGAAAGTCCCCGGGGAGGACTCAGCGGCTGGTGCCTGAAGCAGGGAAACCGAGCAGGCCCAGCACACACGCAGCCTGCCTTCCGCCGGCCAGGGGCCAGGCGACACTTTCCCCATGTCCACCCGCTACCCCTGGGCTAAGCCCCGCCCCAAGCGTTGGCCTAGCGTGAGTGCAGGCCTGAGCTCCATCCCCAGCGCTGCAAAACACAACACAAAACAAAACACAAGTGCTTAAGCAAAGAATAGAAAACTGGAACACTTCCATTTCAGAAACTGTTTTCTTACAGCCTGAGATTTGAAGGTATTGGGGTTCTCCAGAGACACAGAGCTACTAGGTCCCCAAATCTGCCATCTATAAACTAGAGAAACAAGAAGGCCCATGGTGTAACTCAGGGAGAATCTGAAGGCTTGGGAACCAGAAGGGTGCAGGGGGGAGGCCGTTGTTGTCAGTCCTGGAGTCCCCAAGAGCAGTGGTTTCTACTCCGTGAGTTGTCCTGTGGAGCAGGCAATCACAACAAGGCTGAGCTGGGGCCAAAGGCAGCACTGATATAAGTGGCTCTGAAACCAGAGCCTCAACCATTGCCAACTGTGGTCACAGAGGGTTACAGGGTCCCCTCTCGGAGGAGATGTAGGGAGGGGGCGGCTCCTGACCATGGAAGACACTCAGACCTACGCAGAGCCAGCACTGCGTGGCTGCCTGTGTCACTGACAGGCTTTCTGTCCCCTCAGCCCCAGGGGAAGGTGCTTCAAAGAGGGAGCTCAGAGAAAGAAGACGGGTTCCCAGGTTCCCCTTGGGCTCACCTTCCCTCTCCCAGCTGCAGCAGTGCCTCCCATTCTGACAGGAGCTCTGGGGACTTGGCCCTGTCTCCTGGGTGGGCCTCCCATCCGGAAAGGGCTGTCCATTGAGACTTCCTGTCACCTCCACTGGGCCTGAGCTCTGGAAACCAAAGCGCAGTGTTGTTTACCTTTTTGTTTGGTATTTCTCCTTTCTTCTCTTCTTTCCTTTTGTTTTTTCCAGTACCCAGGGCCTTCACATTGAGCTGCATCCTTAGGCCTTTTTGTTTCTTATTTTGTGACAGGATCTCACAAAGTTGCTAAATTGGCCAGGCTGGGCTCGAACTCATCCTCCTGCCTCAGCTTCCCAGAGTTCTGCAATTACAGGCTTGCAGCACCATTCTTTGTCTTTTTCACAGAGAGCGGCAAAGGCTGGCAGTGGCTTGGGCCTGTCCCCGCCTGAGAGGCCCCAAGAGCCATCAGCATCTGCTCTCTGAAGGGAAAGGCTGGGCTGCTCCCCTGCCAGCCTCCTCTGTCCTGCCAGAACTGGTGAGGTCGGGTTCCTCGGGAAGCTGATCAGGAGGAACATTTCTGATCACTGGTTCATTTGGGAGCCTGGGGGAGGGAAGGGAAGAAGGTGGGAAGGGTGGGAACCCCCAGCAGGTGCCACAGAGCAGGTTCCCTCTAAGGCAGCAGGGTTCAAACTCCAGGGCTGCTGCAGGATTCCAAGGCCTGTGGGACACTGCAGCTGCACCCGTGTGAAGGTCAGCACTGTCCTTGTAGCTGAGGGCTGCGCTGGGGATGTGCCCTACCCGCTCAGCCTGCAGAGAGTGCTGCCAGGTAGAGAGAGCCAAGTACATGCAGCAGGAAGGGCGCCTCCAGGGGCCCTGATGCTCACCAATTTCCGGTGTGTAGGGGAGCCAGTGGCCACTGCAGTCTCTCACAGACTCTGTGGAGGTAAAGCAACCACCATCTTTTTTTTTTTTTTTTTTTGGTACCGGGGATTGAACTGCGGTCCTTGTGCTAACCACTGAGCTAAATCCCCAGCCCTACCATCTTTTTTTTTTGGTACCGGGGATTGAACTGCGGTCCTTGTGCTAACCACTGAGCTAAATCCCCAGCCCTACCATCTTTTTTTTTTGAGACAGGGTCTCGCTATGTAGTTCAGGCTAGTCTTGAACTCACTACGGAGCCCAGGCTGGCCTTGACTTACAGCAGCTGTCATCTTGGACACTGCTAATGACCCAACCCAGGCAGAAGGCTGTTCTGGAAAGTCCTGAGCGGGCCATGTGTGCAAATACTCAACCGGAAGTGACGCGTTGCTCCACTTACAGGTCACCTTGGCCACTCAGTCACATGGCTCCCCGCAACCACAAGGGACACGAGAAGCACCTTCCTACTGGATGGTGGAGGCTGAAGTACAGTGCACAGCACTGCAGATCACGACATCCCTCTGTCTCCCAGGACAAAGCCCAAGTCCACCAGCAAGTCAGGTCAATGTCTTTCTGAAACTCATGTCCTCAGAATTTTTAGTCTGAAGAAATCAGGACTAGCCACATCAGGCTCATGTTTCTTTCTTGAGACTTTGTGAGTGTGTGGGGTGCTGGGGACGGAAGACAAGCTAGACAAGCACCCCACAACTGAACTCCATCTCTAGTCCTTTTGAGATAGGATTTTCCTAAGTCATCCAGGCTGGCCTAGAACCCAAGCTCCTCCTGCTCAGCCTCTGGGGGGCTGGAACCACAGGCGGGGGCCAACGTGCCCATTGTGACTCTTTTTTTTTTTGGTATAACTTTATTATCATTTACTAAACACACACATATACAAAAATTAAAATTATTCAGAGAAAAACAATGCAAGGGAAAAAAACCCTATAATAATAGTCAGGCAAGATCGGGCGCATTCAGGGTGGTATGGCCGTAGACTGTATAACTTTTTTTTTCTTTTGGTACTGGGGATCAAACTTGGGACCTTGCAATTGCAAAGCAGGCGGTGGAACCACTGAGCTAAATCCCCAGCCCTATAATAATATTCAAAATAGAACTCAACCAAAGTAAAACTGAAAAGTACTTAAACATTTTTCCACATAATTAAAAAAAAAATCTTAAGCATTAACGAGACATCAGAAGATGTGATTTATTTTAGAAAGATTTTCAAAACTAATATTGGACAAATAGTGGTCTGGAAAAAATTCTAATTAACTAGTAGACTCCACATAGGCCAAATGTTTTTTGATTTAAATTTCAATACAGTCATGTGACATGTAATGGAAATATAATCTGAGAAATATGTTATTAGGCAATTTCATCCATGTGTATCGCCAAGTACCACACAGTGTGCCAACTTCTAAGTGCAAACTGAGAAGGTACACGTCAGTCATCTGTGATGGCCCCTTGAGATTATCCAAATATGCAGTTAAACATGAGATACATGAGGCTACCACTGGCATAGCAGCACACTATTTTACAGTAGTGCCCATTGCGGCTCTTGTGTGAGGTGAGAAATGCCTGTCTCTCTCAGAGGGAATCTTGGTTGTGCTATAGCTCAGATCTTGAGTGTCTTTCAAGGCCTACATGTTGAAGGCTTGGTTGCCAGCCTGTGGCCCTATGGAGTAGTAGGACCTTTAATGGCTTTAAATTTTTTTTTTTTTGGTACCGGGGATCGAACTCGGGACCTTGTGCTTGCAAAGCAGGCAGCGGAACCACTGAGCTAAATCCCCGGCCCTTAGGACCTTTAAGAGATGGGCTCTCTGGGTGCTGTGGTGCATGACTGTAATCCCAGTACTCTGGGAAGCTGAGGCAGAAAGATCCCAAAATAAGTCCAGGAAAAAAAAAGGAGGAGGAGGAGGAGGAGGAGAGCCACAACTTGGGAGGCTAAAGCAGGAAGAACTCAATTTTGGGGCTGCCCTAGACATCTTAGCTTGACCTTGTCTCAAAATGTGAATTAACTCACCATTGTTCGAGGCAGCCTGGTAGCTCTTTCCCAATAAAGCCTTGCCTTGGGTGAAAAAAAAAAGAAATAAAAAGTTGTGGCTGTGCAAGCACAAGGACCCGAGTTCAATGCCCAGTACCAAAAAAAAAAAAAGTTGTGGGGATGTAGCTTATTAGTAGAGCTCCTGCCAAGCATGCATGAGGCTCTAGGTCCTAGGAGAGGAAAGGGGAGAGGAGGGAAGGAGGGAGCCCGAGTGAGAGGAAGTTAGGTCATTGTGGGCCCCTTCCTGTCTGTCTCTGCCTCCCAGCCTCCACTGCCACGTGCTCCTGCTGTCACATACTGTGTCACCACAGGCCCAAGTGACCATGGACTGAGCCCTCTGGCACTGAGGCGCAGTACAGTTGTCCTCCTTGTCAGCTGATCATCTCAGGCGTTCTTGTCACAGTGACCGAAAGCTGAGTGACATAGGTTGCTGTCACCAAACACCACCAACCAGGGGGCTCGTGAACAATGAACATTTATTACTTATTTCTCCTTACTGTTGCGGAGCTGGGGAGCCCAAGATCAGGTGTCCTCAGATTCAGGGTCTAAGGAGTCCCAGTTCCCCTCTACCAAGGGCTTCTCACTGGGTCGTTCACGTGGTGAATGAGGTCACCCACACCCAGGGTGGTGACGAGCTTCTTTTCCACTCATGGAAAGCCACAGAATCTAATCAACTTCACTGGGGACTTTTCAGTCTACCCTGAGTTCAAGTGAGGAAGAGGATGTTGCTTCCTAGGACCCCTGATGTCCCAACAGTGAGGCCAGAACAATGCCATGGGTGGAATTGGCGATATACCATATATATAAACTGATGTCAGTACACCATTGTTTTCCAGACAAGAGAACAAATTGAACTATTTTTTAATGGCAAAAGCAGAATAGCCTGGGGAAAACGGTAGAATATCGCACGCAGTCAGCGACAGTCTTAGACACGGGTCAGCCCATCCCACATGCAGCACGGAGAGGGAGGTCCCTCGCCTTTCCTCGGGTCCCACACATCCTCCTGTCCTCTCATGGTCCATGGGCCTGTGTTCCTGGCCCGCAGGGTTCTGAGCCAGCTGGGATTGTTTCCTTCTACTGGTTTCTATCTTTGATTCAGAACCCTCTCTTACATTTCCACAGTGGCTGTTAATTAATGATGATGATGATTGGCCTTAATGAAAGAGGGAATTAGTAGGTTCCTGGCTGTGCGCTGGAGAGAGTGCGAACAAGTGCTAATGCCCTGACAGGGGCTCTTGTGACCTGGGAGCCACTTCCTGAAACTCAGCAGCTGGAGGGTTGATCGTCCTCCTGTGGGAAGCTGTGTTCCTCCCAGGAAAGAGGCAAGTTTGGGCCCAGGAACCCGTGACTGGCAAACCCAAGCATTTGCCACTTTGTTTCTTTGTCATTGTTATGTTATGTGACACTGGATTACAATGTTATGGTTTTTGTTTCGGAACAGGGTTTCTTTGCAGCTCAGGCTGGCCTGAAATTCTCAATCTGTCTCAGCTGCCTAAATGCTGGAATTACAGGTGTGTGCAAAAGTGTGGGCTATGATGTTATAGGGGTTTTTGTTTGTTTGTTTGTTTCTTGAGACAGGGTCTCACTATGTAGTACAGGCTGGCCTTGAACTCACTATGGAGCTCAGGCTGGCCTTGAACTCATGGCAATCCTCCTGACTTAGCCTCCCAATTGCTGGGATTACAGGGATTCCTATATACTTTTTATGATTACATATACATCTGTGTAAATGCATACAAAGAATTCTAGAAAGAGTTACCTCAAGTTTTCAAAAGTAGTTATTTCTAGGGAGGTGCGTGAGACTGGAAATTGTGGTCAAGGCTGTTTTATTTTCTTCTTATTATTCTTTTTCGTTTGGTGTTTGGAATTGAACCCAGAGCCTTCACACTGAGCTACATCCCCATCCCTTTAAAAAATATTTTTGGAATCAATTTTTTTTTTTTTGGTACCGGGGATCGAACTCAGAACTTTTCCCTTGTGAAGCAGGCACTGGAACCACTGAGCTAAATCCCCGGCCCTAAAAATATTTTTATTTGAAAAAAATTTTTTATTTGAGCTGTGGATGGTAGTGCACACATATAATTCGTAGCACTTGGGAAGCTGAGGCAAGAGGATTGCTGCAAGTTCAAAGCTAGTCTGGGTACATAATAAGTTAAAAAGTGAGACCCTGTCTCTGAAAAAAAAAAAAGCTATATAAGGATTACAGCTGGGACCAGGACTTCTCCAAGTGTGAGGGTCCATTTCCAGCAGCATGGGGTAGTTAGTGAGGTTAGGGCACTCTGGTCTGTCAGTGCTAATGATAATAATGAGAAGAAGGGCTGGGGATTTAGCTCAGTGGCACTGTGCCTGCCTTGCAAGTGCAAGGTCCTGAGTTCAATTCCTGGCTCAGCAAAACAAATAAAATAAAACTACCACGATAATAATGAGAAGAGGCTGGGGATTTAGCTCAGTGGTTTCGCCGCCTGCTGCGCAAGCACAAGGACCTGAGTTCAATCCCCAGTACCAAAAAAAAAAAAAAAAAAAGAATGGCTAATAATGAGAAGAAGAAACATTAACTGTCATTGCTCTATGGCAGATACTACAAGGTTTACATATTTAATATGACAGATATTTATCTATCTTATTATTAGGTATATTGTATTTTGTATTATGTTTTCTAATATATAAATATCTATTATATAATAGAAAAATACTGCAGCATAATAGTCATTATATATTGGAATACAATACTGAAATGGTTAAATATCAACACAATCATTTTGATATATGCATGTACCATTTCCCCAAGATGAACGTAATTATTTTGGATTGCAAACACATACTAATAAAAAAAGAATAAAAACCACAATAGTCCTTATATGTTACTATTTACTATAAATATATATGCTGCATGTGTACACATTACATGTTCTGCTTACTGGTACATATTACATACATGTACATATGTATATGCACTGTATGTGATTTTGTAACATATAAAACAACACTGTGTATCATGCACATATGCAGAGTTATTATTTTGCTCCTTACTAATGGGGAAACTGAGGCACAGAGAAGTTAAGGGACTTCTCAGAGTCACACTGGTGGGAAGGGGCAGAGTCACTCCGGCCTGCAGGACTCCTTCATTTATAGGCACTGTGGCTGCAGCTCAGCACACATCGTTAACACAGTACTCACACTAGGAAGCACTGGAAAACTGCTCTCCTCCCTTTTTTCCTCCCATCACACAGCAGAGATTCAGTAATATATAGTTAGGGGCTGAGGATTTAGCTCAGTGGTTATGCTGCCTGCCTCAAAAGCGCAAGGACCTGAGTTCAATCCCCGGTACTGAAAGAAAAAAAAGTAATATATAGTGGGCTTTGCGGTATACCTCAGTGGTAGAGTGCTTGCCCAGCATGTATGAGGCCCTGGAGTTATTCCCTGGGAACAATTAAAAAAATAATAATGGAATATAAAAATTTGGAGCCAGGTGTGGTGGCACATACCTGTAATCCCAGCACTCGGGAGGCTGAGGCAGGAAGATTGATATGAGTTTGAGGCCAGCCTGGGCCACATAGTGAGTTCAAAGCCAGCCTGAACTACACAGTGAGACCCTGTCTCCAAAAAACACAAAACAAATAAAATAAATAAACAAACAAAAAATAGGAGTCTAGCATGGTGGTGGACACCTGTAATCCCAGCACTCCGGGAGACTGAGGTAGGAAGACCTCAAGTTCCAGCCCAGTCTTGGCAATTTAACAATGTAGTGAGGCTTTGCCTCAAAATAAAAAAGTAGGGGAGTTGATCAATGACTCATGGTTTAAGATTGCGGTTTAAGCACTTCCTGCAGGGTCTCTTGCACAAGGAGGGGGCCAGCAGGAGCTGACCCAGTCCTGCTCTGCTGAGAAACCCCTGACAAAGCCTTCACCACTGACAAGCTGGATTGGATCAGGCTGAACTTCCTGTAGAATAATTTACAGAAGAGTTATTCATGGCTTCTTAATCTTCCTGGTCTGAGACAGCCACTTGGGTTAAAGGAAGAGTGTTGAGGAAGTAGAGCACAGAGAAAAAGAAAGAAGAAAAAAGATCGGGGTGATAACCAGTCCTTAATAGGAAGAAACTTTGAAATCAGGAGCTGAGTAGTATGTCGTATTTGATGTGTAATATTTAAAAATCTAACAGAGGAAGGGGAACAAATGTTAAGTTCTAATATGGGAGACTTCCTCTCTCTATTTTAAGTTTATTTATAAAGGTTAACAGAGTGGCCTGGAGTCAGTTTGCTGGGTACAAATCTTTTTTTCTTTTTTCTTTAATTTTTTTTTTTTGGTTTGCTGTTTTGAGACAGGGTCTTGCTCTGTAATTCAGGCTGGCCTCCAACTCTCAGCGATCCTCTTGCTTTGGCCTCCCAGAGTACTCAGATTATAGGCGTGGACCCCCCCCCAGGCCCAGCTACTTAATTTTTAAATTTTTTTGGGGGGGCCCTGGATGCAAATCTTGCCTTTGCCACTTCCTAGCTGGATATCCTTGAACCTCAGTTTCTTTATTTGTAAAAGCTTAACTGAATAATGTACCTTAAAGGCTTAGAAAAGAGCCCTTAGTAAACACTCAAAATATTATAGAATAATAACAATAGTTATTAGTTTACAGCGAAATTTCTCACATCTCAGTTCAATTCAACAGATACGTGGCCCTTTTTATTTTCTTTTTTTGGTACCGGGGATCGAACTCTGGACCTCATGCTTGGGAGGCAGGCTGCGGGGGAACCACTGAGCCAAATCCCCCGCCCCAAATGGCCCTTTTTAGATGTCCAAACTTGCTTTCTGCAGATGCAATTCAGTCATGGGTAACATCAGGCCACTCGCTGTATGGTGCGCAGGATCGAATCTCTCCGAGCCCCTATTTTTATGTGAGTTGCATGAGGGGCTGGAAGGAAACGCAGACCTGGGAGAATGAAGACTTCTCGCTCTCAGATGAGCCCCGATATCTAAATAGTGAAAGGTCTAATGAACACAGTCCATTTGCAACTTAAAAAGTGAACAGTCTGCAGCTTCATCCGCGAAACGGCGCTGGGCAGTACCTTTCCGAGGTCCGCATCCACTGAGAACCTGGAGAGGAATCATATCGAACTAGGATGAGCCCGGAACCCAGCAGGCTTGGGGTCCTTGTGAGCAGAAGGACATCTGGACTCTTTTTTTTTTTTTTTTTGGTACCAGGGATCAAACTCGGGTCCTTGCACTTTCGAGGCAGGCGCCGGAACCACTGAACTAAATCCCCGGCCCGCATCTGGACTCTTGACACTGACCCAAGGGGAGCGGGCAGGGGAAGACGGGGCAGGGGAAGACGGAGCAGAGAAAGACGGAGCAGAGAAAGACGGAGCAGAGATGGCAGGGGCCCCAGAAGCGGAGAACAAGCGCCTGCGACCGCAGGAAAGCGGAAGTGGGCAGGGCAGGATCCTCCCTGGAGCCTGGAAGAGGACGCAGCCTTGGGGGCTTTGATTTCCAGCTTCTGGCCTCCAGAACGAGGAAAGGACCAATTTCTGTTGTTTAAAGGCCCCAAATTTGTGGAAGTTTGTCATGCAGTCTTAGGAAACTGATAAGCAAACAAAAGAGAAACAAGAATGAAAATTATATTGCCAAGCCATTAGAGCCTTCCAGTTTGACAAAGATTGAAAAATCTGGTGGCATAATCCGTCAGCACAAGTGTTGAGAAACCGATCGCTGCTGGGAGTCTACGTGGATTGATATAATCTCTTTGGAGATAAATTTACGAATTCTATCCAAATTACAAACACGCGTCTTTAGGCTCACATATTCCATTTCTAGGATTTAGCTTACATGTGGGATATGTGGAAAACCACGCACGGCTAGTTATTCATTGCAGCATTATGTGCCATCACAGTCTGAAAGGACAATAAATGTTCGTGAGCGATGTCGAATAAAGTACGGAGATCTGGAGTCAAGTAACTTTTTCCACAACTGGTTACATAGTAAATATTTTACGTGCTGCAGCCAAGAGGTGTCTGGCATGACTAGCCACTCAAGCTTGAAAGTAGCCAAAGAATATATTTTAAAGTGTGCTAATAAAAGCTTAAAAAAAAACAACAAAAAAACGGAGACTGGTGGCACACACCTGAAATCCCAGCACTCAGGAGGCTGAGGCAGGAGGCTTGCTGAGAGCTTGAGGCCAGCCTAAGCTACATAGTGAGCTCAAAGCCAGCCTGAACTACATAGTGAGAGTCTGTCTCAAAAACCAAACCAAAAAAAAAAAAAAAAAAAAAAAAAAAAATCCAAACCAAACAAAATAAAACCTAAGAATCATTCCCTTTCTTCAAAATGATTTTAAAAAGCCAGGCATGGTGGCATAAGTCTGTAATCCTAGTTCTCTGGGAGGCTGAAGCAGGAGGATGGCAGGTTCAAAACTAACTTTGGCAACTTACTGACAGCAAGCCCCTGTGTCAAAATAAAAATAAAATAAATAGAAAGGGCTGGGGTTGTAGCTTAGTGTGAAGGCTATGGGGTTCAATCTTCAGAAACACAAATACATGCACACACACACACACACACACACGCATACACTATAAACAAATGGGGCACTGGGGATGTAGCTCAGTGTAAAGGTCCTGGATGTAATCCCCTGTACCAAAATAAACAAAAACAAAAAATTAAGCCAGATGTGGTGGTGCATGCCTTAACCCCAGCACTCAGGAGGCTGAGGCAGGATTGCCATGAGTTCAAGGCTAGCCTGGATTACATAGTCAGCCTGAACTACATAGTGAGACCCTGTCTCAAAAAGCCAAATAAGGGCCAGGTATTTAGCTCAGTGGTTCCGCCACCTGCCTTGCAAGTGCAAAGTCCCGAGTTCGATCTTTGGAACCAAAAAGTAAATAAATAAATAAATAAAATAGAAAGAAAAGAAAAACACTGAAAGAAAGAAAAGGTCAACAAAATTTTTTTCACTATTATTCTTTGCATGGCCAGTAAGCTAATAGTTGATTTTTCCTTTTTGGGGAGAAGCTGGTGCTGGGGATGAAACCCAGGGCCTTATGCATGCTAAACACACACCACTAAACTATACCTCCAGCCTAGGTCTATTTTTTTTTTTTAAATCACCAGTAAAATAAGTATGAAAAATTTAGTTTTTGGTTTATGAGAGGCTATGAACCCATATAAAAGGTTGGATAGGGTAGAGGGTGCAGATTGGGAGTAGAGGGCTTGCCCAGCACATGTAAGGCCCTGGGTCCCAAGCCTAGCACTGCAGAAACAAACCAAAAAAGTTGGACAATGATCCACAGTTTAAAAATGTATATATATAATATGCATATAATATATGGATATAATATAATATGCATATATATAATTGCTAAGCCCCAAGTTTGATCTCCAGTGTAAATAAAAAAGCCAAATAAAATAAAATAGAAAGAAAGAAAAGAAAAAAACTGGAAAAAAAAGAAAGAAAGAAAGAAAGAAAGAAAAGGTGAACAAAAAAAATTACTGGGGATTGAACTCAGGACCTTGAGCTTGCAAGGCAGGCACCAGAACCACTTAGCTAAATCCTCGGCATCAAAAATTTTTTTTACTATTATTCTTTGGATGGCCAGTGAGCTAATAATTGTTTTTACCTTTCTGGGGGGAAGTTGGTGCTGGGGATGATATAATATATGCATATTATATATTTAAATATTATATATATTACTATGATCCAGTATATACACATATACTAAAATAAAGTATTGATTTCATTATGGGTCATTCAGTGTATTCTGACATTTTCTATTCCATCCCATTACCTCCTATTTCATTTTCACCATGTCTAGTCCATTTATAAATAAAATATTGGCCTGAGTGTGTTGGCAGGATGTATGTAATTCCAGCGCTCTAGGAGGCTGAGGCAGGAGGATCTGCGCAGTTTGGGCAGTTTAGTGACTTGAGTAGATCTTGTCTCCAAAAAGAAAAAAAAGGGGTTGGTGATGTAGCTCAATGCAAAGGCCCTAGGTTTACTTGCAGCAGAGCAAAACACATAAACAAACAAATAAATAAAATACTGATCAAAATCCACCAAACTTATCTCACATCCCACTAATGAGTGAGGCACGAGGTGTGGCAGCCTTGGCTGTACTCTGCAGGACCATGGTCAAGAACAGCGTTGTCAGGAGGCTGCTAAGTGAAACAAGGCCCAGCCGTACAGCATGGCCACGAAATCACCGACACAGTGTGGCTCGGGTGTACGAGCTGGTGCAGGAAGCTGTTCCCAAACACATTTGTGAATTTAAAAAGCAAGTTGTACACGAGCTGTGGTGGCACAATCCTGTAATCCCAGCACTCAGGAGGCTGAAGCAGGAGGATTGCCACAAGCCGGAGGCCAGCCTGGGTTATGTAGTGAGTTCAAGGCCAGTCTAAACTACCTAGCAAGACCTTGTCTCAAAAAAACAAAAAGAGGGAGAAATTCTACAGGAGGCAAATCTATCAAGACAGAAAGTGGATTCGCAGTCAGCAGCTGCCTGGGTGGAGGAAAGGTGAAGGAGAAGCTGGGGCTGGCCTAGGGCGGAGCTCAGGGAGCCCAAGCCCTGAGCTTCATGGCCAGGGCCAAGCCACAACAGCAACCAAAACCTCATTATACTGAAAATTTACAACTGGCCTGGGTGTCTCAAACTTTAAAACAAAGAAAAGTTGGGGATGTAGCTCAGCGTGAAGGTTCTGGGTTCAATTCCCAGCGCCACCAAAACAAAACAACACCCCCAAAACCAGCCTACGAATCATCAAATTGTACACTTAAAATGGGGTGAGTTTTATGTCACACAAATTATACAGCAATAAAATTGCCATTTTGAAAAAAGGAAAGGACAAAGGAGAAGGAGGAGGAAGGAGAAAGAGGGAGACTCACTATTCCACCAGTCAGCCTGCCAGGCTCTCGCATCGACTTTAGGAAGCCTCTCCCTTGGCTGCCTGGAGTCTCCAGCCTCTTCCCAGGTCTCAGAGTTGCTGGCAACGGCTCCTCCACCACATCTGCAAATTATTTCAGTCCTCAGGATTCACTTTTTGATAAGTGGAATATGATGACAGTGTTGCAGAGTTGAATGCTTTCTGCCCTTCTGAACTTTTCCCTTTCCCTTTGGCGTCTTCTTCTCCAAAGGGCTTCTCCTTTGGTCCATGTTTACACTTTGTGGTGGCGCCAACTCGAGTTGCTAGGCAACAGACAGAGCTGGGGTGCAGCATGGAGAGCCCAGCCCCCAGTGTAGCCCTGCCCTACACACAATGTGTCCAGAGCTGTTTGTCTTCAGTCTACCTAGCAACTCCTCCTCCTCCTGCTAGAAGTAGCCCTTCATGTTCCCTGCCCTGGGGGACTTCCCCATTCCTCTTCCAGCTTTGAAGTTTGGATGAGGCTGCCTCCCCCTGCCTGGTTCTAAGAAAAAACAAGAGACTCAGGTCACCCCACAAAGGTCAGCTCTGGCCCTGGGAATTGGCTCAAAGCTGGACAGGTGGCTCAAGACAGTCCATGTGGGTTGGTTCTGGGGTGTTTTCTAGAAATACTAGAAGAAAAGTGCTATTTTCCTATCATAATGGCTTTTCAGTATGGATTTAGGGCTATGTACACTGTGGGCCTGGGTGAGGAAGCAGATGTGAAAACCCAAAGTGGGAATGAAGCCGATGCAAAGGAAACAGACCAAGAGACAGAGAGAGACCTGACTTCACTGTGGGTGACTCTGGATCCAGCCATACCTGAAGTTGGTGCCACCAGTACCCTTGCTGTTGAGTGCACCTGTGACTCTCCTTTCCATAAGCCAAGTTGATCTTGGTTTCTGTCAGTTGCTGTCAAGAATCCTAAGACATGGGGCCAGGGATTTAGCTCAGTGGTTCCGCCGCCTGCCTTGCAAGCACAAGGACCAGAGTTCAATCGCTGGTACCAAAAAAAAAAAAGAATCCTAAGACAGATCTTCTGCAAAAAGGAAGGAGACCAGGAGATGGAGAGAGGAGAGAGGGGATAGGGGTGAAGAAAGAATTAAGATGCATTAAAAAAAAAAAAAGATGCATTATGTTTGTCCCCATGTACTCACTCACCATGATGAATGTAATCATTATGCTCTGCAAACATGTATTGATAATTTTTTTAAATGGAAAAAAATCCTAATATGGTTCTTTCTGTTACAGCCTCAATTCCCTTATGTGGAAAAGAGAAACTGACAAAGATGTGGTTAGCATCAAATTGATATAGGGTGTACCACATAGGGATGCTATAGAACCTCCAATAATATAAGAAATATAACTCCCAACCTGCTAGATGTCCAATATGCCGAGTTTCCATTCTCTAAAATTAAAAAAAAAATGAATTCTAGGAATAACAGAGGTTAAGAGTAGGAAGTATTTATTGAGAGAATGATAGCTTTTGTCTAAGAGAGACAGAAGGGGTCCAGTGGGTGGTGGGGGACCTCTGCCTCTCAAGGGAGTTTTATTGAGCAAAACCACGAGATGAGGTGGGTATAGGGTGGGACAAATTAATAATATTACAAGTATAGTCCCATAGGTAATATTGATCCAATGGGAAATCACAAGGTGGGTATGAGGTGGGACAAAGAAATGGTCAGCCAATAAGATTACAAGCATAGTTGCTTGGGTAATATTGATTAAATGGGGATCCAATGGGGAAGCAAGTCACGTAGCAAGCATAACTGGACCAAACAAGGATTTCCAGGAAGGGATAGTTTGAAGTCTTGGTCCCCACCCAGGTGATTGATACCTGCTGTTCATCCCTAGGGGAAGTATGTGAGTGTAGTAGTTCCTCTTTTTTGAATCCTGGCCCTTAGTATATGGGCTTCAATTATCTTTTGCATTGACTCCCTGAAGGGCTTGGCCCTCTAACTGCTGATAATACACCTAATTAACTTAGCTGTCTACAGTAATATGATTATGTCCGCCCAGTGAGATGTCAGTAGGAATAGTGGCTTCCAGAACGGAGAGGGTGCACCTTCTCTTCCCCTCAGGTCTTCCCAGGCCAGGGATGCAGATGTGATGGAAGGCATCTCAGCCACTATTTTGAGTCATGTGACTCTTAAGAAGCGAGTGCTCAGTGAAGCAGATAGAGAAACCAGGTCCCTGAGGAAAATGGACCCACCATACTGCCCTCGATGGCTGGTCTCCAGCCTTTAGTTACAAGAGAAGAAAAATAAACTAACTCAAGTCTGGCCCAGTTTGTCATGTCTCTGTTCCCTGTGTCCAATCTGATTCCACAATGCCATTTTCCTTGTATCTCCTAGCAACACAGTGTTGCATTTTTTTCATTTTGCCAATCTGATAGGTTAAAAAGAAAAAGTGTCATTTTAAAGCTTTAAAATTATTTCTCACTGGGCATGGTAGAGCATGTCTATAGTCCCAGCACTCGGGAGGCTGAAGCAGGAGATTTGCCCCCAGTTCAAGGCCAACCTGGGCTACATAGTGAGTTCAAGGCCAACCTGAACTACATGGCAAACCCTGTCTCTAAAAGGGAGGGGGGCTAACCTGGGTTGGATCCTCAGTACTGTACACACAGACACACAGACACACAGACACACACACGTTTGTATAGTTCCCAGCTCCTACTGCTTTACTTGTCAGGAAGCCGTCCTCTTCTGAGGGTGGAACCCAGGGCCTTGCCATGCTAGGCCACTGCTCTGTCTGCACCCCAGACCCAGCCCTCCCCTTTCTGTCTCGTTCAGCCTCCTTCCTGTGATTGCAAGAACTCTGCCAGCAGCTCCCAGCTCCTCCTAGCTCCTCAGCCACTATGGCAGGAAGGGCACCACCTTCCTGGACCTCTGAGGAAGGTCTAGGGATTGTCCAGAGAAGGAGAGGAAAAGCTACAGACCAGAAGAAACATTTGCAAAAGATCTACGTGAATGCTCTGATCTGAAAATGGGCAAAAAATTCTGAACAGACAGCTCACCACAGACAGATGGCAAACAAGTGAGTGAAAAGCTCAACATCATTCAAAGTAAAGCAACATGGTGCCGCGGCATACCTACAAGAAAGTCTAAAGTCCCAAGCAATGACAACGCCTATACTGGCAAGGATGTGGAAAATCCAGAACTCTCTCTCATTCATTGCTGGTGGGAGTGCAAAACAGCACATCCACTTTGGAAGACAGCTTAGCAGTGTTTTCAAAAAGTAGGAGATCTTGGCAGGGGATTTAGCTCAGTGGTTTCATCACCTGCTGCGCAAGTGCAAGGACCCGAGTTTGATCCCTGGTACAAAAAAAAAAAAAATTCACAAAAAGTAGGAGATCCTCTTACTGTAAAATCTAGCAATTTTACTGCTTGTTATTTATTACTTTTATCGATGGATTGATTGATGGGAGACAGGGTCCCACTATGTAGTTCTGGCTGGCCTTGAATGACTTGGTATTTAAACCCAAATGAGTTGAGCCAGGTGTGGGGTGCATGCCTGTAACCCTAGCACTGGAGGCTTAGGCAGGAGGGCTGCCACAATGCCACAAGTTCGAAACCAGCCTGGGCTACATGATGAGTTCAGGTCCAGCCTGAACTACATATGGAGACCTGTCTCACACACACAAACAAACAACAAACAAAAAAACCCAAATGAGTTTGAAACTTATATGCACACTGTAGGGAGCCTTTGCAGAGTGTTTCAAAGTCTGAGGCATTTAAGGACCTATGAGGACAAGACCCCCACCTTTTAGTGCAGGTGCAGCATGGGGGAGCACTTACATAAGAATGACTCAACATAGGCAATCACACATGTGCTACACGGTCTTGCTAGGACATGCTGCTATATTGCTTGATAATGGCCAATGTAAGGGCTGAGGAATAAAGATGCTGCTTTTGGTGTTGTAGCTGAGGTCGGCTCCACCTGTTTTCTTTACCCTGGGGATCTCACCTTCAGCTTAGCCCTTCAGTTGTCCCTCTGGCCCTGACACACATAAAAACCTGTACTTGAATTAAAATCAGCTTTATTCATAACTGGCTAAGATTTGGGAGCATCTGAGATGTTCTTCACAAGGTGACTATATAAATCAACTGTGGTACATCTAGAAAATGGAATATCATTCAGCACCACAAAGAAATATGCTATCAACCCATGAAAAGGACGGACATGGTGGTGCAGACCTGTAATCCCAGCTATTCAGGAGGCTAAGGTGGGAGGATTACAAGTTTGAGGCTGCCTGGGCAACTCAGTAGACCCTGTCTGAAAATAAAATTTTAAAAAGGGCTGAAAATGCAGCTCTTCACTCCCTGGGTTCAATCCTCAGTACTGAAACAAAAATAGAAGTTGGGCATGGTGGTGCATGCCTGTAATCCCAGCACTCAGGGGATGAGGCAGGAGGATCACTGAAAGTTCGAGGCTAGCCTAGGCTACATGGCAAGACCTTGTCAAAAAAGAAAGACCAACGCCTGCCTCGCAAGTGCAAGGTCTTGAGTTCAATCCCAGTACCAAAAAAAAAAAAGAAAAAAGAAAAAAGAAAGAAAGGAAGGAAAGGAAAGACATAGAGGAAACATAAATGCATGTTACCAAGTGAAGGAAGTCAATTTGAGAAGGCCATGTACTATGGGATTCCAAAGATATGACCTTGTGGAAAAGGCTAAAAATGGTGGAGACAGTAGAAAGCTCAGCAGTTGTCAGGGATGAGGAGGTGAGAGGGATAAATAGGTGGCGATCAGGGAATGAAACTCTTTTTTGATTTTTTTTTTTGTACCGGGGATCAAACTTGGGACCTTATGCTTTCGAGGCAGGTGGCAAAACGACTGAGCTAAATCTCCAGCCCATGAAACTTTTTTTTGTTGTTTTTTTTTGTTACGAGGGATCGAACTTGGGACCTTGCACTTGCAAGGCAGGCGCCGGAAACACTGAGCTAATTCCCTGGCCTCATGAAACTCTTTTTTAAAATTTTTTAATTTATTTTTTATTTTTTATTTTTGGTACCGGGGATCAAACTCAGGTCCTTGAGCTTTCGAGGCAGGCAGCGGAACCACTGAGCTAAATCCCCAGCTCTATGAAACTCCTTTTTAATAAACTGTAGCCAGGTGTGGTGGTGCACACCTGTGATCCCAGCTCTCGGGAGGGAGGCTGAAGCAGGAGGATTGCTGTGAGTTCAAGGCTAGCTCTGGGCTACATGATGAGTTCAGGGTTGGCCTGGACTTCATTGCATGACCCTGCTTCAAAAAAAAAAAAGAAAGAAAAAAAGTGGGGATACATGTCATCATGCACTTGTCAAAACCCCCAGGATGACAAAACAGGAAGAATGAACATCACTGTAAACTGTGGGCTTTGGCTGATCATGGTATGTCACTATGGGTGCACCTATGGTGACAAATGTCCCACTGTGGTGTGTGACAGAGCGGAGGTTGCACATCTGCAAGGACTGGAGAGGTGTAGGAGCTTTCTGTGATTCCCACTGATTTTGCTGTGAATCTGAACTGCTGTAAAAGAAGCAAGTCCATTAAAGGGGAGGGGGGCATGGACTGGGCCTCAGGGTTACTCTAGGTTGGACAGAGCACCCTGGATGGGCAAATGCAGGTGCAGGGAGCAGGCACAGGATCAGCTTGCAGGCAGGGAGGTGGAGTATGAGAAAGGAGTTAGGGGGAGAGAATGCACTTCGGAGATTAGATTAGCAGACATGGCATCCTGGGCAGAGAGGGGACTCAGATCCCTGTATTCAGGTAAAGCAGAGTCCAGAGGTCTTGAGGGGATTAAGGAGATGGAACTGTGAAAATACTGAGGGATTGTTCTCTTTCAGGCACCTGGCTAACTGCCATTCAAGTCAACAACCTGATTAATTTAGTGAGCACCTAATATATCCCAGACCCTGCATTTAGAACCAAAGGGAATTTTGTGAATAATAACTTGTGGACAAGTCTATCAATTTTCAAAGGCTTCACATTCATTCCATGGACATTTAGAAAACCTTGCAAGTTCTACCACTCCAAAATCATATCACACATGGCCTAATTGGAATATCCATAATCCTCCTAAATCATGGTTATTTCAGAGAATTGGAGAGTTTAGAGGAAGCAAGAGCTGTCACGTGATTCACTGGAACCCCCAGCTCCGGGGCACTGGGCTGACTCCGTTGCTCACTGCAGCTGCCCATGGCCACCGAGTAGCTGGAGCCCAACTGTGTGCATCAGTCTGGAGATTTTGTAATTGTTCAAAAGACTGGGACACGGACTGTGATTTAATTATTTTTACACAGGCTTTAAAAATGCACAAAACCAGCCTTTTAATATAATGCGTGAAAAGAAACACAAACTTTTCATTCCAAATTTTAATCTGTGGGCATTTTGAAGTAGTTTTGTTAACCCCCCAAGCCACACAGACAAAATACTTCCATTACTCTCCATTACTGTTTGTCACAAAGATAGTCACGTCCTTTTCCTGCCCCCTCCACCCTGTCATCGTTCTTTTTTTTTATATTAAACAGACATTTACCTTCTCTGGATAAAGAGAGGCTACATCATTAACTGTTCTGTCAATTCCCATTGGTTAGGCATTTAGCACGTATGTGGTACTATGGGACATTGCAGGCTCTAGAGACTTTCCACTGACAGATCAAGACTCTGTGACAGGGGCCAGGGATTTAGCTCAGTGGTTTTGCTACTTGTCTCGTAAGTGCAAGGACCCAAGTTCAATCCCTGGTACTAAAAAAAAAAAAAGAAGACTCTATGACAGTGTCTAGCTGTGTGATCTTAGCTTTTTGGTTTTGTTTTGTTTTGGTATCAGGGATTGAACTTGGGACCTTACGCTTGCGAGGCAGGCGGTAGAACCACTGAGCTAAATCCCCAGCCCTGATTTTAGCTTTTTAATGTCTCTGAGTGTTGGATTTTTTTTTTTGGTACCGGGGACAGAACTTGGGACCTTGCACTTACAAGGAAGGCGGCGGAACCACTGAGCTAAATCCCTGGCCCTCCAAGGGTCTGATTTTTTGAACTATAAAATAACATGCTATAGGGGCTGTAGCTCAGTGGTAGAGCACTTGCCTAGCATGCAAATGCCTGGACTCCATGCCCAGCACTGCAAAAGAAAAGAGCCTGTGATCTCAGCATTTGGGAGGCTGAGGCAGGAGAAGCACTGGAAATTTTAGTCTACCCTGGGCTACATAGTGAGTTCAAGGCCAGCCTGAACTGCATAGCAAACGAGAAGGAGGAAGAGGAGCAGAAGGAGGGGGAAGGGAAGGGGGAGGGGGAGGAGGAAGAGGAAGAGGAAAGAGAGGCCCGGGATTTAGCTCAGTGGCACGGTGCCTGCCTTGGAAGCATAAGGTCCTGAACTGGAGGCCTGGTACTGAAAAAAAAGAGAGAAAGAGAGAGATGACTCTTGCAGGGTCCTATTTACTCATCGATTCAACAAGTATAGTTTGAGTTCCTACTCTGCTCTTTACTCTTCTAGGAAACAGGGACCCAGTGGAGCTGGGAGTCGAGGAGGGTTTTAGCAGGGATAAATGGCAGCCAGCAAGCAGGAAGCATTTGTATCTGAGCGTTTCTTTCTTTTATTTTTTTGTACCAGGGATCAAACTCATGACCTTGTGCTTGAGAGGGAGACGGGGTGCCACGGAGCTAAATCCCTCCTCCGGCATTTCTGGTAATTACCTAAGGGCTCTCAGAAGAAAAGCACAAGAGCCTCTGAAGCTCTGGCAGCAGCTCTCCTGGCTTCGTGACAAGCTGTCCCGTGACGAGGAGCAGGGACCTCCATGTGTCTGGGCTTGGGCCTTGGCTTGGTGAGTCTGGCTGAGGCTGCTGGCCGGGCAGCTGGCCCTGCAGGACCAGTTTCTGAGCTCGCTGGTGAGGCCGTGCCTGGAGGTTTCTGCCTCACTACCCAGACAGCCACGGCCTCCTGGCTGAGCGAGGGCCTTAGGAGAGAGAGGGCAGGACAGAAGCTGCAGTGCCATCCCCTGCCATCACATCTGCCAGATCCTGCTGTCGCACAGCCCACCCTGGTATGGTGCAAAGGACCGCCGTGTCATGAGGCTGACGTGGAGTCTGGCTGTCAGCCGCCATCATTGTTTGGGATTTCTCTTCTCACTTGCAACCATATTCACCTTTATGTCTTGTTTTTCCCCCGGTACAGGAGATCGAATAGAGAGCCTTTGCACTGAGCTACATCCCTAGCGCTTTTAAACATTTTGTTATTTTTCAATTTTGAGACAGGGTCTAAATTGCTAAATTGCCCAGACTGTACTCAAATTTGCAATCCTCCTGCGTCCTAGAGACCTGGGATTACAGGTGTTCACCACCAGGCTGTTTTTCCTTTATATCTAATTTTATACACATAATTTTATATGCTTTATTTATTTTTTAGGTACCTGGGATCAAACTCAGGACCTTGTGCTTGCAAGGCAGGTGCAGCGCCACTGAGCTGAATCCCCGGCTTTATATGTTTTTTATTTATTTTTTAATTTTGGGGGAAGGGGCTTTTAGTTCAGGTGCTCCTGAACTCACTATGTAGCCCGGGCTGGTCTCGAACTTGTGGTGATCCTCCTGCCTCAGCCTCCCAAGTGCTGGGATTATAGGCGTGCAACACCACACCTGGCCTTTATATGCGTTTTCTTTTTTTTGGTACCGGGGATCGAACTCAGGATCTTGCGCTTTCGAGCCAGGTGGCGGCACCAATGAACTAAATCCCTGGCCTCTCTTTATATGCTTTTTTAAAGAAGGCTTTCTCAAATTATTTAAGTGTCAGTTCCTTGAAAACCTGGATCTAGGGCTGAGGATGCAGCTTGATGGTAAAGCACTGGGTTCCATCCCTAGCACCACCACCACAACAAAACAAACACAAAACCCGGATCCATCCCTGGTCCTAGGGAGAGCCATCTACTTCCCTCGAGTGTGTATGTTGGAGATTTTGAACTCCAGGCTGAAGCAGGACTGGGTCCAGGGCCAGGGTTTGCCGAGGACCCGAGCTGTCGGAGGAAGGTGTGAATTTCAGCCCTTCCGTTTCTGTTCTTGAGGAGGGGCAAAGGGAGAGAGCGCTGTTTACGTGGGGCTTGAACGCTGTGACAGTTACCAGGTGAAATCCCGGCGGTTACTGACTCCGCCCCTCAACCACGAGACCGGGCGGTGCTGCCAAGTTAATAGACTTGTTTGGACTCTTCTCCAAACACGGGGCGATAAAATGTAATTTCTTCTTGTGTTCTTTCTTATCACTGCCAAGAAAAACAAAGCTGGCTTTCAAATCCTATGCATCTATCAACTTTTGAGGCACAAGCTATGAATTAGCTAAAACAATAAAGCAGGAAATCACCAACTCTTTTTTTTTTTTTTTTTAAATCTCTGTGATCTGAGCCAGGTGTGGTGGCGCACACCTGTGATCCCAGCACTGTGGAGGCTGAGGCAGGAGGATCACCATGCGCTGAAAAGGCCAGCTTGGGTTACATAGTGAGTTCCAGGCCAGCCTGAACTACACAGCAAGATTCTATCTTAAAAATTCCCCCAAAAAAGAAAAGAAAAGAGAAAAAACCATCTCTGTGATCTGTGGTGAATCAAGTGACCCCTCCCCTGTACCACCTCCCATCCCAAAGTGGCTATCAAATGATGCAATGGGATTTGTTTAATGAAAGAAATGTCCACTATTAGCCACCATGCCCAGCTCAATTCCCTATGCTCTATGTGCTGTGTGGCCTTAGGCAAACCACATAGCCTCTCTGAGCCTCATCTGCAAAGTGAGGATTATCACCCTAACCTCACATATATTAAACGAGTGATAAATGAGATATATAATATATGTGAACATCTTAACACAAAATAGGCATTCAGTAAATGATGGGCATTTCTAGTGCCAGGTGTGGTGGTGAATGCCTGTAATCCTAGCACTTGGGAGGCTGAGACAGGAGAATTGCTTTAGGACAACCTGGGCTACCTAGTGAGTTCAAGGCCAGCCAGAACTACATAGCAAGACCCTGTCTAAAAATACCAAAAACCAAAAAAAGTCACAAAAACTCACAATTCCATTATACACTTAAAAAGTTAACTAATTCCTAGCCACTCATGGTGGCACATGCCTGGAGTTCCAGTATTTGGGAGACTGAGGCCGCAGGATCATTGCTAGTTGGAGACCATCCCCTGTCACAGTTCCAGGACAGTCTGAGCTACCCACAAAGACCATGTGTCAGAAACAAAACACAGGGCTGGGGATTTAGCTCAGTGGTGCTACTGCCTGCCTCGCAAGTGCAAGGTCCCGAGTTCGATCCCCAGTACCAAAAGACAAAACAAAAAAACCCACAAAACAAAACAAAAACACAATAATTCCTAATGTCAAACATGTAGGGTGTGTGTATGTGTGGTAGTGGGGGTTGAACCCAGAACCTCTCCATTGAGCTACAATACTTTCTTTGCCTCCCTCCTTCCTTCCTTGGAGACAGGGCTCACTAAACTCATTAAATCGCTAAATTGCTCAAGCTGAACTCGAATTTACAATACTCCTGCCTCAGCCCCCCAGGGTCCTGGGATCACAGGCGTGTGGTCACCATGCAGCTATTTGATATGTTCAGATTTCCTGCTGAGGGCATTTCTTTGCTGAATCCATCACATCCTGTAACATTGGGGCTCACGCCCCAGCCAAACCCACTTCCGGCCAGCGACAGGAATGCTGTCAGAGAACACGCAAGGTAGAGGAGTCCGAGTTTACCTTTAGTTATTGATTAACCATTTTTCAACAATACACTGGAGTCGCCACTGGAAAGAACACGTGGCGCGTGCACAGAGTCATGGTGAATTTGCGACGCCAAGCAAGGCCCATGCTGGTGGAGCCTCCTGGGCATCTGTGCGCATGCGCAGGGAGAGCGCGTGTGGGAATCCCTTGGGTCTCACTGTTGCAAGGGATAGAATTTCTTTTCTTTTTTTTCCCCCTAGTACTGGGGATCGAACTCAGGACCTTGGGCTTTCGAGGCAGGCGCGGCGCCACTGAGCTAAATCCCCAGAGCAAGAGATAGAATTTCTTAAGTGGTAAATAAGTTTTGGTAAAGTTCCAAACAAATGAAAGTCTAATCTTCCATTGAGTTATGCAATAATGCAAAAGTTGCGCAAAATGAAGAAAAGGAGAGAAAACCCTTATATATAAAAAACCGACACCAATAAAACAAAACAACTGGGCCGAGGATTTAGCTCAGTGGTTCTGTCGCCTGCCTTGAAAGTGCAAGGTCCCAAGTTCGATCCCCGGTACCAAAAACAAAACAATTCTTTTGTGTTTATATAAAAGAGAATTAGGGCCGGGGATTTAGCTCAGTGGTTTTACTGTCTGCTGTGCAAGCGCAAGGACCCGAGTTCGATCCCCCGTACAAAAACATAAAATAAAATAAAAGAGAATTAGTCCCAGCCCTCTGAGAGGCTGAGGCAGGAGAATACCAAGTTTGAGCCTAGTCTGGGCAATCTGATTACTTAGTGAGACCCTGTCTTGAAATAAAAAATACTAATGAGGGCTGAGAATGTAGCTCAGTGTGAAGGCCCTGTGTTTAATGCCCAAAACGGGGAGAGAGGGACATAAATCTGATTATAAAGGTTTCTCCTATGCAAGTATAAATATCCAGTAAGGCATCTTCGTGTGAGAATTATTTATGTGTGAGAAAGTCCCTCCCACGTCCCATATCATTACACCTAGTTTTCTGCCTTATCCTGGTGACAATGAGGAATTTCTAAAACACCCCCCGGTGGGTTGGTACTACCTGTGTGAGAACAATTTTTGTTAAAAGGTTTGTTCCAGTCTGGGCGAGGGCAGGGACCCTGAAGCAATGTGCTTGATGTGTGTTGTGGAGGGCACACAGGAAGTCTTTCCTGTATAAAGAAGGAGGGCAGGGCACCAGGCAAAAGGAAGTCTGTGCAAAGGCCTTGAGGTAGAAGGGAACACTCTCCAGGAATAAAAAAAAAAATTCAAATGTGTTGGAGACACTGAGACCTAAGGTCTGCAGGGGCTTTTGTCTTAAACACCAAAGAATGCCATTGAAGGGTATTTGTGGAGTTTTGTGTACGTTTCTTTTAATTAATAAAATTTTTTTTTGAGACAGGGTCTCACTGTGTAGTCCTAGCTGGACTCAAATGTGCAACAATTCTTCTGTCTCAGCCTCCTGAGTGCTTGGACTACAGGCCTGCACCACTACGCTTGGTGAGAATGGTTTTAAGTAGCTGAACAAGATCTTCTGCAATATGCCCTAGTATTTATTAGATATAGATATAGATCAGTCAATTGCAAGTAATTGAAAGTGGAAAGAAGTAATGGAGAAACTTATTGGCGTGCATTGTTCGAAATTTCAGTCATTGAGCCTCAGGCCTGGTTGGATCTAGGGAACAATGCTGTGAGTAAAGTATCTCTTAGGTAACTGTTTCAACAAAAGTTTAAGAGTTGAGTCTCAGGGCTGGAGATATAGGCCACTGGCAGAGCATTTGCCTAGCATGCACAAAGTTACCAGCTCAATGCCTGGCACACCAAAAGAACAAAAAAGAGTCTGAAGGACTGGCTTGGATCAGAAGCCCATCTGTGAACCAATCACTGTATCCAAGAAGAATGGAAAACTCAGGGCCGGGTATTTAGCTCAGTGGTTCCAGCACCTGCCTTGCAAGCACAAGGTCCTGAGTTCGATCCCCGGTACCAAATAAATAAATAAAAGAATGGAAAACTCTAATTGGCTAAGCCTAAATCTCTTAATCACCCTTGAACCAGAGAGTAAGGTTAATTCTAGCTTCTTGGGAGGCTGAGGGAGGAGGATCTCAAGTTTAAGGCCAGCCTAAGCAACTTAGTGAGACCTTGTCTCAAAATACAAAATAAAAGAGTCTGGGGATGTAGCTCAGTGGTAGGGCACTTGCCTGCCCTGCATGAGCCCTGGATTCTATCCCCAGCACCACCACAAGACAGGGGGGCGGGGGAGAGAGGAACTGTCAGGCCTGGCCTAAACCAAGAGGACAAAGCAAACAGGGTGCTTTCAACAAACAACAGCAGCTTCTCAGTAAATAGGGCAAATGAACTAAAAATGTAGTATACAACCCCCCCTCCTCCCGGCTCCGAGAACTACACGCCTGAGCACACCGTCCCTGGGCATCCCAAGTCATAAATATTTCACCCCAGATTCCTTGGCCCCTTCACTACCTATATAAAGCCTAATTCCTTTCCCAGTTAGCTGCTGATATCTCTCTCCTGGTGTTAGCCCATCCACTCACGGATGAATCTCTCCCAATTAGCTGCCACTACCTCTCCCAATGTCAGCCCATCCACACACGGATGTGATAAACTCAGCCTTTCCCAGCTAGCAGCTAGAATCTCCTGATTTTAGTCCATGTCCACTGTAATACACTTTTCTTTTTCTCATCACAAAGAGTCTATTTTTTGACAAGTGGATTCTTTATGACAGAAACCAGAATACTACCAACTTGGCTCTGGGTGGCTGGGTAACCCTAAGGTCACCGCCAGCTCTATCCAGTGTCGCTGCACCAGAGCAACAGGGTTCCCAGGTCCCCTGGTGCCTTTTGTACTAGGTCCATGGCCAATGGTCCTCCAGGAGAATGTGCTTGAGCCATGGGGAAGATTTTTGTAGCCCTTAGGTTGGAGTCAGCAGGCCTAAGTCTTTACATTTCCTGGGGTCTCTGTTTTTTTGGTTTGTGCTTGATTGTTTGTTTGATGATAGGGTCTCGCTATATAGCTCAGGCTGGCCTTGATCTCACTACGTAGCCCAGGCAGGCCTTGAATTTGTGGTGATCCTCCTGCCTCAGCCTCCTGAGTGCTGGGACTACAGGTGTGCACCGCCATGCCTGGCTAGGGGCCTTACTTTAGTAGAAAGGGCATTGTGCTTCCTGAGCACAATATTGTTTCAGCCTCCCAGAGAAAACCACGACTGAGGAAGAAAAGTAGATCACATAAACTTTCCCTTTTAGAGAAATTTAACTAGAAAGTGAGTCAATTTGAAGAAGAGTATTAAGCAAGTAATGATAAGGTGGCTTGGGGCTGTATTAAAAAAATAATCCCATGGGGCTGGGGATTTAGCTCAGTGGCACCGCTCCTGCCTGGCAAGCACAAGTTCAATCCCTGATACTGCAAAAAAAAGAAAAAAAAATCCGAGATGGAAGCTGCAGGTAGAGGTCAGGGGTAAAGCACTGGCCTAATGTACTGAAGCCCTGGTTCTACCCTAGCACTGCAAAACCAAACCAAAACAGAAAAAAAACAGAGATGTTATGTGATTGAAATTTGAGGAACTCTGGTAGAAGTGGGCTCTGCTCTGGACTTTATTGGGTGGCCCAAACTGGACAGAAATTCCCTTGCATGGAGATAAGAACTAGAGGGGTCTGAAAGGTCGGGTTGTCACAGCCTCCAGGTGGAACCTGGAAGCCCAGATGTGTACAACCCGGCTCTGGAAACCTTCCGGGTTTGATTTTCAGAGGGCTTCGTTTGGGAGAGAAGAGCACTGTGTGTGCTAATGGCCACCAGATGAAGCAAAGGGCCAGAGGACCTTTTGGAGCTTTATAAAACAGATTTGTAAACCAGGCATGGTGACCCACACCTGTAATCCCAGCTACTCTCTATATAGGCTGAGGCAGGAGGATCACGTTTAAGGGCAGCCTGAGCAACATAGGGAGACCCTATCTCAAAATAAAAAATAAAAAGGTCTGGGTCTGTAGCTCAATGGTAGAGTGCTTGCCTACCATGCAAGGGGCCCTGGGTTCAACATCCAGTAGCAGCAGCAGCAGCAAAACAAAAACAAAAACAAAAACAACCCCCCTCCAAAGGAAAAACAGAATACACACACACACACACACACACACTTAGAAAAGTTAGCAGCCAAGGCAAGACTCAGAACTCAAGACCTTTAAGGGGCTCAGTTTATTTATAGAAAGTTGGGTTCAGCCAGGTGATGTAGGGCATATGATCTATGGACCTCCAAATAATATATAAAGGAAATATTATAACTCCCAACCTGCTAGGTGTCCCAACATGCTGAGTTCCTGTTCTCTAAAATTGAAGAATGAATTCTAGGAACAAGGGAGATTAAGAGTAGGAAGAATTGATTGAAAGATAGCTTCTATCCAAGAGAGACAGAAGAAGGACCTGGAAAGTGGGTAGGCAGTCAACCTGGCTTCTTAAGGGTGTTTTATTGAGCAAAGCCACAAGGTAAGGCAGGTGTGAGGTGGGACAAAGCTACAGTCAACTAATAAGATTTCAAGTATAGTTGCTTAGGCAATATTGATCCAATGGGAAATCACAAGGTGGGTATGAGGTGGGACAAACTATGGTCAGCCAATAAGATTACAAGTATAGTCGCTTAGGTAATATTGATTAAATGGGGATCCAATGGGGAAGCAAGTCACGTAGCAAGCATAACTGGACCGAACAAAGATTTCCAGGAAGGGATAGTTTAAGGTCTTGGTCCCCCACCCAGGTGATTGATACCTGCTGTTCATCCCTAGGGGAAGTAAGTAGGTGTAGTCATTCCTCTTTTTCTAGAAGCCTGGCCTTCAGTGAATGAGCCTCAGGCCACAACTATGTCCTGTGCTGAGGGCCCAGCCTTGTCTAACTGCCTCCTAAGATTTTTTAACTAGTTTAGCTGTCTACACAGGCATGGTGGCTCATGCCTAGAATCCTAGCACTCAGGAAGCTGAGGCAAGAGGATTGCTTTGAGTTCGAGGCCACTGTGGATTACCTGGTGAGTTCAAGGCTAGCCATACTATATAGCTGGAACAGTGATGGCGAACTTTTTAGAGCTTTCAATGATACAAATAGCCTGCTGTGGCATGTATACCACAGGTGCAACACTGCTGAGCTAGACCTTGTTTCAAAAAAACCAAAACCAAACAAATAAAAAGCTGGGCTTTGCTGACTAGGCCGATTTAAACACTGCCCAGTTGTAGTAAGATTGCATGTATCGCTACTTCCTTTTAAAAAAATCTCATACAATTATACAGTTATAAACCAGGTGTGGGGGTGCATGCCTGCAATCCCAGCACTCAGGAGGCTGAGGCAGGAGGATCACCACAAGTTCTAGGCCAGCCAGGGCTACATAGTGAGACCCATCTCAACCTCCCCCACCAATAAAGTTTTATGTTTTATTTATTTATTTGGTGCTGGGGATTGAACTCAGGGCATCACTCATGCTAAGCATGCGCTTATTATCCCTAGCCCAACCAGCTCTTTCTTTCTTTCAATGGTAGAAAAGTTTTATTAAAGGTAGGAAAAGAAACAGGCTCTACAGAGAAAGTTTGGGGCAAGTAAATTAGGAAAAGAAGTACACCCTACAGTGTGAGTGCCGTCCATCTGTGCAAGAGAGAACACATTCTCTCTCTCTCTGGACTGGGGATTGAACCAGGCCCTTTGTACTGAGCTACAGCCTCAGTCTTTAGACAGGTTCTTGCTAAGTGTCCCTTGCTAAGTGGCTCAGGCTAGGCTGGAACTGCCACCTTCCTGCCTCAGCAATTCTCCCGGGTACTGCTATTAGAGGCAGGTGCCCCCACACCCAACTTGGAACTTTTTCTGAGATACAGATTCACATACAGTTGAAGAAGTAATACAGAAAGGTCTCTTGTGCACTTTGCCCACGCCCCCATGGTGATAGCGTGCAGAGCTACACTATGTTATCCCATTCAGGATCTGACATTGATACAACCCATCTATTTTATTCAGATTTCCCCTTTTATTTATGTTCATCTGGGTGTGTGTTGATGTCTATACAATCTTATCACGTGTGCTTTGTGTATCTACCACCACAGTGAAGATACGGACCCCTCAGGGATCCTATGTTTTGTATTGTATTCACCTCTTTCCCACAGGGTGCTCCCTCAGCCCTTGGTCCAACTTCTGCAACCACTGTCCTTTATTTCTATTTTTTCCCCTCTATTTCTAAAGTTTTGTCATTTAAAAAGTGTTATATGGGCTGGGCATGGTGGTCCACGCCTGTTATCCCAGCACTCAGGAGGCAGAAGCAGGAGGATCACCATGAATTCGAGGCCAGCCTGGGCTACATAGTGAGTTTTAAGGCCAGTCTAAACTACATAGGGAGACCCCGTCTCAAAAAAAAAAAAAAAAAAAAGTGTTATACGGGAGCTAATTAAAGGGTTAGTTAGGGTGAGGTACTTAGAAAAATGTTATATAATTGGAACTGTACTCTTGTAATCGTTTATTATTATTATTATATATATATTTTTTGGTGCTGGGGATTGAACCTAGGGCCTTGGATATGCTAATATACTGTGTCACCGAGCTTCAGCCCCAAAAGATAACTTTTGAGGATTGTTCTCCCCCACACACGTCAGCATATCCCTGGAGAGTCAGTCAAATTTTGTTTTTGTTCTTTGTTTTTTGATACAGGGTCTTCCACTGTAATTTAGGCTGGTTTGAATTCACTATATTGTTCAGGATGGCCTCAAACTCAAGGTGATCCTCCTGCCTCAGTCTCCTGGGTGCTGGGATTACAGGTGTGTGCCAATTCATGCAAATTGTCACAGGTACCAACAATTCATTCCTTTTCATTGCTGCATAGAACTCCACAGTATAGATGTATCATGAGGTTTTTTTTTTTTTTTTTGTACAGGGGATCGAACTCAGCACCTTGTGCTTGCAAGGCAGGTGTGCTGCCACTGAGCTAAATCCCCAGCCCCATCACAGGGTGTTGATTGACTTGTTGAACAACATTTGGGCTAATTGTAGGCTTGGGCAGGGCCTCCTATTTCTATATAGAACAGTTGTGTTGGAACACAGCTATGCCCATTTATTTCTCCAGTGTCCGTAGCTGTTTCTCAGAGCTGAATATTCTGCCCACAAACCACAGGGCCCCACACTCCAAATATTTACTATCTGTCCTTTACAGAAATCGCTTGGAAGCCCCACTATAATCTAACTGTTGCAACATCCCTATGTGATTGTTATAATTGTTTTCATTTTGCTAAGGAGGAGACTGAGACAGAGATACTGAGTCATCTGCTCAGAATCACTAAGCTCAGCTGAGTTTTAAACCCAGCACTCTGCTGCCTCTTAACCAAACCCTTCCCACTTAGCTCAAGATGAGGAACTCTGAGCAGAGGAAGGAGTGGCAGAGCAGGGTTTCTTTCTGACACCCGGAGGGGTGATTCATGGGATTTAAACTGGCTCATCTGCTTTCTCATGGGAATGCTTGGGACAAAGCTGAAATTTCTCACTAGTTTGAGTTAAACAGTGTGACATTCGGCTTCGTGAATGTTTCTAGGAGTTAACAAAGGTTCAAGATGTTAAACCTACTGGAAATTTCTGTCTTTAGCTTATCTCCAGGGTTTTCAGATAAGTATGGCCTTGATCTGGGAGCTGCCCTGCCTTGATCAGGCACAGGCTGAGTCATGGCTTTTCCCCCCAGTACTATGGTGTTGAACCAAGGGGCTCACACATGCTAGGCAAGTGCTCTACCATTGAGCTGTACCTCTCTGCTCTTTTAGAAAAGTCTGTTTGTTTTTTTTGGTACCGGGGATTGAACTCGGGTCCTTGCGCTTGTAGAGCAGGCGGCAGAACCACTGAGCTAAATCCCCGGCCCAGAAAAGTCTGTTTTGAGACAGGGTCTCTCTAAATTGTCCAGGCTGGCCCGGAACTTGCAACCTTCCTGCCTCAACCTCCTGTGTAGCTGGGATTCCAGTAAATAATGGCTTTTAAATTAGGCCAGGAGTGGTGGCTCACACTTGTAATCCCAGCACTCAGGTGGCTGCAGCAGGAGGATTGCCGTTGAGTTTGAGGCCGGCCTGAACTACATAGTGAGTCTCTGTCTCAAAAAACAACAACAAACCCTTCATTTTCCCCATTTTAGATTATTCTGCTTTTCTTGGGATTGGAGATTTCTAGATGCAGGATTTACAGTTCAAAAACTAGGAAAGTCCAGGCACCTTACTCCAAGCCCAGATCTAGAGAGAGAGGGGATGGATTTCAAAAGACAAAGATTTTTTTGTTTGTTTGTTTTTTGGAGGTGTTATCAGAATATCCTGGCTATCACAAAATGTTATCGGTTACCTCCTTCTAAAAGTGCCTCGACAATGAAATGTTACAGGGTTCTGGAGAAAGCAGGGTGCCCACCATGAAGGAGGCCACAATAGCAAGTTCCTTGAGGTGTCTGGACCCTTAGATGCTGTCCAAATCTCAAGGAAACCAGTGAGACCCTCACATAAGGGTCCCACGAGGTGGTGATGAGATCTCAGGCCTTAGGCTGACTGGGCCATCCTGTTGAAAACCTGCCGGAGTTCTCCTGACAAGCCCACATCTGGGGCTTTGGGAACTGTTCTCCCCATGTGTTCCAGGATCTTGTGATGAACAGGTCACATCTGCTTCCCCAGCCAGCTTTGCCACGCCCTAATCTCCTGTTTTAGGACAAGCCTGTCTCAAAATACCAAGAAGAAGGAGAGGAAGAAGACAACAGGGGATGCAGCTTAGTGTGAGGCCTTGGGTTTAAAAAAGAAAGACGTCTCCATTTCTACACTTTCAGGTGCTTTGTGTTTGTTCTTTTTTCTTAAACAATTTGGGGGCCCCATGCAACCAGAGAGACCTTTACTACAAGTAACCCACTGTATTCACCCTAGGGGCAAGGATCCTCACTTTCTTATCTGTCTGAAGATGGTCATCGCATGCAGGAAGTCTGTCAGGACAGACCAGGTGTGGTGTGTGGTGGGTGGTGCAGGCCTGTAAGCTTAGTACTAGGGAGGCTGAGGCAGGAGGGTCGCCACGTTGTTCGAGGCCAGCCTGGGCTCCATAGTGAATTCAAGGCCAGCCTGAATTACATAGCAAGACCCTGTCTCAGAAAAAAAAAAAGAAAGAAAGAAAAAGGACAACGTTACAACAGTTTAAAGATCTTAACTGGCTTTATTCTAGAACAGTGCAACACTTCATCCCATAAAATAGAAGAAATGTTCCGATGAGCTGAACAGGGACGCTGGTTTTACAGACAGCGAAATGCTAAAGATAGCAAAAATGAGGAAGGAAGAGCAAATTGGCCATTTCAAAGTTACTTTCCTTGTGAAGCAGAGACCAAGAGCCAGAACAATAGGACAGCAACTGATTGGTTAACATCGGGTGACTTCAGGTTCCCTTTTTTGTGTGAAGATTAAGGGAGAGGGAATTTCATTGTCATGCCAGTTGAAACTGAGCTGTTTGGGAAACTGAGCTCTTATCTTCCCTCCCTGATTTCTCAGAAGTTGGATAAAGAGCTGATTTTCAGCTTGGTAACTGGAAGGTGAGAGAGAGGGATTCCATTTTGATTTTTAGCCTGGCCTGTTGGAATTTAGAGCAGGAGTTTAGACTGAAAGTACGGACTACTGTAATTTTTTTTTCCCCTGCGGAACTGGGGATTGAACTTGAGCTTGCCTGGCAGGCGCTGGTGCCACTGCGCTAAACCTCTGGCCCTTCCTCCTGTAATTTTATGTTCCTTTGTTTTTGTTTTTTGAGATAGGGTCTCACTGTAGTCCAGGCTGGCCTCAAACTTGGGATTCTCCTGCCTCAGCCTTCCAAGTTGCTAGGATCACAGAAATATACCACCATGCCAGGCTGTGATTTTTATTTAACAGCATAAAACTAAAAATATACCTCCCATGGTAACACACCCAGCACTCAGATGGCTGAGGCAGGAGGACTGCCAAGAGTTTGAGGCCAGCCTGAATTACATAGCATGATCTTGTCTCAAACAACAACACTAGCAAAAAACATCCCCCCCAATATATACATATATATCTCCATATTAAAATGTCCCCAATTGCCCCATAAAGTTCTGTATAATTGTTTTAATTGGATGCCAGGATTAGATTTGTTTATTTATTTGGTACTAGGGATTGAACCCAGGGCCTTTGCACTGAGTTACATCCCCAGCTCTACGAATTTTTTTTTTTTTTTTTTTGACAGGATTTCACTAAATTGCTAAATTGTCCAGCTGGGCTTTCAAACTTGCAATCCACCTCTCTCAGTCTCCCAGACTGCTAGGATTATAGGCCTGTGCCACCACACCCAGCTGCATATTACATTTCATGTTCATATTTCCTTTCAGTATTTTTTTTCCTTTCAGTGTTTTTAATGTGGATGGAGACTAACTTCCTAGCCTTCCTTTGTCTTTCATGATGATGATTATTTTCAGAGTCTAGGCCAATTCTACAGAATGTCCTGTAATTTAGCTTTCTTTGATTATCTCTGCAGGTTTAGATTCAGGTTGGACAGTTTTGGAAAAAATACTGCAAAGGTGATCATGTGTTTGTCCTTCTTGGGGAATGATTTGTTTTGTTTTGTTGTTTTGTTTTCGTTTTTTTCAGACAGGGTCTTGCTATTGTAGTTCAGGCTGGCCTCCTACTCACTATATAGCCTAAACTAGCCTCGGACTCATGGGGACCACCACGCCTGGCTTGATTTCAGTACTTTCCCTCTTAAGGAGTTGGACTGTTGGCTGTTATAAATTTAAAAATCTTGCCAGGCATGATGCCACATGCCTGTTACCTCAGCACTTGGTAGGCTGAGGCAGGAGAATTGCTGTGAGCTGAGGGCCAGTTTGGGCTAATTGTGAGTTCAAGGCCAGCCTGAACTATGTAGTGAGACCCTGTCTCAAAAAAAAACAAAACAACCCAAGAAACTGAAGTCATTAAAAGGTGGGTGAAGGATGTTGATCAAGCTCTTAGAACTGGACCTTCCCCCAGAATTTTTGGGGTGCTGGGTTCAAACCAGAGCTGTGCACATGCTAAGCATGTGCTCTGCCATGAGCTCCACCCTCAGCCTATCACACTACAGCTTTTTTCCTTATTACTTTTGCACACAACTCAGTTCTCCCCAACAAGGCCTGGACCCTATTGTTTGCCCAACTTCCTTGCGTCCAGTCCTTCCTCTTTTCAAGATAAGGTCTGCTTTCCCAGGCCCTGCGGAAGCACCTGAGGCGCTGTTCCAGGCAAATCTGGCATTGTTCCCTCAGCTCGAATGAGGCCTCTTACCTGCCTCCACCACACCCCAAGACTGACTTCTGCTTTATTCTGCAGTGTGACCCTTGCTGCTAGGCCATTGGCTAATTATCCTTGCATGTGCACCACAGAATTATGGTTTAAACCAAAGGTTGCAAAGCTTGAGCCTGCTTCGGAATCACCCGCAGGGTTTATTAAAACATTAACTGTGGCCCCACTTCCAGAGTTTCGGATTCTGGAGCTCTGGAGAGGAGCTTGGCATTTGTGTTGTTTGTCTTTCTGAGACGGGGATCTCACTGTATGACCTAGGTTGGCCTTGATCACATAACCCTCCTGCTTTAGCCTTCCTCTCCATTACAGGTGTGCATCACTACACCTGCAGGAATGTGTATCCCTAACCTGTTCCTAAGGACACAGTCCATGACTAACACTGAGTACTTGCAGGCTTCCATTGGCATTCGTGTAATGTCAGATTGATTATACTGAAGGACTTTAAATTACACACGTTGTGACAACCACAAAACCTGACAACTCCTTACTTCTCAGGGGCTCAAGTCTCTACTTTCTTTTCTTTTCTCTCACTCTAATTCAGGCTGGCCTTGAACTCACTATGGAGTCCAAACTGGCCTCAAGGCAATCCTCCCATCTCAGCCTCCCTAGTGCTGGGCTTGCAGGTGTTCACCGCCACACCCAGCTCTCCTTTCTCTTATCTGAAGTTTTTTCTGTTCTAGCCCCAGTCTATAGCCTGACCTTATCCTTTTCTCCTACACCAGCCTGCCCCAAGCTCACCTCCTCTCTCACCTATAATTCAGTAACCACTTCCTATCTGGTGTCCTCTCCACTCCTGCCCCCCTGCCCCATTGCAGTTCCCCAATGGATCTTTGGAAAATGCAAGTCAGATCTTGACACCCAGCTAAAAACACACCCAGTGGTTATTGCTGGGAGGAGAAATGGCAAACTTCTCCAGGATGGGCAAGAACCTGCATGCTCAACCCCCCCCCCCCCAGCCCGATGTGACTGCTTGTGTCCCAAGGTTGGCCCATGGTACTCTGGGTGTGCTAGAATCCTCCTGTCCTGCACACCCTTCTTCACTGGCTCTTGTCATTGGCTGGATTGTCTGCCACTGTGCTGGTCAAAAACCTTTCTCCTGCAGGAGGATCACAAATTTGAAGCCAGCCTGGGCTACGTAGGGAAACCCACAAAAACCAAACCAAACCAAGGAGATGCCTTCTGGAATGATTTGTCCAAAGGATGAATGAAGCAATATTTAAGTTGTGCTGTCAGGTAGGAAAAATGAAGATGAAGATGTAAGTATTGTATTTTACCATTGATGTAAAAATCCAGAGAATAGGTTCCCTTAGCTTGCCCATGATTAGAATCCCCCTGAATGGATTCACAAGAATTGAGCAGCCCTGTTTTCTCTCAGGAGGGACACTGTGCTTATCAGGGAGAGTGGAAGGAAGATTTTTGCCTTAAGCCTTTTGTTCCCTTGAAATCTTGAACTACATCCAGGTATCACCCAGTCAAAGAAAATAAATAAGTAATGATCAAGCCCAACTAGATCCTAGATCCGTAGTTCTGTGGGTACTCTATATTCAGTCCTAAGCCACTGGTTTCTTCTCTAGGGCCGACCACCATCTATGAGTCTTTTGCTCTCCTGTGTATGTGTAAACTTCTATTTTCCATCCCCCTCCCTTTCCAGATCACAAACTGGCTGGAAACAAGGAGTGGTGTTCCCTGGGCTCATCCTCACATTCCTTCCTCCGAGTAGTGGCTTGAGTGGTAATAACTCAATAAATATTTGCAGAACAAATGGATCTAGTCCAATGCAATGAGGTGGGAGGAATGTGGGATAAGATCACCCAGGATTGCCAGGCACACCTCAGTCCCGGACCTGCTCACAGCTTGGAATTGCTGGTCTGTTACCCTCTAAGGAGTTTCAATGCACGATGTCCTCTGGAACTTCCTCATGGAGTATCTGTGGCAGCAACACTAGTGTGCTAGTGTTGGTGAGATAAGCTGGATTGTGTTACCTGCTGTGGGGTTTAGCTTTTTTTGCCTTCAAAATGGGCAGAAAAAACTAGCTCTGTTTGCCTAATGCCAGTCAGTCCTATCTTTATGATTTTTTGCTGTACCTTGTACCTCTTATATCATTATTAATATGTTTATTATTTATTATTAATAAGTTTATTATTATTAATTAGAAGTTTCTAAAAATCAGATCACTTTCTTTTCTTTTTAGTTCTGTAAGTTTTGTTTTAGAGCCAGGCAAGGTGGTGCATGGTTGTAATCCCGGCACTCAGGAGGCTGAGGCATGACTGCTGCAAGTTTGAGGCCAGCCTGGAGTACATAGTGACAGCCTGTCTCAAAAAACCAAAAAAAACCCCCCAAAAAACAAAAAAGCAAAGTTTTGTTTTAGAAGGAACCATTGGGCCAGGGATTTAGCTCAGTGGTTCCTCTGCCTGCCTTGCAAGCGCGGTACCAAATCAATCCCCGGTACCAAAAAAAAAAAAAAAAAAGAAGGAAACATTAAATCAATGTATTAGATCGATATTATATCAATACTGAAAACTTGTACCCTGGGCTGGGGATGTAGCTCAGTGGCACAGCGCCTGCCTAGCAAGCATGAGGCCCCGAGTTCGATTCCTGGTACCAAAAAAAAAGAAAGAAAGCAAAGAAAAGAATCAGCCCCCACAAAAAAATCCTTAAAAACAAAAACCCATATCCTTTGCCATAAATGAAGCTAAGAGCAAAAATAAAAGCAGTGGTGCATGCTTGTAACCCCAGCTACTCAGGAGGCTGAGGCAGGAGGATCCCAAGTTTGAGGCTGGGCTGAGCTACTTAGCGAGGCTTGTCTCAAAATAAACTAAGTTTTGGGCTGAGGATTTAGCTCAGTGGTTCCGGCACCTGCCTCACAAGTGGGGAGTTTGATCCCCGGTACCAAACAACAACAACAACAACAAGAAAAAGAACAATAAACTAAGTTTTAAGATAGGCATGTTGGCACATACCTCTAATACCAGAATTTAGGAAACAGAGGCAGGAGGATCACACAGCCTGGGCTACTTGGTAAATTTAAGGCCAACCTGGACTATATAGTGAGACTCTGTCACTAGAAAAACACATAAAAAATTTAAAAGGACGGGGTGTGTAGCTTGGTGGTAGAGTATTTGTCTAGTATGTGCATCGCTCTGAGTTCATACCCCAGTAGAGAGAGAGAGAGAGAGAGAGAGAGAGAGAGAGAGAGAGAGAGAAATTGAACAAAATGAAAAAAAGAAAACTGGACTTGGTGGTCTCACCTGTAATCCCAGCACTCAGGAGGCTGAGGCAGGAGGACCTTAAATTCTAGTCCAGCCTGGGCAACTTATCAATGTAGCAAGACGCTGTCTCAAAATAAGAAAGAAAGAAGCTGGGGGTGTATAGAAAGTCCTTGACTTTGTTTTTTTTGGTACTGGGGATCAAACTCGGGACCTTGTGCTTGCAAGGCAGGTGCCAGAAACACTGAGCTAAATCCCCAGCCCTATCCTTGACTTTTGAATGAGTTCCACTCTGAGAGAATGTTCATAAATCGTATTGGTACATAAATCCTACAAAGTGAGTCTTACATATTTGACCCAAATACACAACATATATTGCTTTGCACTCCCTGGCTGTCCCCTCCATGTCACCACTGCTTGTCCTCCTGCTTCCGGACATCCTGGGCTCTGACTGAGCACTGTACTACTGCACAGTGTTGCACTGTACAGTGAGCACAGAGCAGCACAGCGGTGACAATGTCCGGCTGACATGTGAGCTACTTCTGAGATTTGTTCCCATCTACGACTGCTCTTAACGCGGGGCCCATTCATATCTGTGAAAGTTTGCAACTCAAGTGTTTGTAAGTTGGGGACTTGCTGTAGCTCAGTGTGAAGAATCCCTGTGTGGTATCAATCCCTGATACCACACACACATACACAGAAGCAAAATTAGTAAACACCACCGCATGATTACATTCTGCAGAGCTTTAGGGTTCAAGTCTGCCTCGCCTTCATTCGGAAAGGTAGTCCTTTGCTCAGACTTCCTACCAGAGGTGGAAGAATTGGAAGAAGGCTGAAAAGGGGGTGATTTTTTCATAGAGCTCTTCTTTAGTGTCTGAATATTTACCAAAAATTATCTCAACTGATCTTGGAGAAACATTCAATTCAGGTGGCTGATTTTACAAATGGGGAAACTGAGGCCCAGAAGAGAGCATGGAATTTTCCAGGACACTCATTTGGAAATTTGTCTTCTTTGAGCCATAAGCTCTTATAATAAGGAGCTGTATCAGCAGGGGGTGCTTGGGACAGAGCCTGGCACTTAGTGCAACTCCAGGGTTGTCACATGATTGGGATCGCTTCCTTGCAGTTGTCACATATTCTGTGTGTTTTCACTATGGAGAAATTGACATTTGACCTTTTCAATCTTTAACTAGACTTCCAGTTCCATGAGGGCTGGGGCTATATCTGTGTCTCATAATATATGTTTTAAATAATAGCTTTGTAAGGTGGGCATGATGACACACACCTGTAATCCCAAAATTTGGGAGGCTGAGGCAGGAGGATTCCCACAAGGTCAAGGCCAACCAGAGTTACAAAGTGAGAGCCTGTCTCAAAAACAAAAACAAAAACAAAAAAATGGGCTGGGGATTTAGCTCAGTGGTTCCACTGCCTGCCCCGAAAGCTCAAGGACCGGAGTTCAATCCCTGGTACTGAAAAAAAACCCCAAAGTAACAACAAGGAAATAGCTGTGTGTGTGTGTGTGTGCATGTGGGCATGCACACACATGCCCACTAGTGTGCATAAGCTGGAGTTTGACCCTGGGCCTTCTGTGTGTGTGTGTGTATTTTTTTTTTTTTTTGCGGGACCGTGGATCAAACTCAGGACCTTATGCTTGTGAGGCAGGCACAGTGCCACTGAGATAAATCTCTGGCCCTGGGCCTCATGTATATTAAGCGCACACTCTATTTTAGCAGCACTCCTGGCTCCAATAATAGCTTTTTACAAGATACAGGATATGGACCACACAATTCACCCAATTAAAGTATATAGTTGTGGGTTGTTTCTTTTTCCAGTTCTGGAGATTGAACCCAGGACTTTGTGCATGCCAGACAAGCATTCAGTTCTACCCTGCATATACTCCCTTTGTTTATCTATTAATCGGCTGATGGATGCTAGAGTTGTTTCCACTTTCTGACTCTTAGAAATAAGAGTGCTGCCAGGCGTGGTGGCACAGGCCTGTGGTCCCAGCACTCAGGAGACCGAGGCAGGAGGATCATTATGAGTTTGAGGCCAGGCTGGGCTACATAGTGAGACCCTGTCTCAAAAAAAAAGGAAAGAAAAAGCAAGCAAGCAAGCAAGCAAGCGAGCTTCACTGGTCATTTGAGAGATACAAATTAAAAGTGTTGGGGCGGGGATTTAGCTCAGTGGTTCTGCCACCTACCTTGCAAGCACAAGGACCCAAGTTCGATCCCCAGTACAAAAAAAAAAAAAAAAAAAAAAGAATAGAGGGGAAAAAAATAGAAACAAAGCTTTTGTAAATAAGGAGGGGGAGAGGGATCAAAAAGGGGTGCAGGTGTGGTGGAGCACACCTGTAATCCCAGCACTTTGGAGGCTGAGGCAGAAGGATCGCCACAAGTTTGAATCCTGCCTGGGCTACATAGTGCGTTCAAGGCCAGTCTGAACTATGTAAGGAGACCCTGTCTCAACAAACAAGCAAACAAACAAAAAGGCTGGGGATTTAGCTCAGTGGTTCTGCCGCTTGCCTTGCAAGTGCAAGGTCCTGAGATCGATCCCTGGTACTGAAAAAAAGAAAATGGAGGGGAGGAATGGGAAAAAAAGTAAAAGCAAGATATATCCTGTACAGGTACAAATTTCTTATGATGAATGTTATCATTATGTATACAATGTATAAATAAATGTTTTGCTTCAAAAACAGAGTGCTGGCCCAGGGATTTAGCTCAGTGATTCCACTGCCTGCCTTGCAAGCACAAGGACCCAAGTTTGTCCCTGGTACCAAAAAAACCCAAAACAGTGCTGCCATGAACATTCATGTACACATTTTGGTGTGGACCCATGCTGCCAGCTTCCTTGTGGACATGCCTTGGAGGAGAATTTTTGATCATGTGGTACTTCTGAGTTTAACCGTTTTTGGTACTGTTAGGTTGTTTTCTGAAGAGGGTGCATCTTACATAGATAGTATCTCATAGTATTTTGTGCCCTCTGTTAGTTCAGAGATGATGGTTGGAAGGGAGAGCTCAGTCTACCTAGGAAAGAATGGGCTGTGGTTAGGGTATTCATAGGAACTTCATCTGGGGCTTCTTCTGGTGTAGGGGGTCAACAGGGCCAAGGCAGAGGGCATAAAGGTGTGGTTAAGGGCACCCCTCCCGTTCCTTTCCCCGCCCCCACTCTCCCCTCCCCGTTCCCTTCCTCCTCCCCCTCTCTTTTGCCTTCTCCTTCTTTGGTGTTACAGATGAAACCTAGAGCCTCTTGCATGCAAGGCAACGCTCTACCACTGAGCAATATCCCCAGCCTCTCTTCAATGCTTTCTATCCAAACATCCTATATCTAAAGTTCCAGGGTCCACTTGGGAGGCTTAGACAGGAGGATTGCCACAAATTTGAAGCTACCCTGGGCTACCTAGTGAGCTCAAGGGCAGCTGGAACTACATAGCAAGACCCTATCTGAAAAAAAAAAACCAGGGCCTGGGATTTAGCTCAGTGGTTTCGCCGCCTGCTGCGAAAGTGCAAGGACCCGAGTTTGATCCTTGGTACCAAAACAACAACAACAACAACAACAACAAAACCCCCAAACCAGCCAACCAAACAAACAAACAAGTAAAGTTCCGGGGTCTAGCCAAAAAGTTGAAATAGTCCAACTGACCATCCACTGATGAATTGTTAAACACAAACGACATTTTCCCCTGAAAATAAGACCAGGTCTTAGATATATAGATTTTTTTGGTACTGGGGCTCGAACTCAGGTCCTTAGCTTGCGAGGCAGGCAGTGGAACCACTGAGCTAAATCCCTGGCCCCAGACCAGGTCTTATATTAATTTTTACTCCAAAAGATGCAAATACGGCTTATTTTCAGGGGATTTTTTTTTCATGTACAACCATCTACACTTATTCATTCATGTCCAAAAATCTATACTCAGACATAGTCATGTCATCTTTTGCAACATCATCATAATTCAACATGTCTGTCCTGTGTTGCAAAGCACGAACTAAATGCACCCATCTGCCTGACTGTCTTAACTGGGGCTTACTTTTTGGTAGGGCTTATATTTCCAAAAAATCACTCTAGGGCTTATTCTGATTACCTCTTATTTGGGGAAAATAGGGTGGTTACTGGACATGGTGTGGCACAGCTGTCATCCCAGCTCTCTGGGAGGCTGAGGCAAGAGGATCAAAAGTACAAGCTTGGGCAACTTAGTGATTTACCAAGACCTTGTCTGAATGTAAAAAATAAAAAAGGGCTGGGGATGCAGCTCAGTGTAAAGGCCCTGGGTTCAATACCCAGTACTCAAAAAAAAAAAACCAAAAAGAAAAAAAAGTGAAGTTCCAGGGTCTTACCCCACCTTTGCTGAATCTGTTGACCCCTAGCTCCAGCAGGGCCATTTCTGTGCTGTAATCTCGGGCTGTATGAGCCCAGTGCCTCATTTCCGGGTCTCGTATTTGCATTGCCTCCAAGACCTGGCTTTCTGAGAGACCTGAATCTCTTCTGGTAGCCTTTGTTCACACTTACTGGCTTAGTTTTCAGTTCTATTTTTGCTTTTTGGCATCTGGGGATTTCCCTTCCTTTCTTGTAAACTCAGTTTTTCATTTGAAACAATATTTGTTATCTCTTACCCAGAATTTCCAGGCGTTCTTGTGGTGGGGCTGGGGTGTTTCCGGTTATCTAATCTACTGTGTTGTGGGAAATGGACCACCTCCATTTTCCTTTTTTAGTCTCTTTTCTCTAACTTTTAGCTCTGAATATTCTGTTTCTGTTCTTTCCTATCCAGTTTCATTCCTCCTCGCAAATATCCTTTATCCCCTTCAGCTTCAAATCCTTTCATTAACTAGCTGATTCATACCAAATGGGGATGGGATTGGCCAGCCTGGTTCCTGTTTGGCCAGATATTTTTGTGCTCTGCCATCTCATAAATCACTGACCAGCGCGGACATTGGCTGCCCTTGGGCTCGTGCCTGAACTGGATCCAACTATCGTCTGGGCAGAAGTAGCCAATCATGTGGCACCAAAGACAGGGCCCACTTCCCTTCCTGAGGAGGCCCTGTGGGTGGGCAGATGTCATAACGGATGTGCACAGTGACTTCTACTTAACAGGCTCTGCAATACTCTTGATTTCTTTTTAATAGGTAGATTCTGAAATCGGCTTACATGTTTACACCTTGCATAGATATTGTTTGCAAGCCCCAACGCATCCACTCCTCCAGTGTTCCTACTCTCTAATTACTAAATAATTGGAAAAGGGTTCATCCTTTTAAATTAGTTCACTGTCATCACTTTTAAAACTCAACTCCATAAGAAAAAAAGAAAGGAACTATAATTTCAGGGCTGGGATCAGCCAATCTTTAAAAGCATTTAGACTCAAGGAACGTCCTGCAACCAATAGAACATAATGGTACGTACCAGTATAAAAAGATCTCTTGGATATGTTAAGTTTAAAATTATAGGAAAGTTGTGTGTGCCATTACTGCTGTCACAAAGGTATTGTACAGAAGTGTGTATGCCTGTGTTTACTTGTAAAGGCAGCTGGCCCCTGATGTTCAGTGGTTCTGCTGACCTGACTTCCTTACGCTGTGGAAGTGATACGCAGGTGGGAGAAAGTCTGCTGCTGAATCCTAACCTGTTCCTGGCTGTCCGAGTGCAGTGCCATGCTCTGCGGCCACCTGAGTAGTGGCAGGGAGTGGCTCCAGTCTCCCAGAGAGCCCGACAGGGACAGGGACAGCCTGCCATGCAGTGCACTGTGTTGCTAAGCTCCTGTGTTTTCAATTTAAGACCATGTTTTCAACTCACCATGGCTTTATCTGGATGCAAACCCATAGTAGGTCAAGAGGCCTGTACATCTGTCAAATGCATGTAAGAAACTGGCTATCTTGGCTGACCCTGGGAGAGGAAGGAGGAGCTCAGGAACTCACCTTGCATTTCTTTTGTATAATTTAAGGAAAGGAAGACAGAAGGAAGAAAGAAGGCAAAGACACAGAAGGGATAGAAAATGTAAATAAAGCCTCCAAACCAAGCAGGGGAGATTTTGATGAAGAACGACTAGTGCTCAAATTCCTCTCTCAGCTGGGCATGGTGGCGCTCACCTGTAATCCCACCACTCAGGAGGCTGAGGCAGGAGGATCATTGCCAAGTTCAAGGCCAGCCTGGGCTGCATAATGAGTTCACCTCCTTTTTTTTTTTTTGGTACCGGGATCGAACTCGAGTCTTTGCATTTGCGCAGCAGGTGGTGAAACCACTGAGCTAAATCCCTGGCCCTTGCATAATGAGTTCAAAGCCAGCCTGAACTACATAGTGGGACCCCATTTCTTTTTCTCTCTCTGTAGGGGATAAAGGTAAAGATGACTAAACTTGTTCCTCAAAGCTACTACCTCAGAAACCATAGCCTTCGCACTCACAGTGTGTCTCATTTCCCTCTTGGATCTGTACCTGGGGGTACTAGGCTCTGAGTTCTGTATGCTAAGCCTGGGCTGGGAGTGTACTCCAATGAGAGCGTGTTCAAGCTCCTGGGGTCCAACCCTGGCACCTCTCTCTCTTTCTCTGAGACATATATCTCAAGGTTGGCAAAAAGGTTATTTTTTGGCTATGGTTTTGTTGCAGGCTTAAAAATTATTCATATATTTATTTGGATTTTCAAGATAGGGTCTCACTATGTAGTCCAGGCTGGACTTGAGCTTACTATGTAGCCTGGGCTGGCCTCGAATTTGTGGTAATCCTCCTGCCTCAGTCTCCTGAGTGCTGGGATTACAGGTGTGGGCCTCTACACCCAGTTTAATTTTTATTTTTATTTGTGTGTGTTTGCAGTACCTAATGAATGCATTCATTCTGAGGAGCTGGTGCATGTATATAATGCATCTTCTTTTAACATTCCCTTCCCTTCCTTCACTGTCAAAAGATTTGAGGTTATGAGTAAGTGTGGAGGCAAAAACAATCAGCCTCCTAACTCAATGTCTTTAGAGCTTTGACTGCTGCAGTGAGAAATATAACTAATGCTGTGATTCAGTATTTCACTTGTATTTCTTTTTTCTTTCTTTTTTTTTTTGAGACGAGGTCTTGCTAGGTAGTTCAGGCTAACCTTAAACTTACTATGTAGCCCAAGCTAACCTCAAACTTGCAGAAATCCTCTTGCCTCAGCCTCTCCCGAATGCTGGGATTACAGACATGCGTCATCACTGCCAGCCCACACTTGTATTTCTGTATATACTTGAGATAAAACATTTTATGAAATGCGTACTATGAGATTCACTGATATTTGGTAACATTCCAGTACATTTTGAGGGGGAGGCAAGGTCTCACTATGTAGTCCAGTATCAGAAGCCGATCAATCCTCCAACTTCCGAGAGAGGGGAATGGCTAGGGCCAAAGAAAGACAGGGGCCGGGGATGTAGCTCAGCAGCACAGTGCCTGCCTGGCAAGCTCAAGGTTCTGAATTTGATCCTTTGTACCAAAAAAAAAAAAAAAAAGACAACAGAGACTTGTGTAATTTTGCAATACATGGGGGGCCAGGAGGTCAGTGCCTCAGAGTGGGCAAAGACAAAGACTCCGAGCTGGCCATTATTTATAGGGTACACACAATAATTGGAGAGTATCAGGTGACTAAGGGGACAGTAATCCTATGTTGATGGGGATTTTATTTTTTTTGGTAGTGGGGATCAAACTTGGGTCCTTGTGCTTGCAGGGCAGGCAGTGGAACCACTGAACTGTTGATGAGGATCTTATGTTGATGAAGGTGGTAAGGAGAGCATTCTTACAATAGTAGGTGGGGTGAGATAGCAGGCTAATAAAGAATTTGCCCTTCCCCCAAGTGAAACCTTTTTTTATTACTACTGGTTCTTGAAGAGCCAGGATGTCTTCAGCTGTCTTACTCTTGCTCTTGAGCAAAACAGTATCATGGGACCATTGAGGCCTCAACTTATAATGGGAGGCAAAACAGAGTTGTTTCCGAATGCCATAGCCAGCTATCATGGCAAAGTGACACTGGGCCTTAGATGGCTATAGTCATACTTTAGTTATGAAACGATTTTTCCCCAAAATTAGGTAGAATGGCTCCTGACAGATCCCCCATTCTTTCTATTTGCTTGAAGTTGAATCATCATGCCCTGTGGTTCCATCTTCAGATATTTAGTTTGAGCTCCTTTGCAGCAGATTAAGAGGAGAGCAAGGAGATATAATCCAGTTACTACTAGCACAGCAATATAAAACCAGAAATGAGTCGCGATAATTAATGAGATTAAGCTGATCAAATATATCAGAAAATTTATCCCAATTTTGAATCTGGTCATCAAAATTAGCAGTCAGTTGGGACATAGATAAAACTTCTTTTTGGAGGGCTTCAAGATCCATAGTTATATTTTTGTACATTGCTCCTTATACATGCTTTTTAACATGTTCCCATGGGTGACAAGACCAATTATAAGGTAAAGGAGTAATGCAAAATGGAGTAATGTTAAAATGACATTTGAGGCCTTGTTGCAGCTGTGAGCTTTCAATCTGATCTCCCACCCAGAGAACAGTAGTCTCAAGCACACTTACTTGGGATTCTATAGAATGTTGTATTTTCCAGGCCTCATTAGCAGTCTTGGTCCAATTATCTATGAAATGAGCTGTTTGAACAGAGCAGGCCAAAGCCACAGAGGAAACAGTAATACCAAAGAGACAATGGCAGCAATGATAAGTCCCAGCATCCTCTTTGCTCTATGAACGAGACAATCAAGCAGAACTTGCAACAGATGAGCAGTAGGCATATATGACCATGGTTCAGTTAGATTAACAGGAACTCATACTCCTGCCATATAGTCTAGAATCATTAGAGTCTTATTTTGTATAGATCTGAGGGGAATACAATGACTCAAGGTGCATTTTTGCCAGGTAAAAGTACTAGCATCCCATTGTATATTCCCATACGTGAAAACATATGGGTTATAGATACATATGGAAGCTCAAACAGGCCAATAGTACTGTTAACAATATAGTATTGCCAGAGTCTGATTCTAAATAATTACCATTCCATAAGCTTCTGTCAATATAGGGAAAAATCAATTTCTGTAATGTTTTTTGGGCAGGCTCAAGTTTTCCATAATGTAAAAACTGAGGAGAAGGTATATTAAAACCTTCTTCTATCCAACTTATTTTCTTAGTAGAGGCAGATTTTTCAGTCACATTATCACAGTTAGTCCAGCTTAATTTATAACAGTCTGTATTATGTCCTTTCTTCCCATAAAATGTCCCTGTGGTCCCCAGTCAATAAATTCATATGGTCCCAATTTTCCATATCTTCTGGACTGGCCCCTACATATATCCCATGGCAGAGGTGCATCTTTATGAAATCCATTCCATGTAACATGAGCCTGACAAATTGGATATTTGGGTAGGAAGGAATCTATTTGTTCTCCAGCCATGTGAGTGGACCCCAGAGTTAACATAACAAAGTTTTCAGGGGTATAGGCCAACCAGGTCTGAGATGAGACTGTGGCTATCATAATAAGGCCCAGCATCCTTTTAGTCCTATGGACTAAGTGATCCACTAAGGTATGTAACAAATAAGATAGAGGGGAGTAGGCTGGGCTGGGGGTTTAGCTCAGTGGCACCATGCCTGCCTTGCAACTCCAAGGTCCTGAGTTCGATCCTTAGTACCAAAAAAAAAAAAAAAAAGATATAGGAGAGTAGGCCGGTATCTCAGTTAGATTAACTGGTATCCAAACTCTAGGCATTCTGCCCATAACCAGTAGTGTCTGACCAGAAACTTCTCTGGTTTTTACACAGAGACTAAGTACATAGTTACTATAATCAAAGGAGTTTTTTCTCTAGGTTACTGTGCTATAAAGAAAAGCATAAGGATTATAGATACAAATACCAGTTTGAACATTTTTGTATAACTTCAAACATAGGATCTTTCTTTCCTATGCTGAGATCAAATCTCTACCAGTCCATACTTTACTCAGATGAAAGGCAGTCCAAACTTCCTGGATGGCAGCCACCTGTTAAAACACAACCATACCTTTTCCTCATGTTAGTAATGGTATTGAGCCATTTTACCTTTTAGTTAGGACATCCTTTACAGCACTCATGTCTAGGGCGTGTCTGTAGATTTGTCCTTGTGCCAATGGAGTTCTGATGGAGTATATGTACTTTCCACAAGTGGGTTTAAAAAATTTAAGTAAATATTCTCTTTTTTTTTTTTGGTACCGGGGATCAAACTCAGGACCTTGAGCTTGCAAGGCAGGCGGAACCACTGAGCTAAATCCCCAGCCCTTTTTTTTTTTTGTACTGGAGTTTGAACTTGGAACCTTGTGAGGCTAAAAATTTAAAATGAGAGTAACAGGATCTAACTGAGCTTGTGGAGGTAGCTTTACTTCCCCTTTCAGTTTTAGAAGTTGTGCTTTAAAGTTTGGTAGGCACGTTTGACAATTGTCCTTAGGGTTATATGGTATAAAGCTCTAATATTTTAGTCTTTAAAATGATATATTTGGGATAAAAGAGCTGTGTGTATTTGTTTAGAATCACCAGCAACCAAATTGATTTTAATCTTGTAAGTTATTGGGTCTGCGCGTGGCTGCTGGCATCTTAGGTCTTTTAGCCTGGGCCCCACCTTCACCAGGCCCACTGCCAGGAACTTGGGGGAGCCTCATTATTTCCCAGATTGGAATTAGTGTAAGTTCCAGAAATGTTAGAGTTATTACCTTGGCTTGCAGACATACATTGTCTGCAAAGATGTCCCATTTTACCACAATTAAAACATTTAACAGTTTTAGCATTATTATTTTTACCTCGTTTTGCAAGAGCCAGCATAGCTTCACATTTCTGAACCAATATTCTGACAAGCTTTAATGTAACTGTTTAAATACCTAGTAGATTGCAAGGTAGCCAGAGCCTGTTTACAGTCTTGGTTAGCGCTGTCATAAGTTAGTTGGAGAACAAGTATGTTTGATGCTTGAGCACGAGGAATTTGTCTGTGCATGGCTTGCTGTAGTTGGTCCACAAACTATGTGTAAGGTTCTCTTGTCCCTTGTAAGATATTAAGAAGACTGGAGGGCTGGGGGTTTAGCTCAGTGGTTCCACCGCCTGCCTTGAAAGCACCAGGTCCTGAGTTCTATCTCTGGTACAAAAAAAAAAAAAAAAAAAAAAGACTGGACAAGAGCTCTGTCCTCAGGCACACTAAGCCAAGCTCTTTTCATTATATGCCCTATTTGTCCAAAAGTCTCAGTGGTATCTTGCAACTGTTGGGCTATGTTTGCAAATTATCCTGTTCCCAGTAACATTTCCACAGTTTTATTAGCCCTATCACCCTGTCTGTTTCTATCAGCCCGATCCCAAGCTTGCTCTTATAATTGAACATTAAAATATAAGTATTGACTAGGAGGTAGACAGGAGTGGGTAAGGTGTCTCACATTGTTAGGTGTTAAGTTATAAATCTCTACAATAGAATCTAAGATCCCCAAAGTAAATAGCCCTTGGGCTCCACTATTCATTACACTCTGTTTAAGTCCTTTAATAAGGAATTAAAGTCAAAGGCTTGATGTTTTGCTATTAGTTGATTCTGTCTTTTTGTTTTTGTACCAAGGATTGAACTCTGGTCCTTACACTTTTGGGCAGGCAGTGGAACCACTGAGCTAAATCCCCAGCCCTGGCTGATTCTGATTAGCTGGGTCAGGTCTATAGATCCCTGGAAAGCAGCAAGGTCCAAGGATTTCTCCCTGCCTTGCTGCTCCTTCATCTGCTGCCTGATAGCTAGACATGGAAGTCGAGGAGCGAGGAGTGTTTCTGACCTGTATGGCCTGAAGGAACCCACCCTGGAATTTCTTCATCAGCCGTATCTGCCATTAGTTCTTCCCCGAGGGAACTCTTAAGAGTTTTTATCTTTTAATGTATTGATCCTTATTTTTTTTTTTTTTTGCAGTACTGGGGATCCAACTCAGGACCTTGTGCTTGTGAGGCAGGCACAGTATTGATCTGTTTTTAAAAAAATCTCCTCTATTAATCCTTTCAAATAATTTGACTGTGTGGCTTTTTCTTTCCTCCCACTCGATGCCCCATGGATTGGCTTTGGGGAGACTTGGGAGTTTTGGGAGGCATTTTGTTGTCTTGTTCTCTCAGGTTTCTATTGTTTGTTTTGTTTTGTGGTGAGATTTGGAGGTGCTTATAAGAGAAAGACTTTGTTGCTAG
>NW_004624790.1:7350656-7366744 GCF_000247695.1 Heterocephalus glaber | reverse complement strand
GAGGTAGAAGGATTGCCATGATTTGATTCCATTGTGAAAGGTCAAACAAACAAAGAAACAAAAACCCAGATTTACTGAGATAGCATTTACACATGGAAAATTTTTTTTTTTTTTTTTTGGTACCAGGGATCAAACTTGAAAATCTTTTTAAAAAAAATTTTGTAGGCAGGGTCTCACTATGCAGTTTAGGCTGCCTTGAACTCATGATGTAGCCCAGGCTGGCCTCCAACTCTAGATCCTCCCAAGTAGCTGGAATTACAGTTATGTGCCACTGTACCTGGCTAAAATTAACCTTTTAGGAGTGCATACTTCACTGTTTTTTAAAGCATATTCAGAGTTGCACAATCATCACTAGAATCTCATTTTAGAATGTTTTTAGAGAAAAGATTAGAAAATCTGTTTTCTCTTTTTGTTGTTATTTTTGTTTTGTTTTGTTTTTTGGTACTGGGGATTGAACTCGGGTCCTTGCGCTTGCGCAGCAGGCGGTGAAACCGCTGAGCTAAATCCCCGGCAAATTGTTGTTATTTTTGAAACAGGGTCTCACTGTGTAGTGCAGGCTGTCCTTGAATTCATGTCAGGGCCAGTGGGCTGAAAGGAGGCCCAGTCAGGCGAGGTTTTCAAAGAAAGAACATGTGTGGAGTAGACATCAGGGGAGCTGGAACCAAGCTATAATTTCCATCACAGAACTTATAGTTCTTTATCAGCTTAGCTAAGACATAGTAAGACAAAACATTTTGGGCAACCTTCCATAGCTGTGTGATATTTGAGTGGTCGCCTATGCTGATTCATTATTATAACAAACTCCATTGTGCGCCTGTGCTAAATGACAGAGTTGTGTCCTCAGGTGTCCTCAAGTGCCCTCAGACACCCCGGCTTTGACACATCTGACGGTGGTCTCCTACAACTCAGTATGTAGTCCAGGCTGGCCTCAAACTTGTGGGGATCCTCCTGCATCAGCCTCCCAAGTGCTGGTGATATAGCCAGCCAAGTTAGGTAAAAATATTGTAGGAAGTCAAACAGGTGTGGGCCCTCGAAGTCAATGCAGAAGATGAGAACACGTGGAAGCTGTGGCTGGAGGTACATCTGAAGAAGATTAAAGTTACACTGGCCAGATTTGCATACTTCCCTGAGGGATGAACAGAGGTTTGAGATTATTAATACCACCCTTTTGAGCTTTCCCATATAGATACACCGGTAGGCCATCCTCCTCTACCCACTAAGACTAAGACTTGCTACTATTTGGTCAACATTACCTAAGGGACTGTACTTGTAATCTTGTTGGTTGATTATAGTTTTTACCTGTGTTGTACTTCTCCTTTGTGACTTTGCTCTATTAAACTTCCTTTGAGAAGTGGACTCACTGGCAACCCATTCTGGACCCCTCCTGTCTTTCAGGAGATGTTCTTATTCCCCAATTAATTTTCCTACTCTTGGGCCGGGGATTTAGCTCATTGGTTCTGCCACCTGCCTTGCAAGCGGAAGGACCCAAGTTCAATCCCTGATACCAAAAAAAAAAAAAAAATTTCCTGCTCTTAACCTCTGTTGTTCCTTAGAATTCATTCTTTGACTTTGGGGAGCACGAACTCTGCATATCTGACATCTAGCATGATGGGAGTTACATCTCTTCCCCCATTTCACTGGGATTACAGGCATGTGCCACCACACCTGGCTAAAATTCTTGTGCCCACAAGCCAGCCTCTCTCAGCTCCCAATTTTCCACCTGCTGGTGACCATGAATCTAGTTTCCATTTCTATAGATTTGCCTGCTCTGGACATTTCCTATAACTAGAGTCATGCAGTATGCAGTTGGCCTTTTCTCCTCAACGTAATATTTTCTGTTTTTTTTTCCTGTACCGGGGATCAAACTTAGGACCTTGTGCTTGTGAGGCAGGTGTGGTGCCCCTGAACTAAATCCCTGGCCCTCAGCATAGTCTTTTCAAGGTTCATCCTTATCGTAGGATGTAGTAGTGCTTTGTTTTTTCATTGCCAATAATATTCCATTATATGAATATGCCACTTTTGTCTAACAGTTCATCAGTTGATGGCCATTTAGGGTTGTTTCACCCTTTCAAAAATTTTTGTGAGACAGGGTCTTGCTATGTAGTCCTTGAATTTACTATGTAGCCCAGACTGGCCTTGAACTCACTGTGTGGCCCGGGTTGGCATCCAATTTGTGGCAATCCTCCTGCCTCAGCCTCCCAAGTGCTAGCATTACAGATGTGCACCACCAAACCTGGATCCTAGCGCTTTTTAAAAAATGTTGAGACAGGGCCTTGCTAAGGGTCTAGGCCAACCTCTAACTTGTGACCCTTCCTCTGCCTTGGCCTCCTGTGTATCTGGGATCACAGGTGTGGTCTGGACATGTTTTCAATTCTCTTGGGGTGGAATATTCTTAGGAACAGAGTTGCCATGTAACACAGCGACTCCATGTTTGAACACTGAAGAGGGCTGGGGATTTAGCTCAGTGGTGCTGCCTCCTGCCTCACAAGCACAAGGTCCTGAGTTTGACCCCTGGTAGAAAAACCCCCCAAAACACAAAAACCAAAAAAACACTGAAGAACATCCCAATTGTGTTCCAAAAAAAGCTGCACCATTTCACAGCCCCAGCTAGCAAGATATGAAAGTTCCAATTTTTCCAGATGCTTGTCAGCACTTGTGTATTTATTTGAGCCATCCTATAGCTGGTACTTCAAAACATTTGATAGTAAACAATTTTCCCTCCAGAGCTAATACATTTAACATGTAAGTCTCAGAAAGAAAAACAAACAAAAAAAACCCAGAAAGGAGTGGGCCTTCCAATTCTCCCAGCTGTGGAGTAATGCACAGGTCATGCGGCAGGACAAGTCTGTCACAGCCAGCTTGAGTGCCAATCCCATTTGGCTCCTCCTGTGCCTCCCCTGGCACAAAAATCACAGGTCGCCAAAATCTGCCCTGTGTAGATGCAAGGTTACTCTGGGCCAAAAGCTCAGACTGCTCAGTCCAGCACATATTAGCCTTAAATATGATTCTCTGCAGAGGTGTTTTCCCCCCTTTTAAACAAAGCAACAAAGTATCATGACCCCTCTGTCTGCCTGTCTGTATGTCCCCCACCCCCACTGTGTCAAAGAGTAAAGTGGTTCAGACCGCAGCTGGGAGGTGGAGCCTGCCTAGTGCCAGCTCACAGATTCGGTTATTTCCAAATAGAGTTTTACTCAGGTACAGGGTTCAGGCATTTACTCAAGCAATCTATTTTCACTTGCAGGGAAATTTCAGACTGTAATAACCATAATGAGGTAAAATAGGAGGAAAAAGGAGGAAGCTGTTACTGCCCTTGGCTTATTAACCCTACAAACCCCAAGTTTGGAACCACCACATGAAATCGTTATTAACATCGATTGAAAGTATACTTTGTGCCTGACATTAGTCTTAGGGCTTTTGCTATATTATTATATTTGATCCTTATTATTTTTTCTTTTGAGACAATCTCACTCTGTAGTTAAAGCTGGCTTTGAACCCGAAACTCGTTGCAATCCTCCTGCCTCAGCCTTCCAAGTGCTGAGGTTACAGGCATTTGATCCTTATTGTACCCTATAATATAGATATTATTGTTGTTGCTGTTAGTTTTATGATTGTGGTTCTCATTTTAGGAAATGGAGGCACAAAAAGTACAAAAAAATGATCCATTATCACACAGCTTTGTAGGTAGCAGAACAGGATTAGCAAGTTAGACAGTGAGCACCAAAGCCCATGTTCTTTTTTTTTTTTCTGAGACAGGCTCTCACTAGGCAGTTCAGGGTGTCCTTGAACTTGCTATGTAGTCCAGGCTGCCTTTGAACTCATTAATATCCTCCTGCTCAGCCTCCCAAGTGCTGGGATTATAGGCATGGGCCACCATACTCAGCTAAACTCACAATCTTAACCTCTAGACTATATTGTTAGTAGATAAAAGAAGAAAGTATGGAGGACAGTGGGAGCAGCCAGCTGAGAAGCAGAGCCCTTAGGCTAGACAAGGAGGAGGGCACTCACTCATCCATTCATTTAAATTTAAGCCCAAGGCTGGAATAGCATTCAAGTGACTTCCCAGATTCCCTTGTATCTAGGGATGGCCAGGGGCCTCCGTTCTCCCCTGTAATAAGAAGTACGTGAACATTTCCTTAGCACTGGCGAAAGGAAGAATTGGGAAAAGTGTTTTATATCTGGAAAAAAAAGGGGACTTTGCCTGATGATGCATGTTTGTAATCCCAGCATTTGGGAGGCTGAGGCAGGAGAATTGCCATGAGTTTGAGGGCAGCCTGGGCTACATACTGAGTTCAAGGTCAGTCTGAACTACACAGTGAGACTGTGTCTCAAAAAAACCAAAAAAAAAAAAAAAAAAAAAGAGAAAGATACAGCATTTCTCTTGACGCTTTTTCACTTATTCATTTCTCTGCTTTTTCTGCATTTGAACTTGATTTTTAGTTGATGTAATGCCTTAGCTGTGGCAGCCATCTAGTGCCCATGAGGCAGGAGGCGAAGGATAGAAAGGCAGTTTGCTGAAGATGGCACAGTGGAACGATTTTAATAGCCTTTGAACATACACTGAACTAACTACCTCTAGGAATGTTATATGAGACAGTTAAAAGTCTGTTGTTTATGTGTCTGTGGAAAGGAAGTATAGCATAATAGTTAAGAACTGAAGCCAGGCATGGTGGCACATGCCTGTAATCCTAGTGCTCAGGAGGCTGAGGCAAGAGGATTGCCTTGAGTTCTAGGCCAGCCTAAAAGAACATGAATGTGTAGGCCTGAGTTTGTACCCTTGGGGAAGTTATTAATTTGTTCAATGCCTCTATTTTTTTCACCTGTAAAAAGGAGATAATAAAAGCGCTTTCTCTTAGTGTTATTACAAGGATTACATGAACTATGTCTAGTTCTAAAGAACTTCTGTCTAGAAAGTAAAATGTCTATGAGTTCTGGGTAGTAGTGTTTTAAAAATTATTATTATTATTATTATTATTATTATTATATGTCTTTTTGAGACAAAGTCTCACTACATAGTTTAGGCTGGCCTTGAATTCACTATTAGCCCAGGTTTGTTCTTGAACTCATGAGATTCTCCTGCCTCAGCCTCCCAAGTGCTGGGACTACAGGCTTGTGCTGCCATGGTCTGCTTTGAAGCTACGCTTTCAGTTCCAGCTGGGCATAGCAGTGCATGCCTATAATCCCAGCCCTCGGGAGGCCGAGGTATAAGGATCACTGCAAGTTCGAGGCCACCTTGGGCTACAAAGTGAGTACAAAGCCAGACTGAACTACAGAGTGAGATCCTGTCTCAAAAAAGAAAAAAAAAAAAAAGAAGGAAAAAGAAGAAGAAGAAAGTTCTTGGGCTGTGGATCTGTGGTAGAGCACTTGCGTAGTTTGTGCAAGTCCATTAATTCAATTCTTAGTACTGAAAAAAAAAAAAAAAAGAAAGAAAGAAAAGGAAAAGAAAGGGGCAGGGATGTAGCTCAGAGGCACAGCACGTGCCTGTCAAGCTTGAGGTCCGGAGTTCATTCCCCAGCACCAAAAAAGAGAAAAAGAGTCTCCAATGATTACAGTTACATTTGAAGAAGAAAGAAGCAGGAAAGAAGGGTAGGAAAGCTGGGGTCTGAGTAGGCAAGAGCTTAGAAGAGAGCAGCTAGGGAAAGTTCACTGAGGAAGTGAGATTTAGACACTGACCATGGGGAGATGAGGGAGTGGGCTATTTGGATTTTCTGAAAAGCAAAGGTGGTTTTAGGTGGGCTTGGGATTTAGCTCACTGGTGCCGTGCCTGCCTCGAAAGCGCAGGGTCCTGAGTTTGATCCCAGGTACCAAGGAAAAAAGGAAAAAAAAAAGTGGTTTCAGGCAAAGGAAACAGCAAGTGCAAAGACTCTGAAGTTGGGGTGCGCAAAGCCTGTTAGACCAAAAGGGCCAGGGGATCTGGGCTACTGTACTGAGAGGAAGAGAAGTGGTTGAGGTTTTTCTTTGCTTGGGTTTTTTTTGTACCAGGGATTGAATTCAGGACCTTGAGCTTGTCAGGCAGGACCTTGAGCTTGCCAGGCAGGCACGGTGCCACTGAGCTACATCCCCAGCTTGCTTGTTTTTTTGAGATAGGGTTTCACTATGTACCCCAGGCTGGCCTCAAACTCACAGCAACCCTCCTGCCTCAGCCTCCTGAGTGCTGGGATCATAAGTACTATGCTCAGCAAGGTTGATGAGTTGAAAGGAGGAAGGGAAGTGAGAAACAGGTTCCTTGGGGAGAGACATAAACTGATTTGCTCTTTACCAGGACATTTCTGTCCTTGTTATGGAGAACAAACCTGGTGGGGAAGGTCAGAGGCGGAGAACAGCGAGCAGAGGACTGAATAGTCCAGGTAAGGGTGGTGATGATGGAGCTAGTGTCAAGTTGCTTTATCTTTTTTCTTATTTTTTATTTTTTGGTACTGGGGATCAAACTCATGTCCTTGCGGTTTCGAGGCAGGCAGTGGAACCACTGAGCTAAATCCCCGGCCCAACTTTATTTTATTTTTTTACAGTACTGGATTTGCTCTATCACTTGGATTAAATGCAGAGCCTCATGCATACTGGGCAAGTGCTCTACCATGGAATTAGATTTTCAGCCTTTTTTTTTTAGTACTGGGGATCAAACTCGTGTCCTTGTGCTTGCAAGGCAGGCGGCAGAACCACTGGGCTAAATCCCTGGCCCATTTTCAGCCTTTTTTATTTTTTGAGTCTCACTAAATTTCCCAAGCTGGCCTCAAACTTGCCATCCTCATTCTTCAGGTTTATGAGTAGCTGGGATTACAGGAGTCACCATGCTCAACTCAGATTATTTTATTTTATTTTATTTGGTACCGGAGATCAAACTTGGGTCCTTGCGCTTGCGCAGCAGGCGGCGAAACCACTGAACTAAATCCCCGTCCCCTCAGATTATTTTATTTCATTTGCACTCAACACATTTCATATTGATCCAGTATTATTATTGTTGTTGTTGTTGTTTGTTTTTTTCGAGGCAGGATCTAGCTATGCAGTTCAGGTTGGCCATGAACTCATTATATAGCCTAGGCTGGCCTTGAACTGGCAGTGAGCCTCCTGCCTCAGCCTCCCATGGCCAGCTCTAATTTTTTTTTTTTTGAGGCAGGGTCACGTTATGTTGCGCAAGCTGGCCTTGAATTCACTATGTAGCCCAGGCTGGACTTGAAAGAGCCTCCTGCCTCAGGCTTTCAAGAGCGGCAATTACAGGCCTATGCCACCATGCCAGGTCGATTTCAATATTATTACCTAATACATATACAGTCCATTAAAAAATCCCTCCCACCAAAACAACAACAAATTTCTCTCCAAATTCTTTTTACATTAAAAGATGTTCTGGGTTTAACCAAATCTCATTATTGCATTTGGTTTTCATCTATTTTATGCTTTGATATTTTTAAAGAGTCCAGGCTAGTTTTGTTTTGGATGATGTCCCATATTCTGGCTTTGTATGGTTATATTCAGGTTAGCTTTTGCTTTTTAAAAAATTTTTATTTTTTGGGTACGAACACTATAGAGGTAGCATTATGCTTTCTCTGTTGCTTCCTATCGGGAAACAGAAGACAGTTTGATTTATTATCAGTGACCCTAAATTCGATCATCACCCGGTTAAGGTGCTGTCTGCCAAACCTCTCCCTTGTAAAGCAAGTTGTTCCCAGTTGTAAATCACAAATATTTCGAGGGATGATATTCAAGACTGAATGTACGGGTGCCCAACAGTCTTTCACCCAGTGCCTTAGCACCTAAGGACCAGTTTCAGGGCTTGTGACCTCGTTCCTCAGTTTTCTCATCTGAAAAATGACAACGATAATCATGGTCCTTAAAGGGTGCTTGTTGGGAGCATCTGTGCTTGGCATACAAAACACTCCACGAATGTTACATATTACCAGATGAAGGCAAGCATGAAAAAAATTAAGGGCAGGGCGAGGATTGCATTCCAGCTCTTTGGACCTCACAACTGCGCCCAGATGGTGAGGGCGAGAACCGCCCGCGGGTCCCACGTGGCCACGACATCAGCCGCGGAAGCTCGGCCGCTGTGCTGGAACACTTGCCCCGCCGCGCAAGGCCCCCTGGGACCGGTAGTGCTGGGCGTGGCCGCGGGACTACATATCCCAGCGGCCCCCGCGCCTTGGCTTCCGCGGTGCCGCCTCAGCCCCTCACAGCGACGGCCGCGACCGCGGCTGAGTCGGTGGTGCCGGCGGCTGCAGGCTGAGCTGCGAGTTTCCGATTTAAAGCTGAGCTGTGAGGAAAATGGCGGCGGGCGGTGAGTGAAGATAAAGGAGGCGGCGGCGGCGGCGGCGGCGGGCGAGGGGTTGGAGTGCGCGGCGGAGGGAAGAGGGCGAGGCGCCGGGGCTGCCGCGAGCCGGTGGCTACGGCTCTGGAGAGGCGCTGCGGGGCGCGCCGGGTGGGGGGCGCGCTGAGGTAGTTTCGGGGTGTCCGGGCCAAGCCCCTTCCCCTCAGCCTGTGGGCAGCCCGCGGCCGGGGGCAGGCAGCCTGGGGTTGGTGGCAACGGGCTCTGGCGTCCAGGGGGAGAGTCCCCGCGCGGAGAGGTCACCCGAGGAGTTTGGGGGGCCTGCAGGGGCCCGCTTTGCCTTCGGGTCTTTAAAGTTTTGTTTCCCGCCTGCGTTCCCCAGCCCTGGGGGCTACTCTTGGCGGCTCCCCGCGGCCCCTCCGCCGCTGCCAGGCTCCTCCTCAGGTCCCCGGAAGGACGGGGCAGAGTCGGCGGACGACCGCCCGCCCGCCGCACGCTGACTCGGGCTGGATGCTGCTGGGTCTTCTCCTTCACCCGGGCATTTAAACAGGACTCTTTAACACGAATGATCTGTGCAATTTCCATTTTGGGTTCGGGTAGGTTCTCAGCAGTTTTCTCAGTCAAAAGGCATCTTACTATTACTGGTGTGAGGGCTGGGCAGTGGCAAGTAAGAAGTTAGGGGATTGAATATGGGGTTTGGCCGTGTTGATTTTTTTACTGTTTACTATTAGTTTTTGTCTTTCTGATCGCCAGTCTTATTTCGTTAATTGATTCAATTTGTAATCATTTAAATGATTTGCATATGCCTTAAGAAAAACAAGCCATGAGTCCCTGGAGGAGGAGGCTTAGTTGCTTCCTAGGTAGTTTGAGAGCATCGAGGGTGGAGAATTGAACCCAAAGAGCAGTTATGAGAGGCATAGAGCATCTCGAAATCTCACTAGCAGAAGTGGTTCAGGATTCACAGGGAATGACACGAAAGGTAGGAGATTCTCTCAAAGTTGAAACTTTTTCCTCCCAAATGCGAAGACTTCCTTTTTACAGTTCTTGAGCAAGCGCTTCAAAGCCAACCTGTTTTTGTTATTAAGCTTGTACCGTAAAGAAACAGGAAGGCGAGTACCAGCTGTCTTGCTGCAGTGGTTTTAGCTAGAGTTGAATGAGATGAGTGAGAGTGGTAGTGTTGGGTAAGACTGCTTTATCTCCTTTATTTAAATGGTTGCCCTCAGATCCAACTAACTCATCTGGCTGCAAGAAAGCTTCAGTATTTGTTGCGGCAGGTTGTTTAAAAGATGACTGGGGAGAGGGTGGAGGAAATCATAGATCTTCAGAGAATGCTGCATAAACTGAAATGTTAATGGAAGCCTGTAAGTTTGTGAACTGTTTTTAAAAAAATTTCAAATCGCTAAACCGGGCATGGTGGCGCATGCCTGTAATCCAAGCACTCCGGAGGCTGAGGCAGGAGCATGGCAGGGAGTTCAAGCCAGCCTGAGCTACTTATAGTTCAAAACCAGACTGAATTGCATAGTGAGACCCTTCTCAAAATTTTTTTTTGAATAAAAAATTACTGTTTGGGTATGTAGAATAGGTTCTGCATATGATATCCAATGGAAAAGGAACAAAAACATTGAAAAATGAGTCTCTTCCTTTCAAACCCTCCAGTTCCTCTTGGAGGCAATGACTAGTATCATTTTCTAGAATATCTTTCGTTTTTGGACTAAAGATTTTCATTTGAAACACACTCCTGTAGGATACACTGTGCAGGAAAATGAACAAAAAAGGTGAAATGTGGAAATAATTGTTTTCTTTATATAGTCTTTAAAAAAATGTTGTTAACATGTTGAAAGGCTCTTGTGAATTTACTGGTTATGTTGCTTTATATACTAATGCCCTTACAGAAATGATAATTTGTGGGTCTGTTGGATAAAGAACCCTGCCAGCGTTCATTGTTTGTAAGATGAAGCCTCTGTTTGTAACATGTAAAGTGATACTGAGCACTGTAGCTCTTGTCACTGGAGGTTGCTTCAGGTTCTGCATTTAAATGAGTGGTAATCTAAATTGCCTGTGATCCTAAATTACGGGGTATTTTATATATTGATAAGAATGACTTGTCTCCCCAGTGTTAAAAAACAGAAGCATATGCCAGTGTTTGGCTTTTTTTTTTTTCTTTTGAGACAAGGTCTTGCAGTTCAGGCTGATCTTTGGTTTTTTTTTTTTTTTTTTTGGTACCAGGGATCGAACTCGGGTCCTTAAGCTTGCAAGGCAAGAGGTGGAACCACTGAGCTAAATCCCTGGCCAGTTCAGGCTGATCTTGAACTCATCATATAGCCCGGGCTGGCCTGGAACTTGTGTAGAGATCGTTCTGCCTCAGCCTCCCAAGTGCTGGAATTGCAGGTGTGGGTCACTAGAAATATATTTTGGAGATAGGGATTGTAGAGTAAGTGGAAGGCTGTCATTGTTTCTAGAGCAGTTATAAGAAATGTTTCTACCAGAAAATGTCCCTTATCTACAGAGGCTTTGAAAATATAAACGTAAGTATAATCACAGTTATAGATAGGCTAAGTTAGTTACCTAGTAGGCAGTTAGACAGGGCTGGCCCTTGAGCCAACATGAAGGATTTCCATTTTAAATGAGTTTTAAAATTTTGGGGGGGGTAGGTGGGAGATGATAAAGGGCTTTGTGCATGCTAGGCAAGCAATTTGCCACTGAGCTATATATCCACATTCCTTTTTTAGTTTTTGAGACAGGCTCTTGGTTGAGTTGCTACAGCTGGCCTTAAGTTTGTGATCCTCCTGCCTCAACCTCCCAAGTAGCTCAGATTCCCTTCACCTGGCAAAAATGGTTTTAAAATTTTACTTACAATTTATTAAAGCAATGATATAAAAACTAGATTATTAGAGATTATATTAAACTTAATATGTATTTATAGCAATTAGTATTTGTGGTAAATTTTAAATATATATAATATACATTATTTTTTTTCAGCTACTGGGGATCGAACTCAGGACCTTGCACTTGCCAGCCAGGTGCAGGGCCACTGAGCTAAATCCCTGGCCTGATATATATATATTGAAAATATATATTTTAATAGCTCTATATCTTAGCTATGTACTGGGGATTGAACCCAGGGACTCAGATGCCAAGCATGTGCTGTACCATTGTTTTCTGTTTTTTTTTTTGGTACCGGGCATCTGTACCATTGAACTACACCTACAGCCAACTTTTATATACATATGTATATTCAGTACTGGAGATTGAATCCAGGGACTTTGAACTCAGCTACATCCCCAGCCCTTTTTATTTTTTAGTAATTTTTTTTTTTTTGGTACTGGGGATCGAACTCAGGATCTTGCACTTGCAAGGCAGGCGCCGGAACCACTGAGCTAAATCCCTGGCCCCTTTTTATTTTATTTATTTATTTTTTCCCTTTTTATTTTTTGAGACGAGGGCTTGCTAAGTTGCCCGGGTGAAACACAAACTTTTGATCTTCCTGCCTCGTCCTCCCTCATTGGTGGGATTACAGGTGTGTGCCTCTATGCTGGGCTAATTTTGCTGTCTTTTGAAAGTGGTTATACTGTTTCTCCTTGTATAAAAATTATGTTTGTGAAGCACCCTCATATTCTAAGCTAATACGGATTCATTGAATAAGGAGTGAATATACTGTTGAACCTTGGACCTTTTTTCTAGAACAGTGGCGGTGAACCTGTGGCATGAGTGCCAGAGCCCTCTCTTTTCGTATGTGACTCAAGTTGCCCCTGCAGCCAAGCATTGGATAACAGTTATTCTTTTCTAAACCCAGACCTCAGTATTTAGGTTTAATTGTAGTATTGGCACTTTTCGATAAATAAATGGGTTCTGGTTTGTAGTTTGGGCACTTGGTCTCTAAAAGGTTTGCCATCACTGGTCTAGGAGGTGTGTAAATAAAAAGTAGTTCTTGAAATGATTGCTTTCTAATGTCTTGTTGACTGATTGGTCTTTTGAAATAAATGTGGTGTATACCTGCAATCCTAGCACTCGATTGCTAAGGCTGAAGGATGGAAGCTTCAAGTACAGCCTGGGCAATTTAGTAATTTGTTTATGTTTTGGTACCAGGGATCAAACTCAGGACCTTACAGCCTGTGCCTGCCTGCCAGCCACTGAGCTAAATCCCCACCCCTGCAATTTAGCAGTTTAATGAGATCTGGAGGGAGGGGTGGAGGGAGAAGAGAGAGGGGAAGTAAAAAGAATTAAGATGTGTTATGTGTATGTACCAACTCTCCATGGTGAAGGTAATCATTACTGCAAACATGTGCTAATAAAAATAAAAAATTAAAGAACTGGAGCGTATTAAAATGCTTTATTTTTAAAGATGTTTTCATGTGACTACTTTCATCATATTACAATTTTTCTAATAGCCAGCACGGTGGTGCATGTCTCTAACCCCAGCACTTGGGAGGCTGAGGCAGGAGGACCAAGGCCACCCAGGGCTACATAATGAGTTCAAGGCCAGCCTGAACTAGGTAGGTAAACTGTCTCAAAAAATCAAAAAAAAAAAAAAAAAAAAGCTGGGGCTGTGGTTCAGTGTGAGGGCTCTAGGTTCAATCAGTCCCCAGCCCTGCAAAAATCTTTTAGTTTGAACAAGGTAAGAAGAAAAAAGAAAACTCACCATTGTTCTATTCCTAATTGATTGTTAACATAAGTGACTTTAGGGCTTCTTTTTACTCTTTTTGAGACAGGGTCTCACTACGTAGTTCAGGCTGGCCTGGAATTCACTATGTAGTCTAGGCTGGCCTCCAATTTGCAGAGCTCTTCCTGCCTCAGCCTCCCAAGTGCTGGAAGTACAGGGTTGCGCCACCACACCTAGCTTTACATTTGTCTAGACTAAATAATTTTCGAACCTTGGGCTAGGGGATGAAGAGTACTTTTGTTATTATTATTTTTTGGAGAGTACTTTTAAAAACTGAAATTTGTTGCTAGTTGAGAATGAGTTCAGTATAACCTCTTGTGATTGTCTACATTGAAAATGACTATAATTTTATTTAGTTGTTACACTGTGGGACTAGAAAAACAAGAGTTGTTGCTCAGGATTGAAAAAGTACTGTAGTTAATCATACATTAAGCCATTAAGCCTGTACTACTTTGGTTTGAATTTACTATACCCCATAGTTTAAAATACTTTTTTTTTGTACCAGGGATCGAACTCAGGACCTTGCACTTGCCAGGCAGGTGTGGTGCCAGTGAGCTACATCCCTGGCCTAAAATACTTTTATTTTTGATTATTGAAAATTAACATTGGAAATACTATGTTTTAATGGTTTCTTTTTTCTCATAGGCAGATTGAAAAAGATGTTTGTTAAAAAAGGGATTTGTTCAGTTTCTCAGATAGTTTTGAAATTGAGTGCTGCAGTGAAATATTGGCATTTTCTCCCACTTTGAGTGCTTTTGGGGAGTGGGAAGGGGATTACAAATGAACATTTAACAGTTGGAGGACTGGCTTTGCAATGAGGTTTATCCATCAGTTTGTCATGTTTGCTAGGTGAGTACATTTGGTTCATTGTTTTTCTGAGAGGGTTTCTAGGAGATGAATTTGGGCTAAAGGTACGATTTATCCATAGTCTAACCTTATTTTCATCCCCATTACAAATGATAGAATTGGCTTGAATTTAATTGCCTTTCCCTTACCTACCTTCTGGTAGCAAGTTAAATAAACAGAAAAAGTGCCAGAAGATAACATCAGGAATGGAAAGAAGACCTAGCGTCTAAAAGGCCAGTTTAGCTACAGACTAGATAATCTTCTGAGACTACATCATGCAAGTTCCCCATTAGTTTGGTGGGTATTGTGAATCTAGATCAATTTGTAATGGGGTAGTAATAAAGGTTTGACTGTGTAGTGAGGTTATGGCTTAGAGATGAGGGAAGGAGTCTGATCTGATTGGCAAACAGGTTTTACCTATTTAAAAGAAAATTCTAGACCAGCTTCTTTGTGTGCACTTATTCCTGTTCTCTGGGAGGCTGAGGCAGGAGAATGGCTTATTCTGTATTCAACTTGGGCAATTTAGCAAAACCCTACTTCAAAATGAAAAAATGAAGGGCCGGGGATTTAGCTCAGTGGTTTTCCCGCCTGCTGTGCAAGCACAAGGACCTGGGTTCAATGCCCAGTACCAAAAAAAAAAAAAAAGGGATTAGAGGTGCAAAGGCCCTGGGTTCATTCCCCAGTACTGAAGGAAAAAAGAAAAAACACCCAAAACAAACAAAAACAAGAAATCCCAGACAGAAAATTTAAGAACAAAGTGTACTAGTGTTTTTTTTTTTAATTCAGGCTGTCCTTGAACTCTGTAGCCCAGGTTGGCCTCAAACTTGTGATCTCCTGCCTCAGTCTCCTGAGTGCTGACATCAGAGACATGCGCCACCATACGTGGCTGTTTGTTTTTTTATTTCATATTTTTGTTAGGAACATCTGATGTTCCTTTTTTCTTACTGGACATTGAAACTAAGGTTTTTGCATTGAGCTACATCCCCAGCGGTTTTACAGTTTTTGAGACAGGGTCTTGCTAAATTGCTCTGGAGTTTGTAATTCTTCTGCCTCAGGCTCCTGAGTTCCTAGTTGAGATTACGGGCATGCACTACTGTGCCCAGCTGTTTTTTTAAAAACTGGTATGTTCTAGGAAACACATTTATTACTCTTCCCATGAAGATACTCTATTGAAATGTTTGATTTCCTTGGTTAGAGACTGTGAGTTAGGTATATGAAGCTTCACTTTTTGGAAACTAGGCTGACTTGAGTTTTATAAAACTTGACTCTTGATTATCCACTTAATGGTGAAAAGGGAATATTGTCCTGGGTATCACATAGTACATAATGGGTAATCCGCTTCCTGGGGCTTTGTTTTGGTAGCTATTGCAGCTGAGTTGGAGTGGTAGATGGATAGATGGGAAAGGACTGCAGAAGTCCACACATAATCCTCAATTAGGATAAGCCTTATGGTTAATTAAATGTTGAGTATACAGGTTAAATCCCATTATAACAAACTCCAGGGGACTAGCTAAATTATTCTGTTATATTGGAATTAGGCTTTATTAAATATTACTTGAAATAAATTAGTCTTTTTGTTTTTGTTAGAGGTGTTACAGGTTTTGGAAAAATTTCTATCCTAAAAAGTTGTTACTTATGACCCTTCCATTTTTAATGCTTTTTCTCTTAAAAAAGGAAAGATTGTTAAACTGGGCAAATAATTTATCCCCCCCCATCTTAAGTAGCTTCATTGGTTTATCCCAACCCAATAAGTTATTAGTAAGCAGTACCACTTTCAAAATGTTGTCAGAGGGGCAGGGGATTTAGCTCAGTGGTTTCGCTGCCTGCTGCGCAAGTGCAAGGACCCGAGTTCAATCCCTGGTACCAAAAAGAACCACAGAATGTTGTCAGAGAAAATGGAAATTCTCCAGGTTCTCAGATAATTGCTGCTGGTAATTTTTTTTTTTTTTTCTTCTTCTGTACTGAGGATCAAACTCAGGACCTTGTGCTTGCAAGGCAGGCGTGGTGCCACTGAGCTAAATTCCCGGACAGGTAATTGTTTTTTTTTTTTTTGGTACTGAGGATCGAACTCGGGTCCTTGCGCTTGCAAGGCAAGTGATGGAACCACTGAGCTAAATCCCCAGCCTAGGTAATTGTTTTTTTAAAATGACTGTAATATGGTCTTTAATTTGAGGTCATTTCTATGTAAATATGGAATTTTCCAGAAACAGGTTTAATTTATTCACATGAGAAAAAAGACTATTCTTTTTTTTAAAATTTAATTTAATTTTTTATTTTTTTGGTGCTGGGGATTGAACTCAGGACCTTGTACTTTCGAGGCAGGCAGCA
>NW_004624790.1:7331673-7343202 GCF_000247695.1 Heterocephalus glaber | reverse complement strand
CTCCCTCCCTGCCTCCCTCCCTGCCTCCCTCCCTCCCTCCCTTCCTCCCTTCTTTCCTTTCTTTCTGAGACAAGATCTCACTAATGGTAGTTCAAGCTGGCCTTGAACTTATCGTGTAGCCCAGGATGATCTCAAACATGTGGCAATCCTCTTGCTTCAGCATCCTGAGTGCTGGGATTACAGACATATAGCACTATGCCCCCTCCTCCCTTATTTTTTTTTTAATTTTGAGAAAAGGTCTCACTGAGTTGGCCGTGCTGAGCTGGAACCCCTGATACTCCTGCCTCAACCTTCCTAGTAGCTGGGATTACAGGTGTGTGCTACCATGCTTGTGTCTTTTCTCTTAGAGATTTGATAGTTTTAGCTCTTAAATTTATTTGTCTATTTTTGGGGTTTTTTGAGGCAGGGACTCTCTTTTTAGTTCAGGCTGGCCCTGAACTCACTATATAGCCCAGGAGGATAATGTTTTCTCATGCCTGAAATCCTAGTACTCAGGAGGCTGAGGCAGGAGGATCACAAGCTGGAGGTCAACTTGGGCTTTTTTGTTTTGTTTTGTTTTTGAAACAGGGTCTTGCTATGTAGTTCAGGCTGGCCTTGAACTTGCAGGGGTCCTTCTGCCTCAGCCTTCTGAGCGTTGGGATTACAGGTGTGTGCCACCGTGCAGCTTTTGAATTAATTTTTGTATGTGGTGTGAAGTAAGGGTTAAAGTTCATAATTTGGTGTATGACTGTCAACAGTTTCTAGCATCACTGGTTGAAAATTCAAGAGCCAGGCATGGTGGCATATATAATCCCAGCAGTCAGAAGAGACTAAGGTGGGAGGATTCCAAGTTTGAGGCTAGCTTGGGCAATTTAGCAAGATGCTGTCTTAAAAATTTAAAAAGGCTGGGGATGTAGCTCATTGGTAGTGGTAGTGTTTGCCTTGTATGAGTGAGGCGCTGGGTCCCATCTGAAGTACTGCCAACAACAACAACAAAAATGAATGAGAGAGGGAGGGGAGAATTCAATGGGCAAAGTATGAACTTGGCATTTGTTGAAAATCTGTTGACAATATACATGTAGATCTTATTTTGCATACTCTTCTGTTCCATATATATGTCCACATCTATGTAGACATCTGTGTATCTCTATATCAATATGTCTTTACCTCATTATCACAGTGCTTAGAATTTTGAAATCTTGAAAGCAGGAAGTGTGTATTTTTAAAATTTCTTTTTCTTTGGTGTTTTGAGACAGGGTCTTGTTATATATTTTCAGACTTGCTATGTAGCCCAGGCTGGCCTCCAACTCGAGGGAATCTGCTTGCCTCAGCCTTCTGAGTGCTGGGATTACGGGCTACCACACCTGGCCCAAAGTTTTATTATTAGTACATGTTTGCAGTACAAAATGATTACATTCATTGTGAGGAGTTGGTACATGTACATAAGGCATCTTAATTCTTTTAATTTTTTCCCCAATGTTTTGTTTATTGTTTTGAGACAGGGTCTCACTATGTAGTTCAGGCAGTCCTGCCTTAGCCTCCCAAATGCTGGGATTACAGGCATGCAGCATTCTGCCTGTCTTCATATATGTATTTTGAGTACTAATCAAGTGTTGGACAACTTGAATAAATTATGCAAACTGTAGACACATTCTGTAATCCATGTAAATGGAGAGAAAAACTGAAATTGTTAATCTAGAACATGTCAGTGTTTATTTTTTTTTGAGACAGTTCCTTGCTGAGTAGTCCAGGCTGGCTTGGTGGTTTTGATATCCTGCCTCAGCCTCTGGAGTGCTAGGATTACAGACATGTACCACCATAACAGGCTGGAACATGTCAGTTCTTTTTTATTTTTGGTACTGGGGATCGAACTCAGAACCTTGCCCTTCTAAATCCCCAGCCCTGGAACTTGTCAGTTCTTAACATTGTACATTGTTTTTAACTGTATTTAACTTTATCTTTTGGGGTTCTTGGAATTGGACCCAGGTAGTACTGAGCTACATGCGTTTCCCTTTTTTATTTTGAGATAGGATTTCCCTAGGTTCCCTAGGCTGGTCTCCAATTTGTGACCCTGATAGATGAGAAACAGTCTGACCCTTCCCTGTTCCCTTTGACAACTAGAAGGGTGCGTGCTCTGACCGACAGCAATGTTGAGGCTGTCTTATGCATCCCTCGCTGCTCCTGGAGTTATCTGCCTTGACTCAGCAGCCTTGAATTTGGACCCATCCTGGATGACTCCACCCAGTGACCTCCAGATGACTGGCACAGCAGGCTCCAAACCTCAGTCATTCCCAGCTGACTATACCTGTGCTCAGTCTCTGATGACTTTACCCCAATAAGGCTTGAAACTCTGACCAATCTAAAACTACTCTGCCCCCTCCTGCCATGTATAAATAGTGTTCCCTCATACTCCTCGGGTTAGTCCAGGAGGGCTGCATCTGACCCCACTATGCTGCAGCACAGGTCCAAGTAAAGACTCACTCTGGTGGTCCTGTGAATCTCCCAATTCATTTCTTAGGTTGAGTTTGGAAGGTTCTGTTTGACATTCTTGAGTACTGTGGGGAAAGTAGGTCACATTAAATGCAGCTATAAAGAGCTGGATGTGGTAGCACATGCCTTCAGGCTGAGACAGGAGGATCACCAAGAAAAAGAGTTCAAGGCCAGCCTGAACTTCAGTATATAGGGAGACTGTCTCAAAAACAAACCTCAAACAACAATAACAACAAATACTTGTAAACAGCAGAGGCTGTTTGCTTTGAAGATTCCAGAGACCAATGGCAGAGACCAGCAGTAACTGATAGAAGGGTAGAGACCGGCAAGTGTCGAGTGATTCTGACTAGCGGTAGTGGCCAGTGGTGTTCTGGCCTGAAGACTGGGATGGGTGTTTAACTGGCAGTATGGACTGGCAGAGACTAGTATGTTTGGCTGAGACTGGTGGAGACACCTTCTACTAGAAGAGCTGCAGAAAGCTACTAAGGAAGTTAGGAGCTTTGGCTGCTAGGGAAGCTGATAGAGGCAGCTAAAAGCTGCCTTGGGGCATAACGCTAAGGGCTTTAGCATAAAGGCTGAGAATCACTGGCAGAACCCAGAGGTGTATTTTGCCAGTTTGCCATTCCAATCCAAATAGAGAAAAAGAACCCTCAACTGAATGGCAGCAATCCTCTTGACTCAGCCTTCTGAATAGCTAGGATTACAGGCATGTGCCACCATGCCTGGCGAAGGTCATTTTCTGTTTTATTTTTATATTTTTTTGCTACTGGGCATTGAACTTGGGACCTTGCGCTTTCGAGGCAAGTACCGGAACCACTGAGCTAAATCCCTGATCCTCATTTTCTATTTTAAATGATCTATAACTTAATCTTTTTATTTGTTTAATGAAAATAGATCAGGTCCTTGTCTGTTTACTCATTTGTTATAAATTAGAATGAAAAACACCAAATATATGGGTCTGGTATATCCCTAATGAAGAGATTCTGAGCACTTATTTTAAAAATACAGGGGCTAGGCCCAGGGATTTAGCTCAGTGGTTTTGCCTCCTGCTGTGCAAGTGCAAGGTCCTGAGTTCGATCCCCGGTACCAAAAAAAAAAAAATACAGGGGCTAGGGATGTGTAGGAGCACTTGCCTTTCATGTATGAATCCCTGGATCCAGTTTCTGGCACGGCAGAACAGTAAAGACACTCAATCCTCCTCGAGAACTTCTGTCATTGTTCCCTCTTTAACCATTACCACAAAACTTGATCTATTTCATTTCTTTTTTTGCTGTGCTGGAGATTAAATCCAAGGCTTTGGACATGCTAGACAGTTAATTCTGTTACTGAGCTATACTCCCAGTACTGGAAATCCAATCTTTTCTTAGACAAGGTCTCACCCTATAGTTCTGGATGGCCTTGAAGTGTTTTTTGTATTCCATTTAATTTATGCATGCATGTGTGTGTATATATATTTTAATTTTAATTTTATTTTTTTTATTTTTGGCACCTGGCATCGAACTTGGGACCTTGCGCTTGTGAGGCAGGCAGTGGAACCACTGAGCTAAATTCCCGGCCCCTGCCTTTTTTTTTTTTGGTACTGGGGATCGAACTCGGGTCCTTGCTGTTGCTCAGCAGGCGGCAAAACCACTGAGCTAAAAATCCCCGGCCCTGCATGTATGTTTTTTGAGACAAGGTCTTGCTATGTATGTAGTTCAGGCTGGCCTTGAATTACTGTGTTTATGCAGTCTTTTTTTTTTGGTACCTGGGATGGAACTCAGGACCTTGTGCTTGCGAGGCAGGCACCGGAACCACTAAGCTAAATCCCCAGCCCTTACTATGTTTATTTTATTTTATTTTTGGTTTTTTTGAAACAGGGTTTCACTATGTAGTCTAGGCTGTCCTTGAACTCAGGGCATTCCTCCTGCATCAGCCGCCTGGCCTTGAACTTACTACTGTATAGCCCAGTTGGCCTCAAACTTGCATGATCCTCCTGCCTCAGCCTCCCAAGTGCTAGGATGGCAGGTGTGTGCCACCAAGCCTGGCTGAAAACCCAGTCTTTCTGACTTACCACTATTAGTATAAAAGGTATTTCTTTCACATCAAGATGTGTATATTGTCTTCTTTTTTTGGTACCGGGGATTGAACTCAGGTCCTTGCGCTTTCCAGTCTTCTTTTTTTGGATGAGATGTTGCTGTGTTGCCCAGGCTGAAGTCATAGGCTCAAGTGGTCCTGCCGCCTAAACTTCCTTAGTAGCCAAGCTTGTGCTACCTTGCCTGGCTTATACTACATCTTCTTGTTACTGTTTTGTGCTCAGCTGTTCTGTAGACTTGTATTAAGTTTTAATTTTTTTCTTTTCTTTTTGTACCAGGGATCAAACTCGGGTCCTTGCGCTTTCGAGGCAGCCGGTGGCACCACTGAGCTAAATCCCCAGCCCAACTTGTATTAAGTTTTGAATGCCTCTCTGATAAGCTAATAAGAAAATAGCAGTATGACAACATTTTTTTTGGCGGGGGTGGGGGTGGGTGGGTACCGGCAATCGAATTTGGGACCTCGTGCTTGCGAGGCAGGTGGCGGAACCACTGAGCTAAGTCCCCAGTGACATGTTATTTGTCACACTTAATATTTATATTAAATTATTGTAACCTTAAATTTCTTTTCTCCCTCAGCTAGACATGATGGTGCATGCCTGTAATCCCAGCACTCTGTGAGGCTGAGATAGGAGTATCCCAAATTTGAGCCCAGCCTCAGCAACTTAATGACCCTGTCTCAAAATTTAAAAAGGGGTAGGGGATATAACGCAGGGTGAAGGCTTCAAGTTCAGTCCTGTCTGTGCCACCCCCACAAACAAATCCCCCCCCCCGAAAAATTCTGTCTCCCTGAATACTTAGGTTTAGATTTCTTTCTTAGGGTGACATATATCTCAATTTTTTTTACTTCCTGGTCCCTTCACACTAATTTTAATTCTTTTTTGTCTGAATTATTTCTGTTATGGTAGAATTTTGGAATATTTTTCAATTTAAATTTAAGAAAGGTAGTTTAAAAAACAGTGGAAATTTCCACCTTTAAAAAATTAGACTAGTGATCTAATAACTGCTTTGCAGAAGATAGAAATATGAAAAGGAACTGCAAACATTCTGGATGGCAGCCTGTGAAGTTTTCCACTATTTCCCATAATAACATGCAGGCGAGTGTAAGCTGCTGGGTTCAGTTGCATCTGCGCTTGGCACTGAGTGGAATTTGAAGCTGCTCTATCAATGATAAAATGGCACCTTGCTGCTTTTAAGGAGAGTGCACAAGTTCACACATCCAAGGCATTATATGTTTTGTCTCTGCCTGAATAGTGTAGCCAGAAGCACTGAACTTGCAAAATTATTTAAAAATCTCTGGTTCCAGGTAGCTTCAGACAATGTAAGAGAAAACCTTGAAGTAAAAGCCTGCATTAATTAGTTAATTTTGATTATTGGTATCTTTTGAGAATGAATTATGTTGGATAGTTATTTTTAGTATTAAAGGCATTAAATGGCTGGGAGTGGCAGTGCATGCCTCTAATCTCAGCTACTTAGATGGCTATAAAGCAGGAGGATAGGAAGTTTGAGGCTGTAAACTAATATAGGGGCTCTTCCAGGCCCAGGTTCCATGACTAATCCTGTGTTAAAAAGGTCTCCCAGCTGGGGATTTAGCTCAGTGGTTCTGGTGCCTGCCTTGCAAGTGCAAGGTCCCAAGTTTGATCCTTGGTACTGAAAAAAAAAAAAAAAAGGTCTCCCAGGCCCTATGTCCAACACTAAAGCAGGTAGTCTCCTGGGAGCAAGTCCTGACCTCAGAAGTGATGCTTTCATGGGCCCTGAATCTGGAGCCAACCTGAGATCACGTGTCTTGTTTTCCTCTGGGAGTGGTTCTCTCAATCCTAGGCCAGTTTGCTTTCTCTCTGGCGCAAGTCCCAATATGAGATTAGGCGTTTTAGGTACGAACCCTACTCCTAGGTCTGGTATATTTTTAGGCCCAGGCCTTGGGCCCAGCCCATGAGCAAGTGATGTGAGTCCAAGTCATGGCCTTAAGCCAAAGGTATGAGGCCTCCTGAATATGGACACTAGAGAAAGGTGGCCTCTTGGGTACAGGGTCTGGTCTTAAGAATGGCTAGACCCTAAGGCTTGTATCTTGGTCCTCATTCTAAAAGCAGTGGGTCTTTTAGGAGGAAATGCTACTTCATTCTCACAGGCTTCTGGAAACACGGGCCCAAACTCATCTCCCATATCAATGACTCCTGGCCCCATAGGCCTTAATTCAGGTCATTTCTCAAGGTCAGGTGGCCCCATGGGATGAATGCCAATCCCTTTCCAAGGGAGACAGAACAGCTACCTTCCCAAGGTCTACAGGTCCACTAGGCCCAGGGTCCCAGTGGACCTTGGAAAAGGAGCAGGCTATATAGGTATCAACCCAGCTCCTTTTGCAAGGCCTACCAGGACCCTGGGTCTAACTAAATCCAATTAACTTTTCAAGGATGAATGGCCCTGGAGCCAAGAATTTGGTTCCATTTTCTAGCATGAGGACTCTCCCTGTTACAAACCCAGCTGCTTTCCCCAGACCTGCGGTCCAGTAGCTGTGATGTACCCAAGTGGGATGTTACTCCCTTAAATACCACATTTCATCCAGGACCACCTTGTTTTCCAGGCACTTTGGTTCTGGGCATGGATCATCTGTTAGGTAGAAGGATAGCTATGGAGCTACTTTGAAGAACATAGTTGAGGCTCAAGTTTAGAGGAGCCACCTTTTTTCTTCTGCTCCTCTCTCTCTCGCTTTTTTTTTGTTTTTTGACTCTTTTGAGACAATTTCTCATAACGTAGCCCAGGATGGCCTCAAATTCTAGATGATGCTCCTGCCTCAGCCTCTCAAGTGCTGGGATTACAGACTTGCACCACAACACCTGGCTTCACTAATTATTTTGAGACAGAGATTTGCTAAGTTGCTGGGCTGGTCTCAATGGGCTGGTCTCAAATTTTAGATCCTCTTGCCTCAGGCATCCAGAGTGCTGAGATTATGGGCATGTGCTATCTTGCCCAGCCCTGTAGCATTATAATATGATTTAATATAATATGATTTAATGGAAACATTGTTAATCATGCCTTTTGGCATTACAAAGGTTATGGAAGTTCTTGCTTTTTATTAAATAATGATTATTATCAGTATTTTTATTTACTTTTTTTTTTCCGTACTGGGGATCGAACTCAGGACCTTGAGCTTTCGAGGCAGGCAGCAGCACCACTGAGCTAAATCCCTGGCCCCCCCAATTTTTTTTTTTGGATGTGGCTGTGCCAGCCTATAGACTCAGCACTCTGGGAGGATGAGGCAGGAGGACTGAAAGTTTGGTTCCTCTCGGAATGAATGAATGGATGAATGAATTTAGTTTTTCTTTTCTGAGACAGAATCTTGCTATATAGTTCAGGCTGGGCTCGAACTCACTATGTAGTCCAGGCTGGCCTCAAACTCATGGCGATATTCTTGCCTCAGCCTTCTGAGTTCTGGGATTATAGGCATGTACCAGTATGCCCAGACTCCAGGGAAATTAGTGAGAACCTGTCTCAAAAAAAAGGGGGCGGAGGTCAGGATCTAGTTCAGTGTGAAGGCCCTAATTTTAATCCCCAGTACCACCAAAAAAAGTCTATACTTTTCCTTATGCTGTGAAGGAATTCTTGGTTCCCTCACTCTTTTTATTGTTGTTGGTTATTTATTTCTTGTATTATTTTTTTTTTTTTTTTTGGTATTGAGATCTAACTCAGGGCCTTGTGCTTACCAGGCAGGCACTGTGCTGCTGAGCTACATTCCTGGCCCATGTTTTTACTTTTTTGAAATAGAGTCTCTCTGTGTAATTCAGGCTGGCCTGGAATTTACTTTGTAGCCCAGGCTGGCCTTCAGTTGGTGGTGATCCTCCTGCCTCAGCTTCCCCAGTGCCGATGTGTGCCTGCACCCAGCGTCTTTTTCAATTTGTGGGGCAAACTATTGATTCACTTGGGAGTTTTGACTTTTCTAATGCCATAGAAATTGTATGTGCCAATAGAAAATAAAATGTGCAGGGAGTTAATCTGTTTTGTTTACTGCTGTATTTTTAGTGCTCACAATGGTGGCAGGTACCAAGTAGTTTCTATTGAATACAGTTTTTGTTGAATTTGTTGGATATTTGTTGAATAAAGAATAACAGTAGTGCTGGGTGTGGTGTTTGACATATAATAATCCCAGCACTCTGGGAGGCTGAGGCAGGAGTATCACGAATTTGAGCCCAATCTGGGGAACTTTGGGAGACCCTGTCTCGAAATTTAAAAAAAGAGCTGGGATATAGCTCAATGTGAAGGCCTTGGGTTCAATACCTAGGTCAATACTTAGGTCACAAATAAAACAAAAGCCAAAACCCCCCCGATAAAAACAAAAGCAAAAACCCCTTTGTATTTGCTTTGTGCTTGCTAGCTATTTTGTGTGACTGTGTGTGTACAAGATAATATATTATCCTATCTCTTCCTCTAAAGGAATCCACAGTCCTTTTGGGGAGATGAGAAACATAACTAGAGAAGTTTTCAAAAAAAAAATTACATTTTTTTCATTACCAGGGTTCAAACCCAGGACCATGCACTTTCGAGGCAGGTATGGGGCCACTGAGCTAAATCCCCAGCAGGAGTTTTTTTGTTTTGTTTTCCTCCAGTACCGGGGATTGAACTCAGGACCTTGCGCTTGCCAGGCAGGTGCTGGCGCCACTGAGCTAAATCTCCATCCTCAGAAGTTTTTTTTTTTTTTTTGGTACCGGGGATTGAACTCAGGACCTTGTGCTTTTGAGGCAGGCAGCGGAACCACTGAGCCAAATCCCCGGCCCAGAAGTTTTTTTTTAAAGAGAAATTTAAATAACATTTTAGAAAATAATGAAAGAAATTTAATGAGGCCCAGCAGGATTAATTGCCTAATAAATTTGAACAAATTATTGTTTTTTGAGTTCAGAGGAATGAGATTACTTGAGACTGGGGTACTCTAGGAAAGGATTTAATTGAATTCCTGGGAGATATTTTTGGTTAGGTTAACTTTGCATTTAAATCACAATGTTTGTTGTAAAAGGAACTGAAAATTGCTTGGACATGCACTTTTGTACTTTAATCTTTCCTTTTCCTTTCTTTTGTCCTGTCCTTTCCTTTCCTTTCCTTTCCTTTCCTTTCCTTTCCTTTCCTTTCCTTTCCTTTCCTTTCCTTTCCTTTCCTTCTCTCTCTGTCTCTCTGTCTCTTTCTCTGTCTCTCTGTCTTCTCTCTCTCTCTCTCTCCTCTTTCTTTTCTTTCTTCTCTTTCTTCTTTCATTCCTGGGGATCAAACTCAGGATCTTGTGCTTGCAAAGGAGGCATGGTGCCGCTGAGCTAAATCCCTGGCCCTTCTTTAAAATTTTTGAGAGAGGGTCTCCTATGTAGTTCAGGCTGACTGTGAACTCAATATGTAGCCAATGCTGGCTTCAAACTCAGGGTGATCCTCCTGTCTCAGCCTCCTGAGGGCTGGAGTTACAGGTGTGCACCACCAGGCCCAGCTCTCAACCTTAATTTTTAGAAATTTTTTTTTGTACTTTTATACTTTATTAGAGAGGAAGAACTACCACCTCATAGAAAGTAGAATAAATCATGTTTCCTACATGTGTTTGCTTCTGTGGCAACAAGCAGATGGAGCAAGTACTCATTTTTAGAACAAGGAAAGGGAAAAATCCCCTTTTCTGAGTGCCACTGTTGCCACATTTACAATTAGTTGTACTTTCTGAGCTGTTGCCAAGGTTACTGTTTTTGGCTTTTAACATTCATGATAGACTTCTACTAAAGTTTGGAAACACCTCCTTTACTAATCTTATCTCTTTCTTTCTTTCTTTCTTTCTTTCTTTCTTTCTTTCTTTCTTTCTTTTCTTTCTTTTCTTTCTTTTCTTTCTTTTCTTTCTTTCCCAGGAATGGAGTTCAGGACCTTGCACTTGCAAGGCAGGTGCGGTGCCACTGAGCTAAATCCCCGGCCCCTTTACTCATGTTTTCTGTATAAATAGTTATGAAGGCTACACAGTAAACAAGTGATAGTGGTCTACTGTGTTTCAGACTGTTCCTGAATCAGTAGCTCAGAGCCCTCAACAGGAGGCTTCAGACAGTATTATTTAATTTATAGGACAGCAAGTAGTAAGGACTTGGAAAGTGGGAGAAGTGCATTATAGACCTAGTGGGTAATCTGGGCATTTGATTTAAGGTTCTGGAACTATCTGTTAGATTGTGCTAATGTTCTCTCTCTCTTTTTTAAAAAAAATAACATTTTTCCTATTTAATTTAGTTCTGTGTATACATGGGTTAACAAAAATTCAGATTCCCAAAAGGCTATGAAGTTTTCCTCGTACTTCATTATTTTTTTCTAGTTTCTTCCTTAGAGGTAATTCCTGCCATCATTTTTTTGGGTGTCTGTAAACACCCTGTCCTCAGGGGTGCTCTGCCACTTAACTATATCCCACTCCTTTTTTATTTTAAAATTTATTGATTTAGGTACTGTGGATTGAACCCAGGGCCTTCACACCGAGCTACATCCCCATCATTGAGCTACATCCCCATCCCTTTTTTTTTATTTTTCAGTTTTGAGACAGGGTTGCCCTGATTTGTAAAATTGCCTTGACTGCGCTCAAATTTGTGAACCTTCTGCTTCAGCCTTCCAGAGTACTAGAATTGCCATCACACCTGGTCCTTTTTTTTTTGGTACCGGGGATCAAACTCGGAACCTCGTGCTTGTGACACCAGTGGCGGAACCACTGAGCTAAATTCCCAGCCCACACCTGGTACTTTTAAAAATTTTGAGACAGGGTCTTGCTAAATTGCCCAGGCTGGCCTTGAATTTGCAGTTCTCTCCAGAAACTGGGGTTGTACAGGTCTGCACCACTGCTCTTGATTTCTGGCTTTTTTTTTTTTTCTTTCCTTTTTTAAACTAATATTGAACTGAGGGAGTGCTGAATTGCATTATCAGCTTGCTTGGTTTTTCTTTTCTTTTCTTTTCTTTTCTTTTCTTTCTTGCCTCTTGCCTCCTGCCTCCTGCCTCCTGCCTCCCGCCT
>NW_004624790.1:7290277-7324210 GCF_000247695.1 Heterocephalus glaber | reverse complement strand
TTTTTTTTTTTTTTGTACCGGGGATCGAACTCAGGTCGTTGTGCTTGCGTAGCAGGTGGCGAAACCACTGAGCTAAATCCCCGGCCGGTGGGATAAATATTTCAAAATTGCCTGCCAGGAAGTCTTAAGAGTTTGCAGTCCTGCTAACAGTTACACTTAGCTTTTCATTGTACATTTGTGTGGATGGTGGGTCTTACCATAGCTACCATTTATTGAGTACCCACCTTGTATTAGGAAGTGTGCCAGGTGCTTAACATGACTGGTTTTATTTCTGATAATCCATAAAATGTTGTTTTAACCTGCATTTATAGGGCCGGGGATTTAGCTCAGTGGTTCCGCTGCCTGCCTTGCAAGTGCAAGGTTCTGAGTTCGATCTCCGGTACCAAAAAAACCCACCTGCATTTATAGTTGAGGATTTTGAGGGTCAGAGAGGTTAAATAACTGGCTTATGGCTACATAAGTAGTAAATGGCAATACTGGAGCTAAAACCTGCAAATGCCTGCTTCCACAGTCTGTGTTTCTTCTTCTGTCCAAAAATAATATTTCTAATTTTGCTAGGGAGAGGGAGCCATCTTTAATAGGTACCTGTATAAATTCAGAATATATGTTCTTTTTTTGGGGGGGGGCTTATGGGGATCGAACTCAGAACATTGAGCTTGTGAGGCAGGGAGCAGCACCACTAAGCTAAATCCCCGGCCCGAAAATATATATTCTTTTGACATACTGTCACATAATACATAAAACATTAGTAGTACTTCAGATCAGCCATAGCCCAAATAGATAATATAGGTTTTGTTATTTATTTGCTTATTTAAGTATATATTTTGAGATAGATAGTATGTATTTTGTATAGCTCAAATTGGCCTCAAACTCACAATCTTCCTGCCTTAGCCTCTCAAGTGCTGAGATAGTGCATTTTATTCAAAAGAAAAATAAGTAAATTTTCTGACTCTGACTTTGGATATTGGATGATTGGATTAATTAATCAGCAGTACTGGGGATTAAACCAAGGGGCTCTCTACCATTAAGCTACAGCCCCAACTCTTCTTCTTTATTATTATTATTATTTTTTGGTACTGGGGATAGAACTCAGGTCCTTGTGCTTGTGCCACAGGCGGCAAAACCACTGAGCTAAATCCCCAGCCCACCAACTTTTTTATTTCAAGAACAAGGTCTTGCTAAGTTGCCCAGATGGGACTTAAACTTGCAGTACTCCTGCTTTAGCTTCAAAATGCTGGGATTACAGGCCCATGCCACTGTACCTAGTTTGATTTCTTGCCTTTCCATATGTGTGTAATTCTAAGTGGTATTGGGATTACCTTTAAGATGGACTGCTATAAACCTAATCTAGTTTTAGGAAGAGTAACCTATATTAGTGTGTTAGGTCTGCCATAACAAAGTGTCAGAGTCTTTAACAACAAACTTTATTTTTTCACAGTTCTGGAGCTACAAGTCCCAAATCAAAGTGTTGTCATGGTCCCTCTCTTCTGAGGTCTCATTCTTTGACTTGTAGATGATGGGTTCTCTGTGTCTTCACACTGTACATATGTGTGGCCAAATTTGCTACGCTTGTGAGGATATTAGTCATATTGGGTTAGAGTCTACCTTAGTAACCTTCTCATTCTAGCCTAATTACCTCCTTAAAATCTTTGTCTCCAAGTGCAGTTACATTCTGAGTGCATACTGAGTGTTTAGATATTCACATAAGAAATTTGAAGCCAGCCGTGGTGGCACCTGCCTGTAATCCCAGCACTCATAATCCCAGCGCTCCTGAGGTCGAGGCAAGAGGGGATCACCATGAGTTCAAGGTCAGCCTGGGCTACATAGTGAGTTAAGGCCAGCCTGAACTACATAGTGAGACTCTGTGTTGGAAAAAAATAAAAATAGAAAAGAAATTTGATTTGAGGACATAGCTCAGGCCCCAGCACACACCATATTATATTTTGTCTTCTATATATTTTAATTTTCTGTTTTTTTGAGACAGAGTCTTGCTATACAGTTCAGGCTGCCCTTGAACTCACTATGTAGTCCAGGCTGGCTTTGAACTCTATGTAATCCTTCTGCCTCAGCCTCCTGAGTACTGTGCTTACAGGTGTATGCCACCATGCCTGGCTTGTCTTCTATATATATATTTTTTTTGGTACTGGGGATTGAACTCAGGTCCTTGCACTTGTGCACCAGGCAGTGAAACCACTGAGCTAAATCCCCAGCCCTGTCTTCTATATTTTAAAGATTTTATGCTTTCTGTTGTTTGAACATGTGGTTTTTAAAATTGCAGTGTATACATTTGGAATGACTTTGATTTAGCATTTTGAAAATATTAGCACATTTTTTGCTCTACTAAATATAAGCTTACAGTATAGTTAGTAATTATAATACTATTGTATACACGCATGTGTGTGTGGTATTGGGGATTGAATTAGGCCTTGTGCATGCTAGGCAAGCACCATCCCATTGAGCTGTATACCCCCAGCCCAATAACTAGTTCTTATAAACTTTTTGGTTAGGGGAGAGTGAACCCTTTTCAGAAGTATTTATTATCAGAAAAGTTCAAGGAATGAGAAATAGTGACAGAAAAAGCCTTCACTCTCAGAATATACCTTGATACCTAGGTTTTTTTTCCTTAGGTTCTTTTATAAACCAATAATATTAGGAGTTACTGTTTATTGAGCACTTGGTACATGTATCCAGATCTTAGTGTCATGACAACTCCATAAGGTATTTTCGTGACTGTTTTAGGATGAATCCCTGAACTGTACAGGCTAGTTTGTCCAAACTCAAAATTTGTAATCTTCATTGTACTACCTTCTTTTCTACTTAAAATTTTCATTTTTAAGACAGATTTCTCCCATATTATACATGATTTCTTTTTTCTTTTGCTGGCTGCTTTCCTCACATACTGCAGAACAAGTGGAGTCAAGGGGTTTTCTCTTCCCTGTTTGGCAGAGTTCCAAACACCATTCCTGGAACAGAAAACTGAAGATATTAATGTTTTATAGCATATTAATTCCTAAGTGAAGTGTGTGTTTTAAATTTTAGACAATGGTAGTAGCAGTGTTGGCATCTCTTAACTGTACTTTAACCTCTTGGCTCTAAGAGATTTATACTAATACCACAAATTACTTAATGGCCAACTTGTTTTTTAATGTATTTTAAGCTGGGTGTGGCAGCACACACTTGTAATCCCAGTTGTGAGGCTGAGGCAGGAAGATCCTCATGAGTTTGAGGTCCGCTTAGGCTACATAGTGAGTTTGAGTGTGGCGATCAGATGGGAAGAATGAGGCCTAATTGGCCTCCTCTGTGAGCACTGAGAAGAAAGAGGGCATGAAGCGTGCTAACAGCTGCGGGGAGAAGCAAAAATACCTGAGGTTAAGTTGTTTACCTGGAGAAATACCATGGAGGGAGGAAGACAGATGAGTCCTGTGAAACTCTTAATTGCTTGTGTCTGTGTCTGAGTGAATAAAATCAAGGTGTACCAGTCGTTTAGGGCTCTATGTGGAAGGGAGACATGAGCCCCCTGGCCTCCCAGATTTTAACCTGTTTCTCTGTCTCTTTATTTTTCATCTTTGTCACCCTTTGGTCAGGTTCGAGCTCAGCTTGTAGGCTGGTTTCTACATTTGAGACCAGGCTGAACTGCATAGTGAGACACTGTCTCAAAAATTTTTTTAGTTTGCTTTGTGCTTTTTTTTTTTTTGGTACCGGGATTGAACTCGGGACCTTGCGCTTTCGAGGCAAGCGGTGGAACCACTGATCTAAATCCCTGGTCCTTTGTGCTTCTAATCAAAAAAGTGTTCTTTGTATAATAGAATATCTTCAGAGAATTTCTCAAATGAGATTATGTGTAAACCTTTCTTATGTATTGTTAAGCAACTTCCATGTATTTTAGCTTCTGCATGTTGAGCAACTCTTCTCCAAGATCTCTGGGAATCTTGTATATTCACTGTACTGATCCCTCTTAGGTCTCATCTATTTAGGTAACAAAAATTTGGATATACTTGAGAAATATTAAAAAAAAATAACTGAAGAAATGGATAGTTTATTTGCTTTTTGCAATGCTGAGGATCAAACCCCAGGGCCTTGCACATTTTAGGTAACTGCTCTACTAACTCAGATACATCTCCAGGCCCAGTCCTGATGCTTACCTATGTTCTTAGCATAGTCCTAAAAAATCAGGCTTTATTTTTTTTGGTGGTACCGAAGATTGAACCCAGGGCCTCATGATGATACTAAGTAAGGACTCTACCACTGAGATACATCCCCTACCCTGTCAGGTTTCCTCTATTAGCCATAGCTTTTAAACTTTAAAGTTTTAAAACATTGAAGCATTTGTGATTCTGGGATAGGGTTCAAGAATTTGCATCACTCAGTTCCTAGGCACAGGCGGTGCTGATGCTGTTGGTCTGGTGACCACAATTGGACAGCTGCTGCTCTGTGACAGGTGGCCTGGTGAGGGGATTTCAGTGACCAAGGAGTAAGGAGAAGGGAGTTCCGATTATGGGGAGATCTTGTCACCAGCAAATGATTTTCTACAGCAGAGTTCTGAATTGGAAAAATGAGAGATAGGCTAGACTTTTAAATACTCCTTGGTTATATGTTTGAAAAGCTTAATTTTTCAGTAGTAGTTAGGTACTTAGTTTTCTGTCCCTCTTGCCTCCAATATTGCAAAATAGTTGCTATTAGGTCATTTTAGAATTGAAGTGTATACAATCAGTGATTAGTGTAATTAAAATTTATACAGAGTCTCCGTAATCCCAGCACCTGGGAGACTGAGGCAGGAGGATTGTGAGTTCAAGGCCAACCTGGGTTGTATGAGACTTTGTCTCAGAAAATTTCTTACTCTTTTTAGAGGAAAGGTAGTACAAAAAGCATGAACTTGGAATTCAGGCTGTTCTGAGCTCCAATTAATCTCTGCCCTATAAATTGAGAGACTTTGAGCAAGTTATTATTGTTTTTTTTGGTACTGGGGGTCATACTCGGGACCTTGCAATTGTGAAGCAGGTGGCAGAATCACTGAGCTAAATTCCTAGCCCTTGAGCAACTTATTCTAACATAGGTAGTTGTCTATGGACAATTAATGCTGTATATATAGCTTTAGGAATTTAATACATGTTCCTTTCATTCTCTTTATGGTACAATCCAGTTTAAACTAATTTAAATAATTCATTTTGTTAGGTTCAAAATGGTGGATGGAAGGGCTGAGTAAGTCAGTGAGTGGTACAGCACTTGGCTAGCATGTGCAAGGCACCATCCCCCCCCCATGAATGAAAAAAATTGAAATGACAAAAGGAGTAGCAGTTTTTTTTTTTTTCATTAGTTGTGTGTAAAACAAAATCTGTCATTTACTAAAAGTCACTCAATGTGGTGGTTGCTATGCAAATTTTTTTTTTTTTAAGAGTAGGAAAAATTTATTGAAAGAAAGCTTCTAAGAGAGACAGAAGGGGGCCAGAAAGTGGATTGCTTGCCCCTGCAAATTTTATTAATCTAGGATTTAGTTTAAGGCACTTTAGGGAAACAGCTTTTGAGTAAGTGATGTATCATATGTCTATATCTATATACTGAATATAAGCAGGAAGGTGTCATTTAACAAAATTGTACTCATTGAAAAATGGTGGCACCTACCTGTAATTCCAGCTGGTTGGGAGGCTGAGACAGAATTGCAAGTTCAAGGCCAACCCAATCAACCTAGCCAGGCCCTAGCTCAAAATAAAAAATAAAGAGCTTGGTGTAGTGGCGCATGCCAGTAATCCCAGCAGTTGGGAGGCTGAGGCAGGAGGATCAACGAGAGTTCGAGGCCAGCCTTAGAAAGGCTCTGTCTCAGAAAAACAAATAGGACCAAGGATTTAGCTAAGTGGTTCTGCCGCCTGCCTTGCAAGTGCAAGGACCCGAGTTCGATCCCTGGTACCAAACAAACAAGCAAATAAAAAAGGCTCAGGGATGTAGCTCTGTGGTACAATACTTGTACTGGCATTTGCATGGTGCAGAGTTCAGTCCTTAGTACCATCAAAACAAAACAAAAAACAAAGTGGTTTAAGTATTTTGGCAGATGATGTAGCTGAAAAATTTTAACCATGTTATTTTATATATCATACAAATTTTTTTAAAGTTAAAGGATAAACATTAGGTGATTTGAAAGGATACAAGTTCATTTTGGGCAATTTTGGGTTAGAAGATACGTTGGATGGAGGATAAGTTGGAGGTTAATTGTGCCTAGTTAATAACATTGAACATGAAGTTGCCCTTTTTTTTTTTTTTTTTTTTTTTGGTGACATTGAGGATTGACCTAGGGTCTTGTCTGTGCTGAAAATGTACTTAATGTCAAGCTGAGGATGTACCTCATTAATAATTTCATTTTTGAATAATATTTTGCTGTTGCTTTTCATTGACTAGTTATATTTGTAAAGAAGGAAGATTGTGATTAAAGTTATTTATAATTGGCTTTCATCAACTATTTCTGTTTAAAATGTTATCGGACTTAGACTTTTTCTGGGTTTTTACCAGAATACATCTTAATTATTGGCTGTACTGTAGCTAAATAGCCTGATTGGCCTAAATCTGCTGAATATTTAAAAAATTTTCCACTTATTAGCATATTTGAGATTCTGATTCATCAGAGTGGACAGGCAGTTTTTTGAGTCCTTTATCTGTGAAATGAGATTCTTTCTTGAGAGTTAATATGCATTATTACTTCAATTAATAATTTTAGACTGGGGCCGGGGATTTAGCTCAGTGGTTTCACCACCTGCCTCGCAGGTACAAGGACCCAAGTTCAATCCCCGGTACAAAAAAAAAAAAAATAATAATTTTAGACTGTAAAAATATTGCATTATTGCCATATGATGGAAATTTTAAGTCTTGAGATTTACTAATCTTTCAAAAGCCAAACATAATTTTTCCATTCTTTATTTTTATTTTTGCAGTGCCTAGGGATCAAGCCCAAGACCTTGTTCATGCTAGGCAAGTGCTCTACCACTAAGCTGTGTACCCCCAGCCCACATTCCCATTCTGTTGCTTAAAAGAATGGTTTATATGCAAGGTTTTCTATTACTCAGAGCCTTTTGCATGTATCTGAAAAGCACTGGCTCATTATCTGAAATAAGCATTAGTACCTTAAGTGTTCACTTACAAACTTTATCATTATTAGGATTTGTCAGAGAGTATTGCTTTTCTTCCATGTGAATCCACCTAGCTACTGTCAGGTTATGGACGGGAGTCAGGAGCCACTTGTGTAAGTGTAAGTGGTTTAAAATATTTTATTTTCTGTTTCTTTTTTGGGGGCACTGCTAGGAATTGAGGTGAGGGCCTGTATATATGTTGGTCTTATTTGAAGTTTGTATGCTTTCCTACTAGTCCTCAAAAGCAAGTCTATTGGAAAAGATTTTTATCAGATAGTAACGTCGATTTCCTTGACAAGGGAAAAACTGTCTTATAGTGTATTCAACCTAGTACACAAATATTTAGTAAATATTTCTGAATTGGTGAGAAATCTTCAAATTTTTGAAGATGGGCAGATGACTAGGACTGCCTGGCAACTGCAAGATCCTGAGTTTAATTCCTGTACCAAAAAAGAAAAAAGGGCAAATGAATCATAAAGTGTTAGAGATAGTATTATGAGTGTTAAAGAACAGCCATCCATGTTAAGTTTAAAAAGACATTCAGATTTAACACTTGAGAACCTCCGTGTTTGAACTGATGATGACCAAAATTGTATTCAGCTTTTTGAACTTTCATGTTACTTTCCCTTTTGATGCCTTTGAGTAATATTAGATAGAATTAAGCACATGGTATAGAAATTGTGTCTTTTTTCTTTTTCTTTCTTTTTTTTTTTTTTTTTGAGACAAGGTCTGGATGTGTGTACTTCAGGTTGGCCTTGAATTTGTAGTAATCCACCTGGCTCAGCCTCTCAAGTGCTGGGATTACAGGCGTGTACCACCACACCAGTGTCTCTGTGTCTGTGTCTGTGTCTGTGTCTGTGTCTGTGTGGGTCGTGCTAGGACTCCACTTTGCCCTGTAGCCCAGGCTGGCTCTGACTCACTGTGTAATCCAGGCTGACCTCCAATGTGTGGCAATCCTTTGGCCTCAGCTTGGAGTGCTGAGATGAAAGATATCCTACTGGATTTTGAGTCTGTGATTGTAGAAATTATGCTATTATCTCCTTATACTTTTTCCTACTAGGTTTAGCTTGGTGGTTCTTCATTTCTGAATCAATTGAGGTTTTTTACTAAATGCTGATTTTTCTAGTACCAGTGTTCCTTTTTTATTAATTGGCATTCTACAGTAAGATAGTCTTTGTATTCTATTCTATATTTTTTGTATGCATCTATCTATATTTGTTGCGAATTTATGAATTTTTACTTTATTAAGTAAGTTATAATTCTTTATTACTGCCTTGATGCTTACTTAAACTATATCCTATTTGACTAGTTTTTTTTTTTGTACCTGGGATTGAACTCAGGACCTTGCTAGGTGGGCGCTGTGCTGCTGAGCTACATCCCTGGCCCCTTGACCAGTTTTTTTTAAGTGAGAGGTTTGTATTTTGGGAGACATATTGTTACCTTGAGTCCTGTTGATAGTTAACTTTGGTTATGATGTGGGTTTTGGTGTGTGAAATCTATAAAAACATGCTATTTAAAAATGTTCAAACCTGGCATGGTGGGACGCCTCTAATCCCAGCACTTGGGAAGCTGAGTTAGGAGGATCACTAGGAGTTCCAGGACAGCCCTGGGCTACACTGTGAGTTTAAGGCCAGCCTGTGTTACAGAGTGAGACCCTGCCTCAAACTCCCTTTCCCCCTCAAAAAAGTTCAAATGTTTGATTTCTTTAGGCTTTTGGAATCTAAGTCATACTTGGGGAAGCCCCTTTTCACTTTAGTGTGATTATTATTTATCACCGAAATCCCTTTGTTTTGTGACCTTCGCAGCTTGACCTTTGACCATTCCTTTACTTACAAGCACCACACTGGAGAGTGGCTGGGAATAGAGAAGAAAGATACAGTATAGAGGTGTCTGTAGTGATATATATTCAGTTTTTCATTCATTCACATTCGCTTTCTCTCTCTTTTCAATTTTTAGTGCTGAGGATAGAACCCAGGGCCTCTCAACATGCTAGGTGAGTGCCCTACCAGTGAGCCACAATCCATTAGTCTCTTCTTCCTGATTGGTTATGAGTTGAGAAACCATATACACATAATACCAGTAGATATCCCCCCAAAGCCTCATGTACTCATAGATGGGGAGTTTTGAAGGTGGCTAAATTAGGGTTTGATACTGGGATTAAGGGGATGAATGAGGGAAGGGTCACCCTGGGTGTGGCTGGCACCACTAAAAAGGCTGGTAGCCTGGATGAGATTAAAGGGAGAGGCAGGCTTGCTCCTGCCTCACTACTTGCTGCTTGATGCCTTCTGCTTGCTATGCTGTAAATGAACTGTGATGCTCCTCTGTATGCCACCCTACCTTGGAACCAGCTGATTATGGACTGAAACCTCTACAAACTGTGAACTGAAATAAACCTTTCTGCCTTCAACTTTGGATGTCGGGTATTTTGTCTCAGCAACAAGAAAAGTAAGATACTGGATTTAAATAGGATAAACCTTAAAATTTGAGGCCCTTGGGGAATCCCTTGCTGAGTCAGTGGGCTGTATGTTTTTCTATACTCATGGAGAAGGCTTTGCTTGACTGAAGGCAGTTTTGGCAGCAGTGAGGATCTCATTTAGAGTTCCTTACTGCCATTTGAAATAGGTAGAATAAGAGATGTTGTCCTTTTTTTTTTTAATAAAGGAAGAAATTGAGGAGGGAGAGCAGGGAGGAGAAACAGTAAGTAGCAGAGTTGTCATTTGATCTTCTTCCTCCAGATCCTTTGGAAAAGCATTGTTATTAGTAATGCTACCGTGAATATCCACTAGTTTGCTTTACTATGAGAAATTTATATTGTGTACTAGCTGTAACTATAGTTCTTTTAGTGATTTTATATGTTAATTTTGAAAATGAAGCACAACAGTTGTGTGTGGTAGCACATACCTGTAATCCCAGCAAAATGAGGCAGGAGCATTGCTGTGAGTTCTGAGGCCAGCCTGGACTACATAGTGAGTTTAAGGCCAGCCTAAACTATATAGTGAGACCTTGTGTCTCCTCACCCCCCCCCCCAAATAATTTACTTTTTAGGCAGATTATCTATTAGCATAATTTTCAGGTTCCTAGTGGTCTATAATGTGAATCCCAGACTGAAAGTTCAAAGAAGATTGGGCTATTAGACTTAATGATAATAAATAGGTAGTTGGTTAATACTAATGCTAATAGATTATAAAATCAACTATTATATGCAGTGCTATTTGTCTGGAACATTCCTTCTGCCCATTACTGGTGGTTGATCCCAGGGGTATTCTACCACTGAATTATATCCCTAGCCCTTTTAATTTTTAAAATTTTGAGATAGGGTCTCTTTAAGATGTGCTGGTAGGACTCAAATTTTTGGTTCTCCTGTCTTGGCCTTGTAGGTGCTGGAATTATAGGCATGCCACCACTATGACTGGTTTATCTGGAGTAGTCTTTGCATAGTTGGTTCCTTGGAGCTCTTCGATTAAAAGTTGTACTCCCATAGTGCAACAGTTTGTAATAGCTAAAACTTATAAACAGCCCAGTTGCCCATCAACTGGAGACTGGATAAAGAAGATGTGGTTTTTTCTTTTATAAAATGGAGTACTACTCAGCCCTAAAGAATGAGAAACTAGAGACATTTATAGCTAAATGGATGTACGTTGAGGCCATAATCTTAAGTGAAATAAATAGAACACATGCAAATATCGAATAGTTTCTCTGGTGTGAGAAACTGAAAGTGTAAATAAGGATCAAAATGTATAATAGATAGGGCCAGGGATTTAGCTTAGTGGTTCTGCCACCTGCCTCACAGGTGCAAGGACCAGAGTTTGATCCCTGGTACCAAAAAAAAAAAAAAAAAAAAAAAAACCAAAATGTATAATAGATAATGTGAAATAGGAAGAAAAGGGAAGGGGAAGTGGGAGGGGTAGGGGAAAGGAAAGAAGGAAAAGGAATAAATATGAGAAAAGGAAAAAAACCGGAAATGAAGTCTTTGTAAATAGGAAGGGGTGAAGGGATTGAAGGAAGGGCAGGGGAATGGGGAAAAAAGGACCAAGATATATCATGTAAAGTACAAATTCCCAATGAAGAATGTCATATTGTGTACCTAAAATGTACCAAGAAACTTAATGAATTAAAATAGAGTTGTTGTTAGGGCCAGGGATTTAGCTCAGTGGTTCTGGCGCCTGCCTTGCAAGTGCAAGGTCCCAAGTTCGATCCCCGGTACCAAAAAAAAAAAAAGAGTTGTCCCTCCAGAGAACCCTTCCCTGACCTGTAGTAACTACTTCCTCTCTATATTATATCTCACCTTTGGCTCTTCCCACTTTGTGGAAATACCTTATTTCTGTATTGGTTATTTGTTAATATCCAATATCCTTTTTCCATCTTTAGGATTTATCATATCTCAAGTATATATGATTACATCTTTTTGAACTCATATACGGTGGTATCTTGGTTTGTGACCTTAATTTCTTCCACGAATTTGGAAAAGATGGTCACATTCATGTTCGTGATGTAAACATGGCTGCAGTCATGTTCATTACTGGATGCAAAGTTCACAAACAAAAACACAATTTTGTCAAATGGTTCTGTTTGTAAACCAAATTGTTCCCCAACAAAAGTGTTCATTAACCATGGTACCACTGTAATAGGCACTTTGCTGGGCCCAGAACCTAGGTTCTCTGAATTTTGGGACTTCTATGAGGGTTTTGTGTTTTGTTTACTCCAGCACCTGCAGAACCTAGAATAGCAGTAGTATAGGACCTGGTATACTTTCAGTAAACTTTGGTGTAATGGATGGATAGCTTACACTTAAACTATGTGCCAGGTACAAAGTATTAGTGTTTTCACTTGATAGGTATTACTAAAGTTTGTAGTTGAATGTGATTTTTTTCTTTTAATTGTTTTGGGAGTATTTGGGAGCATTGAACCCAGGGCCTTGCGCATGCTAGGCAAGTGGTCCACCACTGGACTACATCCCTGGCCCTTTATTTTTTATTTTGGGACAGAGCCTTGCCATGTTGCCCAGGCTGGCCTTGAACTTGTCCTACCCAGTGTCCCAGTAGCTGGGATTATAGGCATGTGTCATTGTGTCTGGCTTTCTAATGTGATTTAAAAAGTAAAGATACTTACGCTGAATATTAGTAGTTTACATGGGGATAATACTATTATTTAAACAGTTTTTTATTTATGGAATAAGCAATCTATCAGTTGGATACCCTAGAAAATACTTGAGTCTTTTTTTTTTTTTTTTTAAATATCACTGGCAGATGAATAAGAAGACATGCAGGCTACTATTTGTTTGCTATTGTGTTATAGTCAGTATTTACTTTCAGGTCCTATATTTGGCTCAGAAGTTGTATTAGTCCACTAAGAAAACCAAGCAGTAAGCTACGGTGGACACAGATTAGTTCATGTTGCTTAGCAAATGAGGAATGGATTGAGTACTTGGGTAAAACCTGGGGAGAAGTGTTACTTAGCTGGAGATAAGGGGGAATTATTACTCTTTGGTTGTCTTGGTCTATGACAAGATGCTAGATTACTACTGCTTAACTCTGTGCTTTGTTCTGTATTATCTTCCAAATAATTTACATGTTGGAAAAAAGAAACTAGAGGCCAGGAAAAATTGAGGACAAATCTGTCCCCCTTTATTCCCCCATAAGGTGTCTTGGGGAGGAGGAGTATGACCAATTTAATTTTACTCTTTTTTTTGGTACCGGGGATCGAGCTTCTTGGGTCCTTGCACTTGCACAGCAGGCAGCGAAACCACAGAGCTAAATCCCTGGCCCTTAATTTTACTCTTCATTTTTAAATTTTTATTTTTGGTTTGAGACAGAATCTCACTTTGTAGTGCAGGCCCACCAAAAGTAGTGGCACATATCTGTAATCCCAGCACTGGGGAGGCTGAGGCAGGAGAATTGCTGTGAATTCAGTGCCAGCCTGTGCTACATAGTGAATTTAAGGCCAGCCTGAACGACACAGCAAGACCCTATCTCAGAAAACAAAATATAATGCAGTCTGGCCTTGAACTTGCTATATAGCGCAGGTTGACTTTGAACTTCTGGCAGTCTTCCTGCCTCAGCCTTCTGAGTGCAGGCATTACAGGTGTGCACCACCATGCTTAGATTTTATCCTTATTTGGAATTTGTCCCATTTTAATGTATTAGCCTTCTGTTAGTATAACAACTACCTGAGATAATCAGTTTGTAAAGAGAAAGGTTTATTCAGATGTACAGTTTTAGAGGTTTCAGTCCATGATTAGTTGGGTCCCTTTGCTTTAGTGAGGCAGCACATCAGTGCCCGTGCTTGTGGTAGACCAAAACTGCTCACTTCATGGTGGAGAAGTGAAAAAGAGTGGGAAAGAGGAAGAGCTAGGTTCCACAGTCCCCTAAGGGGCATATCCTCAGTGACCTGAAGACCTCTCTCAAGGACCCATCTTGAAAGCCTTAGCCACCTCCCAGCAGTGAAACACTGGTGACCAAGCCTTTGCCATGTGGACCTTTGGGGGACACTGAAATTGCAAACTGTAGCAGTGCATGATGAGATCTTGTTGAGCCCTGAGTACCTGTTTTAGCCACACTCAGGGACTAGGTTCTCTTAATTTAGGGACTTCTCACAGTATGTTTTTATTTTTTTTATTTTTATTTTTTGGTACCAGGGATTGAACTTGGGTCCTTGTGCTTGCACAGCACACAGTATGTTTTTACTTGGTTGCTTTCCTTTTCTTCCTAACATGATTTAGTATATGTGGTGCCAAAGCAAGCATGTCCTAACATGATTTAAAAGCCCTTGGTTGAACTTAATGAATCAAATTTCAGTCAGAAAAAGGATGAGGGACACAAGCGATGACAGAATCATATTTATGTAGAAAATAGAAATGCCATTGACAAATATAATATAAAAATGTGCCTGGTTTAGTGTTTATTTTTTTGGTATGGGGAATAGAACTCAGGACCTTGTGCTTGTGAGGCAGGTGTGGCGCCACTGAGCTAAATCCCTGGTCCTGGTGTAGTATTTATTATACAATCATTAAAAACATAGTTCAGGGGCCGGGGATTTAGCTTAGTGGTTCTGCCGCCTGCCTTGCAGGCGCAAGGACTGGAGTTCGATCCCCAGTACCAAAAAACAAACAAACCCCATTGTTCATTGCTGATTATCTCAGGAATGTCATGGTTTGAGTATAATTCTCATTTGATAGGAAAAATGAGACAAAATCAGTCCATCCATTAGAAGTTATATATAGAAAATTACAAGGAGTGCATAGGTTTCTTAAGTGTGCCTAATATTTTATTTAGTTTGTTGAAATGTGTATAGGACTTCAAAGATACAGGCAAAGTATGCAGTATAGTTTCCTAGTTGTTCATAGTAACTGCTCAATAAAATTCTTATTAATTGTTCAAGGAAAGAACTTTGTCTAGTTGCTAATAATATATTTTTTGTTTTTGTTCTGAGCACAGGGGCATAATAACATTTGCATTAATGCTGATAAGATCAAGTCAGTTGAATTTCAGAGCACAATTTTATCAAATATTTTCCAGTAAAGTTTGAGATTTTTACTTTCATGACTTAAGCAGTAGTTGGTTTTAGATAAAAGAAATTTGAATCTGATTTCATTTCTTCAAGGACTTATATGTTCTTTTTGTAGGTGCTTTTTATGACAAATACAGATTGCATTGTGTTGAATGCCAAATTTACTTCAGTGTCCAGCATTAAATGATTTACTGTATGTAGCAATAAGTAAAATGTTTTTACATATTGTAGCAGTGAGGATATTTTAAAGATAATTTGAATATATGAACATTATATTGAATTAAATTTCTATTTTTAAATATTAAAGGATGGAAATATTTTAATCTTAATATCCTAGCAATCTTGGGAGCTTTTTCACTACCCCCTTGTCTTTCCAGGATAGCTGTTTGGGGGTATGGAATCCTCTCTGAGTGTTAATAAATGTCATCGCCCATTCCCTTCCCCCAGCTTTGTGCTTGAGCCTAGTTTGCCTGCAGCTGCAATCGTAGGCATCTTTCAGGAAGTGACCTTGGCTTGTATTAATCAAATTCAGAACACAAAAAAGCTTGCTAATGTGCTGACTTGATGTAGAATTTTATCGCATCCATTTTCTCAAAATGAAGCCATCTTGTAAAAGGATACACAGAAGACACATGTATATTTAAAAAATCTAGATCTATTTTAAAATTATAGACTTAATTGCTAAATGTGCATACACTTAAATCACAGGGTTTGGGAGTTTTTACTAGAAAATTACTTGTTTTAATGCTGAATTAAGGAACAACATATTAGCATGAACAACTGACATTAAATTGCTACCGGTATGTGTACTGTACATTATAAAGTATATTGGGGGCTCTTTAGCAGTTATACTTTTGGGATTTTTAGAAGTAACTGTGGTGTCTGTTGCTGGTTTGAATAAGAATTAATGTCCCATATGAAATTATTTTCTTAGGCAGTGGTGGTGCTTTTGGGATTTTCTAAGAGTTTTTTGTTTGTTTTTTCAGTTCAGACGGGGTCTCACTATGCTGTTCAGAGTGGCCTTGAACTCATTATGTAGCCTAGAACTAGCAGTGATCCTCCTGCCTCAGCCTCCCAAGTGCTGAGATTACAGGTGTGTACCACCACATCTGGAGGGACCTTCTAAATATAGGGTTAAATTTAAATCAGTAAGACTGCTAAAATGCAACTTGTTATTGTAATCAAGGAGAAAAATATTTGCTAACTACAAATTAACTGCTAATTTGGGATTTAGTTGATCATTTTGATAGACTACATAGTACTGCCGTTTCACTTTTATCCTGTAGTGCTTTAAAGAAGTCTTAATTTTTTTGTGTGTGTATGTACCAGGGATTGAACTCAGGACCTTGTGCTTGTGAGGGAGGTGCGGGGGAATCTAATTTTTAAATGTAGTACAGTTAAGATGTATGTAGTAGTGATTGCTATTTATTTTTGAGTCACGCTCTTTCACTGTTGCTCAGGCTGCTCTTGAACTAATCCTCCTGTCTCAGCTTCTCAAATATGGTACCTGGGATATAGATGCATGCCACCACCCTGGCTGATATCTTGATTTTAATTCTTACTCTTAAATATAGAATATTTAAAATAATTAATGATTTGTTTATTGATTTCTGCATTTGGAGAAAAATGTACCTAAGAAATTAAAATAAAGGAGAGCAGTTGTATCTCTTGCCAAAGAGTTTGCTCCTGAGTTGGTTGTATAGGGGACTATACTCCTGGGTACTGAAAGTGTTTGGAGAGGAAAAATATAGGAAAAAGGAAACTTAAATCAAGAGTTCTGCCTTCATTTCTGTAGATCCACTATATGAAAGGATAGGCACAATGCATACTTGTACTGATGGTCTGGGGAGGCGTGGGATCTATACAGGTAAAAATTTGGGGTGTAAGTACTTTAAATGTCTTTATTCTGGATTTATTTTAACATGTTTACAATTAATTTGTACTGTAATTTGTACGTCTCTTTGCTGGTGGCTCTGAACCACCAGTGGTACATGCATGATTGTCCCATCGGGTGGCATGGGGCAGTCACACACTGGCTGATGCAAGCTGCCCGATGGGACAGTTACACATGTATCCAGTGGTTCAAGCCTGCAGGAACATGTTTAAAGGATTTACTGGAAATAAAACATTCTTTTATTAGAAGTTATTAGAATTGTAGCTTCTTGAAAGTTAAATGTCTCCTTAACCTGCTTAAATTCTGCTTTGTCTTGATACTAGCATTCATGATTGGTTTGTTAGCTACAGGATAAAGAGACTCTGATTTCAAGGAGAAAAAGGATAATTACTTGATCATTTCGCCCCTCAAACACCTGTTTAAAATATAATTGTCACCTTGAACTTAAAATGTTCCTTGCCTTCTCTACTCCTCCCTGCCCTTAAAAAAAATACAGGAAAAAAGGAAGCCTTAGGAATAAAGAAATACATGCAACCTTGGTAGTCAATGAGTTAATATTCATTTGCAGCCCGAGGGGTCAGCAATGCAGTCTCTGCTTGCTGATTGGCTGCTAAAAGGTGAAATTGAAACCGCTGTAAACTTTTGACCCTGTAGCAATTCTTGTGGAACGCGGCCTTCCCCTGGTGGAGCCCAGAGCTTTCCTCACCTCCCCACCCAACCCTCCCGTCCTCCTTCCTGTATTTTGTGAGTGAGATTGTGCAGCACTGCATGCAGTTTATTAAAGAGATGAGGAAGAGGGAGACAGAACAAGCACCAGCAAGCTGCTTGCTGGCTGCCTGTTTGGTAATTGAGTCTTTACTAATTTAACTCAGACATAGAGCCTGTTAATAAACTGGTCTGTCAACTGGATTTTTTAGTTTTCTCCTTAAAGTAATTAAAAAATGCAGAATTGTTTAATGCTGTCAATAGTGGGTATTATCACGAAAGCAAAATGTGTGGCATAATTTCCTAGATATGTTGAGTTAAAAATAGTTTCCACTTGCAGCTACCCTCCTTGTTTTGTATATTACATGTAATTTTTACATAAATGGCCAGCATTTTATAATTTTATTTTCCTCCTTTGGATTTTATCACAAAGAAACTCAAATGGCATTTTGGTTATGTTAACTCTGGGAATAAGTGGAGAAATTGCACATTTTGATTTCATTAATTTTAAATTTTTTTGAGATAAATGGTTTTGGATTAATTTTACTTTCTATGAAAAAGGCCAGATTTTCTTTATCCTTTTCTCTAATACAGTAGTGTTGTAGGACCCTGTTTTTTGCTTTTGGTTCCTTTTATCCTTTGGCTATAGTTCATTTGGTGTTACTGATTCTCAACAAATGCTTACTCTGTGAACATTGTTTTCAGGAACAGTAGGGGCTGTTTATATCTGTTCTTTCTTAATTAATAGCAGGAACCAAACATAAGTTGCTTCTGTTTCCGAGTGTGAGTGAAATGCCTGGCATCTAGTAAATTAAATGACTTGTACAAGGTTACCTCAAGAAGCTCAACTTTATAACCATAGGTTTTCTGCCAGGTGTGGTGGTGTACACCTGTAATCCCAGTGCTCAGGAGGCTGAGGCAGGAGGATCGCAGTGAGTTCAGGCCAACCTGGGTACTTAGTGAGACCTTGTCTCAAAAACAAAAAACAAACAATAACCTAGGTTTTCTGAGGCCATGGCTTCTGTTTTCATTAATCATTTATAGATTTTCAGGTTGACTCCATTGAGAATTAAGCAGATGTTATAATTTATTAAACGATCATGTTAAATAAATTGTAAGTCAGCTTGATTATAGTATTCAGGATAAGTGGTATCAGTTTTTAAAATGTCCTTATTTTTCTAGGCATGGTTGCATTGTAATAATTTCTATCAAAAATATTATAGTATTTTTATTTTTTATTTTTAGGTACTGGGGATCAAACTCGGGACCTCGCGCTTGTGAGGCAGGCGGCAGCACCACTGAGCTAAATCCTCGGCCCATATTATAGCATTTTTAAATGTTTGTAGAACTGGGGGTGGTGGCACCTGCCTGTACACTTGAGAGGCTGAGGCAAGAGCATTGGGAGTTGGAGGCCAGCCTGGGCTAGATACTAAGTGGAAGGCTGGCCTAGACTACATAGCAAGACCCTGACTCAAAAACCAAACAACCAAGCTTTGTAATCAGTACTTGCCATGTTCTCCTGGCTAGCAAATAAGTTCTAAATTATTTGAACATGCGTTAGTGGACTATGAAATAGTTAAAAAAGGTTTTACTGAGTTTTAGTGCATATGCCTCAAAAAAGTGGCATCTTACAATTTTAAATTTTCCTATGATTTAAAATTCACACCTTGTTTATTCTTTCCCTCATAGAATAGCTTCAGATTGGTTGCAGTTGATTATTATTGCAAGTGAAATTGTTGTGATTTCAACAAAGGATATTTACCACTTGATAAATGATATCAACTGTGAAAGGACAGTATATTTACCAGATCTTTTGCAGCTTTTAGGTAACCTGAACATTAATTGGTGAACCAACTTGTTCTGTAGTGCTTTGAAGATTGGTGGGCAGTAGCTGTTTCCATAAAGACAGTAGCCCCCCCGTCTATGGATATTAGGAAATGAGAAGGGAGTCTGAACAATGCCATCAGCTACATAGAACGAACAGGGTGTAGTGTGAGTAGTGGAGTACATGCCCTCTGCCTCATCTGTGTTCAACAGGAATGGAAAACTTAGTGGATTTTTTTTGAGGGGGTCCTGTTGGCATTTCCAAACATCAGCATTTTATAGTTGGGATATTCCTCTGTAAACTTCCCTCCCCGTTTGAAACTTTGTTCTGTCTTCATGGTACATCTCAGAATAACTATTATATAGGTCAGCTTGCCCTGCTCCTGTTAGCTCTGCGGATGCAGGTTTTGGTGATGTAGGTCTCATCAGTCACCTGTTAGAGCTAGGTTCCCCTCATACCTTCTCAAGTACCTAATATTTTAGAAAGTGTCAAATTTAGTTTTTATGTCAATGTAATTTGGTTCTTTTATGTATGACTGACTAAAGTCCAAATTATGAAAAAGGGGTAAGAATAATTTTTGGTTAAAGGTACAAAAACATCCTAAGAAATCTGGGGTTGTCACCTTTGCCAAGTCTTTGTTCTAGACAAGCTTAACTTCACCAGCAGTTTTCCAACAATTCCATACTTTATATAGTAGTAGTTCTTAAACTGTCCACCCCTCCCAGGTTCCTCGTAGATAAATGGGTTATTGATGTATGAGTATTTAGGAATCTCTGTAGTTAAGGTGTATACTTCCTGAGAGGGGAGAATTTTATAGATGCTGTGTCTTTGGTTTGGGGATGCAGATTCGCAGGGTCAGGAATCTTTTGAGAAAGAATATGAAACCAGCTGTATGATACTTCAGTATAAACCTAGATGCTCTCTCACTAACCTTCCACACTAGGCCACAGTATTTGTTGGGTCATTTGTTACAATCCTAGTTACTTTCTGGCTTAATTCTTTTCTGTATCCCATGTCTCTTGTTCCTTAGGTGCTACTTGCTCCACAATCCTTCTTTCTCCCCACCTAAAAAAGAGAACAACAACAACAGAATCATTTCTGAAGTGAAACCTGGTTTAAAACCAGGCCCCAAACATCTTAGTGGCAGGTATGGTGGCACACACCTGTAATCCCAGAACTTAGGAGGATGAGGCAGGAGGATCACTCTGAGTTCCAGGCCAGCCTGGGCTACATAGTGATTTCAAGCAGCCTGAACTAAACAGTGAGACTGTGTCTCAAACAAAACAAAACAAAACCCTTAGAAATTCTTTCCAGAAGTTTTTCCCTTTTTGTTTCTTTTAGAAGTTTTTTCTACCTCTTCCCCCATCTTCCTGATCTTCTTCTAATTAATTAAGACAGGCTAGAAATTCAACTTCAAAAACATTGAACTCATTTAAAAGCAAAAACTAATGATTGTGTTTTAAAATTTTTGTTTGTGTGCTTGGATATTCTTATGTGTCAGATAGTCTTTTGTGTATTTGGTAATTGCTTATTTTATGTGCTAGGTACTAATAAGTAATTTATATATTTTCATTTAAGCCTCATAAGAGCCTTATAAAATGTTATACCTTTGTGCCCTTTCCCCCCCAATTAAAAAAATTAAAGCGTTGAAGTTGTAAATTGATTGAGGTTGCCCAGATAGTTTGGAGTTGAGACTCCATCTGGCTGACTCCAAAGGTTGTACTCTTTAACTGTTATTGTAACAGCTAGTTGTATTGTTGCATATGATGTGTTCCTTCCTTTACCCTCTTTATTTTTGGACCTCAAAAGTGTAACAACCATCCAAACCATGTAGCTAGATTGTAGTTGACAGTCCCCTGTGTGGATTGAACATGTTATAATGTTTGTTACTTGGAATTTATGAATGTATCATTTTTTTTTCCTGACCCCTATCCCAACAGAACTGTCAGTTCTAGCATGAATGCTTATTAGCTTTAGACCATGTGGTGATTGTAGTTGTCTTGATACAGATGGTACTAGAAAATGGCATTGAGATTGTTGGCTTTATTGTTATATTTGGAAATTCATAAGGAGAGGTGAGATTTTCTTTTGGACTCACTTCTTTGTCACACTAGAAACTGCTCCCCTTTTCTTTCTGTTCAAAAGCCTGCTGTTTGTATACTCATGTATTGTGTATTTTGAATAATTGCTCCCAATTTCACCATTATCCTTCATTTTGGTGACCAAGATGTATCCTCTTACATAGTGCAAGAAAACATCTGTAGCATTTTCCCACTTGCATGTTTGCTTTATTTCTCCCTCCATCTCTTCATTCATATGGTGGATATTGATTTCTCTTTTTTTGGGTCTGGAGTATTAAATATTAGCTTCTACCAGGGTATTAGTGTCTTTGATTGTTCCCTGAGCATTCAGTTTGGACCTGTGAGAACATCTCCAAGTTTAGAGTGCCCATCTGTTTTGATTACTTTTTATGCCTTGGAGCAGTGTCTTCCACCCCATTTGGCATTATCCAAGTTTACAAACTGTTTATATTGTGTATGCCATTCCTGACCTCTTTTTAAGCAGCAATATTGAGGTATGGCAAAGTAAGGCATTCACTCACATTCGTAGGAAGAGGCATTTTGCTTGACAGGTTTGATTTTGTTTTCTGTGTTCAGGGAATGGAGAGATGGGAACAGTTACTTTGTATTTGACTGATACTAATGGCTGTATGACCAAAGGACAATGACATTCAACTGCCCTCGTGTTTTTTTTGTTTTTGTTTTGTTTTTGTCTTCAGGATCAAAATACTTGCTAAACAGTGGACTCAGAGACTGTTAAAAACAAACTCTACTTGAACATCATTTTACTGGTTAACCAGGTAATTAATTCAGTTTTACTTTGACTTAATCCCTTGTAATTTTTTGACTTCAGCCTTCAGAAAATACTACCTGCTTCTTTAATTTATGATTTTATTTAAACTTGTTTAAGTTGAGTGAATGTAATTGGAATATTTGGCAAAGACATAGGTCTATAATTGCACATCTGCATGTAGATTCATAAACACAATTTTTAAGGGGAAGAGAGGAAATCTCCCACGTGTGGATATTTGAAGGGCATTTAGTCAAAATGTGAATCAGTATAAGCTCATAGTTACTATTTGACGTGTGAAGACTAATTCTCCCGTATTACTGGTGCTGGCAAATAACATTTCACCTAACCCCTTTCTTAGCTTTTTGCGTCAGAGTAGGAAAAATAAAAAGTTGTCTGATAGCGGAGATAGCAGTTTTGCTTTGCCTAGCTAGTTAAATTTCTTTTTATTAATACTATCATTTTCTTGATTAGCTAGTTTGGAAATCTTTGTCTTCTTTGAATTCCACCCCTTTTTGATGATACATTTAGTGAACAGGCATTATCTGGTTTGCTGTTTTCCTGTCTTTTGCATTTGTTCTACTTTCTGTTTCTAATTTTAGCTTCTTCTAGGTCAAGACCCCATAATCATGCATGTTTTCGTCCATGTCCCTTTACTGCTTCCTTATCTATTGTTTCTGCCCACTTGTAATTTTGCTAGAAGTTTTCTTAAATATATCCTTTTCTCTGGTTTACAAAATGTAATAAAACAGAACAGTATGGGGCCAGGGGTTTAAGTTCAGTGGTAGAGTGCTTGCTGAGCACATATTAGGCCCTGGTTTTTTTGTTCGTTTGTTTTTGGCCCTGGTTTTGATCCCCAGCACAGAATAGGGGTCTGAGAGTTGTGGAGGTAAGTTACAAAGTCCCTTCTTTGACATTTGAAGTGGTTCTTTATTTGGAAATTTGTCTAAGTCACTAGCCTTAGTTTTTGCAGTTTCCCTTCAAAATCTCTTAATTCCTTAAGGTACGTACCCATTCTGTCCTGATGTTTTGAATGTAGCAGAGAACTACCTTGATAGGTTTTTTGAGGCAGGGTCTCCCTTTGTAGTTCACGCTGGCCCTGAACTCATTACGTAGCCCAAGCTAGCCTTGAACTTGCAGCAATTCTCCTGCCTCAGCACCTCGAGTGCTGGGATTACAGGTGTGTGCCACCACACCGGCTCTTGATTGTTTTTTATTAGGGAAAAAACTTTGTTTGGAATTAAATTTTTATTTACAAAAAAATATAAACAACATCTAGATATCCTCTGCTCATACTCACTGTGCCACTTGATTCATGAGCTTCTATTCTTTTGGTTTCTCCCTTTCTCTCCCTCCAATCCTCCCTCTCTTTCTCCTCTCCCCCTCCTTTTTCTTTTGTTACCAGGGATGGAATTCTGGTCCTTGTGCTTTCGAAACGGGTGGGAACCACTGAGCTAAATCACCAGCCCTCACAGGGCCTTTGTACTGAGCTACATCCCCAGTCCCTTTTTATTTTTTATTTTGTGATAGGGTCTTGCTAAATTGCCCAGGCTGGGCTTGAATTTATGATCTCCCTGTCTCCATCTTCCAGAGTGCTGGGATTACAGGTGTGTAGCACCAGGCCTGGCTATGTATACTTTTCTGAACAATTTGAGCATAAGTTATACATTCTGTGCTTCTTTCTCCTAGAACTTCTGTTTTTAAAGAACAGGGTATTTATATAACTATTGTACAATTAAGAATTTCATAATGGACATTGACATAAAACTGTTGTCCATATTCTATCTTATTACTTGACCTGATAAAGTCTCTGAGTTTCATGTACTTCCTGTATGGAATTCCAGTCTGAGATCAGGTACTACATTTAGTTATTATTTCTCTTTAAGATTCTTTTTTCCTGGAATATTTCCACCACCTTTCATTTTTAGTTTTGAGATAGGGTCTTGCTTTGAAGCTCAGGCTGGCCTCATACTCATACAGTGTTCCTCCTGCCTCATCCAGTATGTGTCACCACTTCTGGCCTCTACCACCTTTCTTTAGCTTTTATGATAAGGATAATTTTGGCTCCTCCCAGCCACAGGAACATAGGGCTATGTATCCCCTCTTCTCCTTCCTGGCAGAATGAGATGAGATGGAGATTACGTACTCTTGGCTGGAATACTGCCTAGGTGACATGATATCCTGAAAACAACACAGAGATTCTGGAGGTGTATGGTATCCACTGGCCCCTCCCTGTGATGTTAATTTCGATCACTTGGCTAAAGGTATTGCCAGATTTCTTCAGTGTTGTACTCTGCTATGGTTTGTGTCTAGATGCCCCCCCCCCCCCCCCCATGTGGTCATAGGCTGTTTTGGAGGTAGCTGAACCTAGAGTGTGTGATTGATTCTTGGTGAGGCTCGGCCTGAGGGCACTAGGATTAAAGGCGTGAGTGCTACCCACCCTAAGTAGTCTGAATAAGATAAAAGGGGCAGAAAGAGGCTGTTAGGTTCCCTTGTTGCCTTTGGTACCTTCTGTGAGCCATATTGATTCTTCTTTGTGATGTCTGCTTGCCATCCCTGCCTTGGAGCCAGCCAATTATGGACTGAAACCCCTACGAACTGTTATGAACTATTATAAGCCAAATAAACCCTTACCCCGTTAACTTTTGGTGTTGGGTATTTTATCTCGGCAAGGAGAGAAAAGTAACTAATACACACTCCCATCCCTCATAAGCAGTAAGCAGCATGTGGGGAGATAATACAGATATTGTTAAAGTCCTCATGGAAATGTATTCCTTATGGTTCTTGTCTGCAAACACACCCTCCCTTGTAATAGTTACAAAAAGGTCAGTCTCCTTATTGCTCCCCTCATCTTGACCCTTTTAGTTTAGGGTTTTTTGTTTTTGTTTCATGGTACTGGAGATTGAATCCAGAGCCTCATACAAACTAGACAAGAACAGTACCACTTAGTTACACAGCCAGCCCTCATTTTGACCTTTTCAATAGATAAAGCTGGGAAGTAAACGTGTGTGTATAATGCATATATATATATATATATATATAAAATCATGAATTTATCCTCATGTCTATATGGTTCTTTGTATCTGAATATTCTGAGTGTCTTTTTTTTTTTTTTGGTACCAGGGATTGAACTCGGGACCTTGTGCTTGCAAGACAGGCATTGGAACCACTGAGCTAAATCCCTGGCCCGAGAATTTTGGTTTTTAAAATTATCAGTATGTTTATTCAGTTCTATAATACATCTAAGGTTATTTTAGAATTGTGTTGCCCATTTAACTAATAAAAAGACTTAAAATGAATGGAGGGCTGGGGGTTTAGCTCAGTGGTTTCACCACTTGACTTGCAAGTGCAAGGTCCTGAGTTTGATCCCTAGTACCAAAAAAAAAAAAGACTTAAAATGATTGGAGAATTTGTTAACAGCCCTCTTCCTAGTTCTGCCCAAGAAGAGAGTGAATATTTTAAATTAGCTATTAAATTACTTGGATTGGATTGCTTTTTCCTTCTTCCTTTCTTCTGTTTTCTCCTCTTTCTCTTCTACATTTTTGCTTCCCACATTACTTTACATATAATCTTTTTTTTTTTTTTTTTTGGTACCAGGGATCGAACTTGTGTCCTCCTGCTTGCGAGGCAGGCGGTAGAACCACTGAGCTAAATCCCTGGCCCACTTTATATATAATCTAATTATTATTATTTTTGGTACTGGGGATTGAACTCGGGACCTTGTGGTTGTGAGGAAGGCAGCGGAACCACTGAGCTAAATCCCTGGCTCTTAATCTAATTATTAATAGGAATTATAATTAGGTTTGTTTGTGTGTTTATTTAGTGGTACTAGATGTTGAACCTAAAGCCTTTCACATGCTAAGCAAGTATTCTAGAACTAAGCTACATATCCAACTCCTTTAAAGTATTATTTTGAGACAGGGTTTTGCTGAGTTGCCAGACTGGCCTCCAACTTGAAATCTTCTGCCAAGCTGGGGTGATGGCACATGTCCATAATCCCAGCATTTGAGAGGCTGAGGCAGGAGGATTGCTATGAATTTGAGGCCACCCTGGGTACGTTGTGAGTTCAAGGTCAACATGGAACTTTTTTTGGGCGGGGGGTACCAGGGATCAAACTCAGGACCTTGTGCTTGTGAGGCAGACATGGCACCACTGAGCTAAATCCTTGGCTCCCCAATGTGAATTTTGTAGTGAGATGCTACCCTGTCTCAAAAAAATTCCTCCTGCCTTGTCCTCCCAGGTAACTGGAATTATAGGTGTGAGCTACCATGCCTGGCTGTGTTTGCTTACTTGCTTGATTTTTTGAAGGTTTTATGTTCCTCCCTATTTTGATTGATTTTAATTTTGGAATATGTAAAATATTAGTATGCTTTCAAAAGTCAAAACCAGGGCTGAGGGTGCAGGTCAGTGATAGAGTGCTTGCCTAGCATGTGTAAGGCCTTGGGGTTCAATCCCCAGCCCTACAAAAAACCAGAACAAAAGTCAGAACCATTACACAGAGTATAAATTCCCCTTTCTACCCATTCCACAACATTTTCTCTCGTTTTTTGTCATAAATAATTTTTTCTGGCTTATACTGTTTTTATCCTGTTTCTTTTTTGATAAGCAGATTAGTGTTTGTTTCATTTTTGTTTACACAAAAGACAATCTACTATACTCTTGGACTCCCCCCCTTACTGAAGTATCTTGGAAATAATGCCACTTCCTGTCAAATCTTTCACATTTTAAGGGGATAAAATTTACCATTTTTTTTTTTTTTTTTTTTGTACTGGGGATCGAACTCCGGACCTTGTGTTTGCGAGGCAGGCGACGGAACCACTGAGCTAAATCCCCAGCCCTACCATTTTTAATTGTTTAGTTCTACAGCGTTCAATACATTTGCATTGTTGTGGAGCCATCAACATCTGTCTCTAGAACATTTTATCTTCCCAAGCTGAAATGCTGAACCTATTAAATACACCTCATTTTCTTACCCCACCTCATGTTAATTTGTATATAAATGCATAGATTCCATTCTTTGCATATATTATAGTTTATTTAAGAACTTTCTTTCTATGGATATTATTTCGGTTGTTTCCAGTGTTTTGTAATTAAAATGCTGCTGTAATGAAAAACCTTGTGAATTTACATTTTCATACTGTTGTGTGGTGTATCTTCACAGTAAATTTCTTTTTTTTTTTGGTACCACGGATTAAACCTTGAAATCCCCGGCCCTTCACAGTAAATTTCTGCAAGCAGAACTGCTGGAAGTTGTCAGTTTACTTCATAGAGGTTGTGCTATTTTGGCTTTGATCAGCAGTGTCTGTTTGCCTGTAGTAAAACTGCAATAGTGTTTTCACTCAGCCTATGTATATTTTAAAAAGATTCATAGATATTATTTTGTTTTGTTTTTTGGTACCGGGGATTGAACCCGGATCCTTGCACTTGCGAGGCAGGTGGTGGAACCACTGAGCTAAATCCCCGGCCCTCATAGATACTGTTGTATCAAGTTTCTTTTTTATTGTTGAATGGTATTCCATTGTGTATATGACATAAATTTTTTCCTTTTGTGGTTGGTGTTCTTTGTGTACTAAGAGATCTTTTTTTTTTGTTTTTTGTTACGGAGAATGGAACTCAGGACCTCACGCTTGCCAGGCAGGCACTGTGCCGCTATGCTAAATCCCCAGCCCTAAGAGATCATGTTTTACCTTAAGTAATGGTAGTGTTTTTCCTATTTTTTCTTACTGAAGGTTTCTTTTTTTCCCCTGGTACTGGAAACTGAACCCAAGGCTTGTGAGGCAGGCGGCAGCACCACTGAGCTAAATCCACCCCCCCAATCCCCAATTTTTTTTTAATTGCGACAAGGTCTCGAGTTGTAGTTCAGGCTGGCCTTGAACTTAGATCAAGCACATGCTGGTCTCAAACTTGGAGGGGTCCTCTTGCAGGTGTGTGCCATTGTACCTGGCTCTTACAGAAGTGTTATAGTTTCACCTTTATATTTAGGTCTGTGATCCATTTTTTAAAAAGTTTTTGTGAATGGTGTGAGGAAAAGGTTGAAGTATGTGTGTGTGTGTGCGCACGCGCGTGTGCCTGAACGTAGGGCCTGTGCATGCTAGGCATGCATTCTATCATTGAGGTACACCCATCTCTGGATCAGCTTTTTTTTTTCATTGGTTTTCTTTTTTTTTTTTTTTTTTTTTGGTACCAGGGATCAAACTCGGGTCCTTGTGCTTGCGCAGCAGGCAGCGAAACCACTGAGCTAAATCCCCGGCCCTCAGCTTTTTTTTTTTTTTGGTGCCAGGGATCTAACTCAGGACCTTGCACTTGTGAGGCAGGTGCGGTACCACTAGCTAAAGCCCTGGCCCTGAATCAGCATTTAAAATACATGCCTAGAGCTATTTGTAGTTGAAATTTCCTTTTTTTAGATTAGGTAGCTTTGGTAAGTTAATCAGTTCAGTATAATGGAGCAAGGTCTTTTTCTGACCTCTTTTCTGTTCTGTCATGCCCACATATATTGTCTGTAGTACAGGACTTTATTAGGGATTCCTTTAGCCAGGTGTGGTAGTGCACACCTGTAATCCCAACACTCAGGAGGCTGAGGCAGGAGGATCTCTGTGAGTTTGAGGCCAGCCTGGGCTACATAGTAAGTTCAGGACCAGCCTGGACAACATAGCGAGACTGTGTCTCCAAAAAAAACCCCAAAAGAACACCACCCACAAACAAAAAATAAAGGAATGCCTCTGTGTCTTCTGTACCAAGTATGGCCTGAGATCAAATAGTGTAAGTCCTTCAACTTTTATAGACTTTACTTTTTTTTTCTTTCTTTTGGTACCAGGAATCAAGCTCAGCAACTTGCACTTGCCAAGTCTTTCAACTTTTTCTTCATCATTACTGCTTTGGCTATTCTCATCTTTTGCATTTTAATAAAAATTTCAGAATCAGTTTGCCAGTCTTGCCTTAGTCTGACAAATTGCCTGTGGAGTCTAGACAGCTTCAGTCTCACTCTGAGTCTGTTGTCAGTTTGGTTCTGTTTGGGTTCTGCATCTACTTCTGTAAACTGAAATTTGGTTCCGGGTAGTCTTGGGTGATGGTGGGTAGGACTCATGTTGTTGTCTCACTGATGTTTCCTGTTTTCAGGCACCAGTTTTTTACTGCCTGGCTTCCAATGTCTGAATATAGTTGTTTCCCGTAGTTTGTTCAGAATTTCACTGTGGGACGGACCATGTTCTCTCATGCTGTAGAACTCCCAAAGTTTTTTTTGAAGTCATAAAAAAGGCTTTCTCATATTTTACTTTTTTAAAAAAAGGTGTGTTTATTAAGCTTCTTTGAGCATGTGATATTGAGTAGCTTTTAAAATTTTTGTAAGGAATATAGGCTTGAACCTCTTTTTTTTTTTTTTTGGAGTGGGGTGCTGGAGAATCAAACCTGGAGTCTTGTGCATTGATAGGCAGGCATTCTATAACTGAGTATGATATATTTATATTTTATTTATTTTATACTAGAATTTTTTTTTTTTGAGGTGGAGCCTTGCCATATAGTTCAGGCTGGCCTTGTACTCACTGTGTAGCCCAGACTGGCCTGGAACTCACTGCAGTCTTCCTGCCTCAGCTTCTCAAATTCTGGGATTACAGGCATGTGCCACCCTGCCCGGCTCAATACTAGGAATTTAACTCAGGGTCTTTGCACTGACCCATATCCCCCAGCCCTTTTAAAATTTTGAGACAGAGTCTTACTATGCTTGGCTGCCTCAGCCTCCTAGAGTGAGAGATTACAGGGGTATGCTACCTGGTCCAGCTCCAGCTGGAGTATCTTGAACCAGTCTTTTTATATAATATTCTTATGGCACTGAAAGTATGTCTATGGTTATTCATCAGAAAAATTCAATTCTTTTCACAGAAAATTTGAAATAATTACTTTTGGAATCTCAGGCTGTAATGTGATTCATTGTTTTGAAATTAACTCTTGAAGCACAACCTCTTCAGAGGATGGATTTACTTCATGAAAATTTCTTAAACCAGTTTTTGTCTCAGTTAAAATCAGAGCAATCTGAGTTTGATCCCTGGTACCAAAAAAAAAAAAAAAAGTGTACCAAAGGCCCAGGATGTAGCTCAGTGGTGCTTTGCCTGCCTGGCAAGCGCAAGGTCCTGAGTTCGATTGCTGGAATGGGAGTGTGCAATGAGAGGACCATATAATTGGATTAAGGACTTAAAATATTGCCAAGATCGGCATAATTATCTGTTTGTTTGTTTTTGGTACTGGGGATCGAACTCAAACTCGGGTCCTTGCACTTGGACAGCAGGCAGCAAAACCACTGAGCTAAATCCCAGGCAAGCATAATTATCATGTACATTTACATCTAACTAAAAATCTGGTACCTTATAGACTCTTGATATGAAAATAAAAGTATTATTACAACAAAAATGCATTCTAATTTGTATGAACTGGGTTTATCCTTGCTTTTCTGATTAACTTGAAATTGAATTACTAAATTTCAGAAGTAGCTGTTTGGACTACAAGCTCTGCTTTTTTTTATGCCTGCTAATTAAAATATGAACCATATTCAGAGAAATCTCGTAAAGCAACTCTGCCTTAAAAACCAAAAATTCAAGAAATGCTTTTGATTTGTCTGTATGTAAGGAAATAAGCAATTGTTAATTTTGTCAATGACTTTCCTAGATACATAATAGATCTCAAATTTAAAGCCAGAAAGACAGAGTTTTGTAGCACGAAAACTTGAAGGAGTAGTAGTTACCTTGTCATCGGTTTCTTCATGTTGATCAGTTCATACATTTTACAGAAGATCTCAGGCTCTTGCCAGCTTTTCAGTTTCTGTGGTTGGCAGATGTAGTTCTTCATTACAGAGCCTTTTAGATACCTGATAATTGGTTCCTTCTCTCTTTGATCATAAATGCATATCAAGTAGTGAGACTAAGAGGTGAAAATCTTGGTAAGATGAAGTTCTTTAAGAAATTTTGAGGGGCTGGGGATTTAGCTCAGTGGCACTGTGCCTGCCTTGCAAGTGCAGGGTCCTGAGTTTGATCCCTGGTACCAAAAAAAAAGGGGCATTTTAAAAACTGGAACATTTATCAGAATGACCTGCTAACATCCATATGTTCTGTTTGGTTTTTAGGCTGGTGGGAATGAATTTCTAGTAAATGTGTTTAGAAAAGAGAGACCTCAGTTAGGCCAGTTTTAATTCACTGGTATTAGAGTAGCTGTAAATGGTATGGTTATATTGAGGTTCCATGAGAAAAATAATAAAATATTTGATGTCCTGACAAAACTTTCAAGGTCTTGTTTTTTTAATTTCTTTTTTTTTTTTTTGAGGCAACACATTTATTGGTACTTTTTTTTTTTTTTTGGTGGTACTGGGGAACAAACTCGGGTCCTTACGCTTTCAGAGGCAGGCGGCAGAACCACTAAGCTAAATCCCTGGCCCCCTATTGGTACATTTTAGATATACATAGTGATAACATTCATAGGGAATTTGTACCTGTACATGATATATCTTGCTTCTTTGTTCCCATTATTCTTCCTGTCCTTCAATCCCTCTTCCCCTCCTTATGTACAGAAGCTTTGTTTCCATTTTTTGTCTTGTCTCATCTTTCTTTTCTCCTCCCCCATCGTTTGTTCCCCCACTCATTTGAAAGTTCTTGTTTATTTTATTTATTTATTTATTTTTTGGTACTGGGGATCGAACTTGGGACTTTGTGCTTGCGAGGCAGGCTGCAGAACCACTGAGCTAAATCCCCAGCCCAAGTTCTTGTTTATTTAAAAAACTAATTTCTTAGCATTAGTTAAGAACTTGGCAAACTGGGGATTTAGCTCAGCAGCAAGCACAGTGCCTGCTTGGCAAGCATGAGATCCTGATACAAAAAAAAAAAATCCCTGGTACCAAAAAAAAAAAAAAAAAAAAAAAAAGAACTTGACCTTTGTATTAAAATGACTTGATTTAATTTCTAGCTCCACAACTTACTAGATGTATGTGTCTTCGTTTTCTCAATTGAAATGGTATCATGTGGAACTCTTTTCTTCTAGCCCACTATTCTACACATCATAGAATTTGTAGTGAGAATGGGAGTAATCAGTGGGATGCGTTTCTCTTGATATTTAATTCACGTCAGATTATTCACATATTCACAATCTTAAGTTTATGATTTAAGAGGGAGGGAGGGGATTGGGACATAAAAGAATTAAGTATTATGTATATGTAGCAACTTCCCACAATGAATATAACCACTATGTGCTGTAACATGTCCTAATAAAAATTTAAAAGAAAAGAGCTTATATTTTATTTTATTTTATTTTTTGGTACCAGGGATCAAACTGGGGTCCTTGCACTTGGGCAGCAGGTGGCGAAACTACTGAGCTAAATCCCCGGCCCAAGAGCTTATCATTTAATGAGTTTTTTTTTCTTTTGGTACTGGGGATCGAACTCAGGACCTTGCACTTTCGAGGCTGGTGCGGTGCCACTGAGTTAAATCCCCGGCCCTGAGTTTTGACAGATGTAATTATCACAAGCATGATAGAAAACTTTACCACTGTCTCCTAAAGTTCTTTATGCATTTTGTCCTTTCAGTGGCCCTTAGTGGCCATAGGAGACCTCCAGCTCCTCAATTTTTGTCACTACAGTCTTGCCTTTTCCAGAATTTCCCCTTCTCCACTTCAACCGTTTCAGTCTGTGGCTGCACCCATCAAAGGCACTTTTTATTTCTGTTATAGTCTATTTGATTTTTAACATTTCCTTTTGATTCTTTATTAGTTTCCACTTCTCTTACAGTACTTGCCTTTTTTGCATGTTGTCCACTTTCCCCATTAGAACTCTTAGTAATTAATCATAGTTAAAATCACACTATTGGTTTCTAGTATTTTCTTTTTTTTTTTTGGTACCGGGAATTGAACTAAGGTCCTTGCACTTGTGCAGCAGGTGACAAAACCACTAAGCTAAATCCCCGGCCCTCTAGTGTTTTCAAAAGATGTGTTTTTATTTGTTTGTTTGTTTTTTTGGTACTAGGGATTGAACTCAGGACCTAGTGCTTTCAGGGCAGGTGCCGGAACCACTGAGCTAAATCCCCGGCCCTAGAAGATGTGTTTTTGAAGAGACTTTTTTTTCTTTTTGGTACCGGGGATTGAACTCTGGACCTTGCACTTGCGAGGCAGGTGGTGGAACCACTGAGCTAAATCCCCGGCCCAGAGACTTTTTTTTTTTTTGGTACTGTTTTATAGCAAACTTTGGAGGCTTTTTGCACATATCGTGTGCTGTAGCGTATGCCTGTAATCCCAGCTACTTGGGAGGCTGAGGGAGGATGGCGAGTTTAGGCCCAGCCTGGGCAGTTTAGCCACTTAGCAAGACTGTATCGTGTCTCAAAAAATAAAGCTGGGGGATTTAGCTCAGTGGTTTTGTCTCCTGCTGCGCAAGCGCAAGGACCCGAGTTCAATCCCCAGTACCAAAAAAAAAATAAATAAAGCTGGGGAATGTGAAACTGTTTGTGAAGGTTTTACGGAATAGTGATTTATTTTTCTTGTGTCACTGACTTCAAAGGTGTACTTTCTCAAATGTTACTAGGTTTGAGAAGTAACTTGTTGGGGCAGAGATGGAACCTAGTGAGAGGACACAGGCCCTGGATTGGATGCTCAGCACTTCATCTGCCCAAAGGTTAATTGCACTTAACCGCAAATATTTTTTTCCTTTGGTTGTACAAGGTTTCAAACCAAAAGCCTTAGGCATGCTACGCAAGCACTGTAGCATTGAACCCTTCTTCCTCCACAAGTCTCACTCCAGATTTTTACAAAACTTCAGCCTTTGTTTTATGAATTAACCTATAATTATACAGTTGGGGGCCAGTGTAAATCTTCTAGTCTTTTTCCATGCTTCAAGGAAGGTTGGATTGAAAACACTTTATTCCTGAGAAGGAATAAAGTCATACCCATATCAATCTGTGCTTCCCTATTTATCCATTAAATGTTTGTGATATACTTGTGGCTAGGTATTTTGTATAGTATCTTCAGAAATCTTTTTTTTTTTTTTTTTGGACTGGGGATTGAACTCCGGACCTTGGGCT